>OY751565.1:7304719-7739719 GCA_963572285.1 Caenorhabditis drosophilae
AAACACAATTGTGCATGGATCACAAGCAGATAGTGGAGTTTTTACTTTGGATTCAACACGAATGAAAACCAATGTCACTCAAAATCAACACACTTATTCAAGGTGAATTGAATAGCTTGAAAACGTTTTAATTTTTTTAAAATGAAATTTCAGCGATGAGACGGCTCCAGAAAACTGGACAAACAATGATGATTCTCATTATGATGTGAGCAACGATCCGTATCTTAACGAGAATTCGAATCAAATTTTCCAAACTGGTGTTATTGATGAGACGAAAATCGATCGTGAAAATTCGTCGTCATCAGTGACGGGCGTTGATGAAGAAGATGGCCGACGAGTAATGCGGGAAATTATTGTGTGATAATATTGTAGGGAGGAAGGAAAAAAATAAACACAACGATGGTCCAATATCAACTATATTTATACATATACAATTTAGTTTTTGTTTGTTTGTTTGTTTTTTTATTGCTGTCCAGTCGTTTTCAGCAAAATCAGTTGTAAACTAGGTGCCAACCACACTTCACATATTATTTTCTTGTTTTTCGTTTTTTTTTTCCTTCATTTTTTTCCGTGTGTCTTTTCATCCTCGTCGTGTTAGTATTACTTAAATTCTATCAACAAATATTCATTGAAAAAATCCTCAACAATCTTTTCTTTCTTCTAATCTTGGACTATAATCTCGCTTTTGATGATTTTTGCTTCACTTTATACACATAATTTCCCTTTCCAATTCTCTGTGTTTGGAATTTTACCGTTGAGACGTCTCGGGTTACAAGCGCAATATTCACAAGTTACTAGTCTTATTTATCAAGTTTTTTTTTTTTAAATCTCCTTTTTTGTTTATTAATTTTTCACATTTTCACAAATATAAGCTGAAGAGCAAATATTTTTTGAAAATGTTTTATTATTTGAGAAAAAAAAACACCAATTAACACTAATAATCGAGTGTCATTATTATTTCATTTTACTTTAAAAATTGAATTTGGTTTTTGATTTTTTTGCTCATGTTTCGATACAATGAAAAAAGAAATTTTTTCCTTGTAACTTCATAGTTTCCATGATTTTTTTTTGTTTTTGTGTGTGTGTGTGTTTTTTTCGAAATGTATCTTTAACCCTTCCCTACCTTATGGCTTTCAAAAAGACCGAAAAGTTGAATATTTAGTTTATTTGTATTATTTGAAAAGAAGAAAAGAAAAATAAAAAATTTGAATAATAGAGCTTGGTGTTGCGCTTTAAATCTTTTACCCTCGCAATGATATGACACAGGAATTTATTTTTTACCACAGCAGCAAAAGCAAAAGCAGCAGCAGCAGCAGCAGCAGCAGCAGCAGCAGTGGTTTTTTCGTCTTTTTTCTGCCTTCTTGTTCAGCTCAATAAACAGCTGTCAAGGAAAAGAATTTTAGAAATGTGCATAGCGTTGTTCTTGCTCGATGTGATGAACAATTTAATTATGACTAGTTTTTTTTTTCATTTTCACAATTTTTTTTTCACAAAAGTTTGGAACGAGAAAAAAGAGAGAAATGTATTTTTTTTTTTGGTGCTTATCAAATTATTCCGATATTGTTTGTTTTCTCGATTTTTTTCCCCTAATTTACAGCTCATCAAATTTGAATTTGTTGTTTTTTTTTGGTGTTTATGTTGGAAAAAAACCAAAAACCACAAAAAACCTTCTAGAGCATTTGTAGTTTTCAATGGTTTTTGTTTGTTTTTCTGAGCGATCTTCTCGAAAAACTGAAAAAATTAAAGAAAAAATACTAAAAACGAAACAAAAAATTAACAATTTTTATTTAATTTGTATGCAGAATAATATATATTTGTTTATATTTTTTTATTCATACTAGAATACAAATTTTGGAAGGTTTCGAACCGCAATTTCTCTCTAAAAACCGAAATAATTCCTAATTGGAAATAAATAAGATCAGTTTTTTATATTTTTTTCCAGTTGATAAGACATTTTTCATTTTCTTTTTAATCACATTTTATTGTTCAACACTTTAAATTCGTTTTTTTTTCTTTTGGTTTCAAGGAATTCAATAAGAACAACGAAGAAAAAGAATTCATAAAATATTTGCTGAAATAAACAATGCGTGGGATTTTGTGATTCTATTTCATCTTGTTTTTTTTTTCAAGCTTGTTTTTATTTTTTTAATCTTTCTTTTTTCAAAATTTATTATTATTGAAAAACGTTTTACATTTTTACATTTTCTTTTTTTTTCGCTGATGGAAGAACGATCATTTTCTATTCACATGTAGTATATTATTATTATTAATTAATTGAAAAGTTTTGAAAGTTGAATGAAAAAAAAATTCGAAATTCTGACGAAGTAATTGGAAAAAGAATGAAAAAAAAAGCGCAAAAATTTTTTTATAAAAAGTATAAAAAAGAAGCTCCAGCTCGGTATCTACTTATTAAGAATCCATATTTTTCTACATGATATGTGCAGCCACTTTTTTTTTAAGCATTCCATTTTTTTGAGAATGAAATGATAAAACGATAAAGCTAACGTCAATCGGAAAATAATTTGAAAGCATTTTAAACATAAAGCTGAAACACATTTTTCGTTTAATAGTGAGTTGTGAAAAGAAGCGTGAAAAGATGCTTGAAAATAAATAGAAAACATTACACAAATCGACTCCATTTCCGTATTGAATAAATTTTCACGCTAAGTTATTCTAAATTTTCTATTTCTCATGTAAAAACCTCGAACATAAGTCGTTATTTTATTTTCATTTCTTTTTAAACTTATTCAATAACAACATTTTTTTCTATTTTTGTAATTTTGTGCAATATGTGCAAATTTTCTTGCATATCTACATTTTAGTCCAATTTTCAACCCGAAAAAAAATGTTTACACAGAGTTAAAACGATTTATTTGACAGAAAACTTCAGCAAAATTTTTCCTAACCCAATTTATTGTTGACAACAGAATTGAGAAATAAAATGAAAAACAAAGCTTAATCGTGATAAATTTCAGAGAAAAAATACGACGGTTTTTTGGGTTACTTTTCATTCAGCTTTATGTTCATTTTTTAATCATTTAATTATTGATTGAAAAGGAAAAAATTGTACTTTTAATTTATGATGATTTGCTCCCGAAATTTAATTTTTTTGTAGAACAAAATGAAATGTCAAAGAAGCTTGAAAGTCAAAAAAAAAAAAAAAAACTAAATTAGTTCATTCGCCTCGTCTTCGAAAAAAATGTATATTAGTAGGCCGAATTTTTTTTTTCACCCTCTATACATATTTGCGTCTCTACATTTTCCTTGGATCATTTTCTCATTCGATGCTCTATGTACTATGTAATACTTAAAAAAAAGAACCACTAAACCGTTATTTCCCTCCCACGTTTCTTTTTTCATTTTTTCTTCAACCGACACATATTTTTGGGACCAACAAAAAATGAATTCGCTTGAAAATTGCGTGTAGAGCTCCATCAAGGTTGCGAAAATATCTTTTTTTTTTCATTTTTTTTTCCAAAAATCTGAATTTTGAAACAATATTACGTTTTTTCAGTTTTTTCCTACGTATTTGTATTGCATTTAAAAATTTTAAAATAAAATTGAATTTAGGTTTTTTAATCTGTTTAATTCGATCCAAGTTGATGATGAATAGGCATAATTAAACACAAAATTGAATTCTGATATTTCATGAAAATAGATTAATTTTGAACAAATTCTATTCATTTTCATATTTCAAAAAGAAAATGTAAGAAGAAACATTTTTTAACAATTTTATCACTTCTTAGAATTTTTTCTTAGAAACTTGAGATTATTTGAAAGAAAAGTTCAAAAAGACAAAGCTGCCTAAAGTTCAAAGTCCACTGCTTTATCCTGTTGAAAAAAACCGGAAAAACGATCTGAAAGAATGGCAATTTAAAAAAAGAAATAAAAAAAAGAAACTGCGTCACAGAAAAATAAAAAAGTTCTTTTCTTTAGAGATTTCAGTTTTTTTTTTTAAACTTTTTCTGGTAGTTTAGATAGACGACCATAAAGATTTATTATACAAATTTTTCAAAAAAAAAATGTTTTTTAAAATCTTTCAGCTTGTTTTTGTGTTGTTTCAAAAAAGAAAAATAAAATATATTTCCTCATTTTTAGTTTGTCATCTTTTAATTATTTTTCATTCCTCCTGAAAACTGAGGGGGCTGACATTCGATTCTTTTTTTTATTTAATTTTTTCTTCATCACATTTCATCGTTTTTATCCAAACTACATAGTAATAGCCAAACCATTTCTTATTTGCTTTTACAAACCATCTGTTCACTTTGGAAAAAGACAGGAAACAAATTAATGGAAAGAGGAAGGAAGCCAACATTTTTATCTTTCTCTAAAAACTTTGAATCCGAAAACTTTCGATCAAATCTTCATTGTTTCTGTTTGCATTTTGTCGTTTCTTTGTTGATTTGGCAAAAATGAGTCAGACATTTTTTTTTGCTCTCACATTCAACAAATTGTTCGTAAGAGGCTGAATATTGAACAACTTTTTGTGCATTAAACTAATGAAACAACAATTATCTAAAAATGTACTTTCTTTTTTTCTCTTCTTTTATTTATTTATTTTTTTTTTTGCAATTCGAGATTGGGTACATCGTGTGGGTGAGCATATCTTTTCACTTGTCGTCTTTTCCTTCTTTTTTCTCTCCTTTTTCTTCTACTTCTTCTTCTTCTTATGCTTCTTCTTCGTCTTCGCCTTCTTCTTCGTCTTATATTTTATATTGCTTAGATGCTACGTCAAATTTGTGTTTCATTATTCTAAACCTTGTGTTTTCAACCTTTTATATCCTTTTTTACCCAACAAAATCACTACGAAATTTATAGTTTTTTTTTGTGATTTTGCTCACTTAATTCTTTACTTTTTTTCTAGAAAAATGACATTAAAAACGCTTTATCATTATATTTTTTTTTTAATCTTCAAGTAGGATGAAACTCGACACGAAATTTGTTTTATTTCTTTGCTTTATATTTATCATTTTTCTTGTTGTTACATTAAACAGATGTGTAATTTTTTTCGTTGCTTTTTTTTTAATATAAGTTTTCAGCATTTCAAAGTTGCTGCAAAATTTTAAAGTTTGGTACTCATTTTACTTGGTCACCCAATAAACATTTCAATAATAAAAATGGCAAAAAAAATGTTTTTCAGTATATTTATGTTGTTTTATAGAAAATAAGATAAATATTATAAGCAACATATACTGGAAAACTTTAATTTTTAACAATTTTTCACGTTTACTCACATACTCTAGTTTAGAAAAAAATGTATTGCGAGAGTCACGCACATCTACATACGCACATTTTTCTTCTTCAATGAAGGCGAATATTAGCAAAGGGCCATAAAAGAGACAGAAATTGTTCTCTTTTTTTTTGAAACTTGATAATTTTTCCGGTTTAAAAGTTAGAAAGAATGATTTTAAACGTTTAAAATAATAATAATAATAATAATAATAATAATAATAATCATAAAAATCATAAAAATAATAGTAATAATATCAAATATTATAGTATGAAGAAACTTTATGGCAGGTGAACAAAAAAAAGCACATTACGAGCGCACAATTAGGTTTACCTTAGTTTTTTCAGGCCCACTTGTTTTTTTTTCTTTTTTCTTTTCTATTTTCTTTGAATTTTTATTGTCGGTTTTTGGGCAGACATATACTATTCACATAAAAACATAAATCATCATTATAAATATATATTCAAAATCGAGCAATGAAATGTAAGCAACGTTCATTTTTTGAATTTCTATCTCTTGCGATCTTTAATTTCTTAGTTTTCTCGCTTTTTATTTTTTTTAATTCTTTTTTTTTCCTTATTCTTTCAAAAACCATGTTTCGTTAAGAAATCTCTCTTGGGAAATTTTTATAATGCTCTAAAACATGTCAATCGTAAGGAAATGTCTTTTTTTTTCTTTCAATCTATTTTTTGTCGTGCAATGTGTTCGACAATGATGTGAAATTAACTTCATTTTTGTGTTTCATTTTTTTCAATTAGACTTCTTCATGAAACTTTTCAGCACTTTTTTTGCAGTGTTGGATGAGAAAAAATGCACAAATGACGTGACGAAGCTGAAAAACTTTATTGTTTTTAAGTTTCAATTTTATTTTCTTCAACGGGTTTTATTATTTTTTAAACTCAAAACGTTTATCGCTCAAATTTATATGTATTTTTTGATTTGAAAAAAAACATCTGTTTTATGTCACTTCAATCAAATTGAATTCAAATATTTTATCATTCGTTTTTTTTTCGCTTTTTTCTCACTTCAAACGGTTTTTTTTATCAAAAATGTGTGTTTTTAGCTTCATCTTTTCTCTTTCTGATTTTTTTTCTACAGTTTGGTTTGAAAATGGAAAACCAAAACCGCTACACAGTACCGGATGGACTTCGTCCACTTCTCGAAGCGTTGGCACGTGAAACATTGCGTGCCCAGCCAAAAGATGTCATTAGCTTCGGCTACATTTTTTTTGACGAACTTCAAAAGCATCGTATCAGTGAGTGAACATTTTTTGTTTTGAATAATCTCACGAGAAGTTTGCAATCGACGATGCACACATATAAATTTAAAAAGAGAAAAAGCAAGTAAAATATTGATGAATGTAAAATGAAAATTGAAAAAAAAACTTGTGGGAATAAAATTCTCAAATATATGCTAATTTTTAATCACATAGTATTCAAATTTTGCTCGTCACATTTAAACATTAAAGATAAAATTTACTCAGTTGTTTTTGAAGTGAATTTGTTTTCATTGTTTTTGATCTCTCGTGAAAAAGTTTGATAAGGAGTTTTGTATTCGTATTTTTTGGTTTCTTTTTTTCGAAAAATTATTTTTCATTTCGAAACGCCATTCAACTAATCAAACCAATATGTCACACAAAATTAATTAGTGTAAAAAAATATGCTTTTGCATCTTTGAAATTTTTTTAAATAAGCAAAATTTTAAAAAGACTTTAAAATCTTTTTGAAAAATCCTCGAAAAGAGTTCTATAATCTGCATGATGAATGTAAGCAATGTTTTTTTTAGATAATCCAAAAACAGATATTGTTTCTGACCCAGTTGCATATGAAATGTTTCGAACGGATTTACACCGACGTGTAAGTTTTTTTTTTTCGTCTAATACAAAACTGAAATTAAAAACTGCTCAAGTCATGTTACGATGTTTTTTTTTTGGTTTATTTTCTGAAATATTTATTATTTTAGTTCGCGGATACAAAAAATGAACTTTCAAGACCGTCAAGCCCATTGGATTTAGCTGCAACAAAAATTCAAGCTGCATTTAAAGGTCATCTTGTAAGTGAATCATAATTTTTAAAAAAAGTATTTTTTTAATGAAACTTGTTTTTTTAGGTTCGAGCTCACCCGGAAAAATATGGTGGCGGAATGGGTCGAACTCAATCAACTGAAAAAATGGAAGCGTTTTTTGATAACAAAAAAGACCAAAAGTACCCCATCTCGAAAATTTGTGAAAGTTTCGATGGTTGATTGAATTTCAGAAGACACTCGGTTGGAGGATATTCAATTGAAACTGACAATCCAGAAGATCGAGCAGCTGTCAAAATTCAATCGGAAATTCGTGGATTTTTAACTAGAAAACATGTCGAAAAAATGAAGAAAGAAGACAATACAGCGGCAACGAAAATTCAAGCTCACATTCGGTAATTTTTTTTGAAATCGATCGATTTTTTAAAGTTAACTTTCAGTGGGTTCTTGACACGAAAACATTTGGATGAACAAGGTATTTTATCACCATCTCGTAGTCGTTCTTCTCTTCAATCTAACCAGTCCGATGACCATTAAAATATTGAGTTTTTTCTTTTTTTAAGTCGAATTTTATTTTATTTTATGCAGAATTTTTTTCAACCTATTAACAAATTTAATTAAACACATTTTTTTTGTAAGCTTTTTCAATTTTAACATTTCATTAATATTATAAATACAAACTTACATAAATATGAAATTTATATGCGTTTTTACATGTTCAATTATTTTTTCCAGAATTTGGTTCAAAAATAAAGGAATTCATATTACACATTATTAAAAATGTTAGCTTGAAAAAGAAATTTTTTTTTTCGATTAAAAAATGAAATTAATAATTTCAAAGCACCTGGTTCAACTTTTTTTCTTTTTCAAAACGAAATGACTCAGGCTGAAAAAAAGAAAGAGAAAATTGTTGGCAAAAAGAATAGTTAGTTACATGAAGCTTAAACTTGATAAAATAATTACTATTTTCATTTTTAAGACATTTCATTATGATTTTCATTTTTTGACAAAAACTGAATTCTGAAAATTGCTTGATAAAAAAGAAAAATGATTTTTCTCTCTATATTTCTTGTTTCCATAGCAACTTTTATTTACTTTTCCCTCTGCACCTTTCACACGCTCGGTTCACCGAAAACCTAATCATCATCATCACATTTCAATTTCACATTTCGTATATTTTTGGTCTCTTTTTTTTATAAAAGATTTTCAGTCAAATATTTTTTATTGTTTAAATAATTCAGTCTTTTTTTTTTCGTTTTTTTCTTTCAAACTTTTTTTCAAATCAAGAAAATGTTTGAACATATCATTGATGTGCCAATCCCAACTGGAACAGTTTCACCATGGTCTTCAAACTTGGCTGTTTGCTGGCTCGATACAAGAAATGTAACTTACATGGCAGTTATTCAAAGATCAAATGTACTTGAAAAAAGCATTTTCGGTTTTTAAAAAATTTAAACAAAAATTAAAGGTGCATGTTGGAAATTGGGATAATAAACAAGAAACTCCAATTCAATGGGAAACCATTGTTGGTGTTGATGTATCATCAGAGAAAACATTAAATGTGACCACTGTTGGACTTGTTCATCCAAATGCTCGAAATTATCCAGTATTAGTTATTGGATCAAGTCATCATATTCAAATTTATGATGTAAAAAAAAACAATCAAAAACCGTTATTTCAAATAACTTTAGAAGCTGGCTTAAAAGTTAGAAAACTTAAAAAATTGATGAGTTTTTAAAACTTTGTGTTATACAGGAGCTTGCATTGGATATAAATCGTGAAGTCGGACCATATACTCGCGGAACATCATGCAATGATAACACAATTCTGATAGGTGATTAGAAAAGCAACAAAAAATTGAAATCTAAAACTTCACCTAGGCAACATGAAATTTAGGCACACACTCGGGAGAAATTCTTGTCATCATGTGCAACGGCGAAACGAGCTTCTCAACGAAACGAAACTTGAAAGAGCATCAATATTCAATTGTTGATATTGCGACATGTCGCTATGATGAAATAACAGTGAGCGCAGCAATGAATGGTGAAATAATTATATGGCAAAAACCAGTTAAAGGTGTTCAAGCACGAATTTTAACAAGGTTTTGAACCAAATTTTTTGAAAATCCTCATAAAATCAAACAATTTTCTTAAGACAACCAGTTAATGTTATAAACATTTTGCGAAAACAAGTTATTGTTGGAACATTAAGAGGACTTGTTCAATTTTATTCTGTTATAACTGGTGAAATAATGTGCGAAGTAATTTCAGACTTTTTTCAACCAACTCAATTAATTGAAACACATTTAAAGTTCGGTTTTGTTTTTCAGACAAGTGCTCATGCTCGAGCTGTATGCAGTATTTCAGTTGCTCCAGAAAGTGCATACGTCATGACAGCATCTGAAGACGGAACATTTGTTGTATCAAAACTTCACACTAGAAAGCCACATGTTTATCAAGTTGAATTTCGATTCCATCGAAAGCAGCAAAATTGTCAAGTTGTTGGCGCACAATTCACAAATGGAAGAGGCAGTGCAATTGCGATTACTTCTTATGACCAATCTACCGTTTCAATGTATAAAATTGTTAAAAAAGCTGCTCCTAATCCTTCATCATAATTTTTAAAGATATTTCAGATGTTTTTTTTCACTCCTCTTATTTTTTTCCGTCAAATAAATTTTTTTTTCAGCAAAAGTGTTTCTTAAAGTTGCCCCTGGCTTGAATTGGAAACCAATTTTTTTCTTTAAGTAAAAATTGAATGTTTTTTTCAACGTGAAAATGTGAAAATTTTAGTTACAAAACTTCTTTTTTTTTTCAATTTTTTCTAATCTATTTTCAAAATCTGCTATCCTTTTACTTAAAAAAATTGTTTGGGCCAACGAAGCATAAAAACACTGCATTCCTTTGTACTAAAGTTATTATTGTTTTTCTGCTAAACAGGAATGAAACCAAGAAAAAAAACTGAAAAAAAAATTTTGATTTATTTAAAACACTTGTTTTTATTTTAAAACAAAGAAAGAAAATTTGGTTCAATGTTTTCTACGTGTCTGGCGTGTCTGCTCTCTCTCTCTCTCACCATTTTTCCTCTGTGTTCACTGCCCTAGATTTTAAATGTTTAACGAGGAAACCCTGCAACGAATATAACGTGGCTTTTCTTTCGATTTTATATTCCTTTTTTTTTCTTGTTTATTTCTTGCTTCTGAACCTTAATTTAAAAAAATAATAATTTCAGATTTTTAAAAGTTTTTAGTTGGTTTATTGTAATTATGAATATGATGAGTATGAACTGGCGAGAAGCCATCAAACAAGCACAACAAAAAATAGATAAAGTATTAGATATTAGACCAGATGATGAAAATGAAGAAAATTCAAGTCAAACAGTGAGTTATTTTGTTTTTTTTTCGTTTTACCTATTTCTCATGATAATTTAAAGGCTAGCAGCAGTACAATGGAAGAAATTTCATTAGATGATTCAGAATCTCGAAAATCGGAATTTTCTCCCAACAATCTCTCTTCAATATTAGCCGAAGATCCAATTGTTGTCACATTAGAACCATTATTGCCACGTTTATTTCACAGAGCTTTCAATTAAAAAAAACCAATGTTTTTTCAGCTTCATCTCAAGGACAAATGACTGGAGATGATATTCAAACAATCATTTCTTCAGACATTGAAATATTACCGGAAGTGATAACACCAAATATTTCACCAGAGCTGAATGATTGTGTTGATGTCCCAGACCTGGTAAACGTTTGAGACTTTATTATATTTTCTGATAAAAACAATATTGTTGAACGTTGCAGAATGAAACTCTTCGTAGCAACAAATGGTTAAAAAAATCTCTCGAAGTCGAACAAAAAAAAACCATCGAGTTAAAAGAACAAAACGCGAAGCTCAGTTCAAAGCTAATATCAATTGAAAAAGAATTCGAATCTTTCAAATCAGAAGCGTCAAAATTCAGTCAAGAAGCATTTAAAGCACGACAAGATGCAAAATCATCTAGATCAAAAGTAGCCGAGCTTACAAAAGAATTAGAAGCATTGGAAGAAAAAATTGCATCGAGAGATACAAAAATTAAAGGATTGAAAAGTATGTATTTCTCCCTATTTTTACATCAATACAGTTTTTTTTTACTAATAAGTGTAGATGCAATGGACGATAATTTGGCTATTGTGAAAAAATACAACGCGTCAAATACTTCTCAATCGGAAACTATTAAAAAATTGAATGAGCAACTCAATGAAAAAACGAAAAAAATTCAAGAGCTTGAAGCATTGATAGATGGTATCAATACAAAACAACAAGATGAGGTTTGACATCAACAAAAGAAACTTTCTAAGATCATTTTGAATTTAAGGAAACTGGATCAATGTATATGGATGATATGTTGGTTCAAACTGTTGCTGGATTAAAACAAGATGTGGAAGAGTATAAAAGAGCTAACATTTCATTGACGGAAAATTTGAAAAAACTCGAAGAGGTATCCAAACATTTTTTTTATTATTGTGCAAAAAAATTGTAAGAAACCTTTCCCAGGAAAATGAACAAAAACAGCTTAACTACGAAAATCGAATGACGGATGCGGTTGAAGCAACAAGATTGAAGTATATCAATGATATTACAGAACTGATGAGTGAACGCGAAAAATTATTGGCTGAAAATAGTTTGAAAACTGAAAAAGAAGCGATTTTTGTCGAAAACATGAAAAAAATTGTCGCAGAAATGAAGATTTTGAAACATAAGGCAACATTTTGACAAGGAGGAATCTGTATTTTTACTTTGTATTTTCAGAGTGAAAATCTTCAAAAAGACATTAAAGATTTGAATTCATTTTTGAAGCAAGAAATAAAAAGGTTTTTTTTTAAATTAAAGCTTAAAAAAAATTAAAAATCTCAATTTTAATATCATTTTTCCTTTTAAAGAACAAATAATGAAACAAAGCGATTAATAATTGCACAATATGACGAGATTGTGAAGAACCAGGTAACGCTGAAAATCAACGAACAACAATCGGAAAGTAACTTCAATGGTTTAATATTTGATAAATTTGTTCAAACTGAGGAGGTTAAAAAAATATTTCTCTGTTTTTTTGGTTCAACCTAATTTTGATTTTATTAGGATTTCATAGAAGCCAATAATGAATCTTTAAAAACCGAAAATCATTTACAAAAATCGATTGGTTTCGATCAAGAAAAATGTTGGTGTAGTGGTGTTCAGGTAGTTAATCATCTTTGTGAACTTTTAACTTCAGACATGTTTTTTCAATTTTTCAGGACCGAAAATTCGTGGCGAATATGTCTGAAATGATAAAAATGATAGATGAGCTGACATTTCAAAAAGAGCAATTGGAAACTATCAAGCGGACAACAGATTTAGATCTTAAAGTTTGTTGATAAATTTTCGAGTTTTAAATGGGAAATAAAAAAATTCAGGAAACTCGACGACAACTCAGTGAGGTTCTTATAATGCACGGTGAGAAAATGGAGGAAGTTGAAGAGTTACGAATCGATAATGAAGATCTTAGAAAGATTTTAAAGGAGCAAGCATTATCATTGACAGCTGAATAAAAAAAAGATTATTTTAAGTTTTTTCTTTTTAAATTTAATATTTATTTTTTCTACTGCATTTCTGGGATTTTAGATATTAATAATTGTTTTTTTTTTGAAGTCAGTTTATCATTTTCTACGGGTTTCTACAAAAATTGATTGTGTTTGATATGTATTTATTGTTGTGAAAGAATTGTGGTTGTGAAGGTGTAAAAAATAGTTATAACTCAATTGCCAAGTTTATAAAGTTTTTCATTAAATCTTCGTTTTTATTTTGCTGAAAATAATGAAAAATTGTTGCATAAAATTTAAAAACATGGTTTATTATAATTGAAAAACTCGAGAAAGCTTTTCAGCGAAATTTTTTGTCAAATTATGTTAAAGATTGTAACGAAACATTCATCAATTTTCAGAAAAAAGTTATTTTTACTGCAGATTTCACGTAATTAAAGTTATTTGATTTAGCCAAAAGATGTGGATTTTCCCCAGAAAATTCGTAGAGCACATTGTTTTATCTTTGACATATCATAATTTATGAGTTGATGTTAACGCAATAAAAATATGAAAAAGGTCGCTGAGCCAATAGTCATAAACCATTTTTTGCGTAACTCCGTGTCATCGATTGACACCGAAATCGTTGGAACTGTTATTATTCAGTCACCCCCTCCCCTCTCCCCCTCTCTCTCTCCCCGTCTTTCCATGTCCCCCTTCCCCTCTTCTCTATTTTTTTGGGTTCGGCTGATGAATGAGATGGATGCAAAACATAATTCAGCGGCCTTGCATTTGTACTCACTAATCTATATCTCTATCTGAAATCATGACCTCTTCTTCTTTTTTCTTTTTCTTCTTCTGAGTGTGAGATAATCATCAAGCTACCCCAGCCGAAAAACATGAATCGGGGACTAAATAGTCGTTTTCAAATTAATTCCATCGATAAATACATACATGTGTATGTATGTGTGTGTGTGTGTTTTTATAAATAAAAATTTAAGAAAAAACCGCGATAATCAATAAAAATCAATATTTGAAATTTGGAAGCAAATAAATGTTTGATTTCTACATACACATACAACTAGCAATCAATTTTCTTCACATTTTTTCAACTTGAATTTAAAAATCAAGTTGTAGTTATGAATTGTACTTTATCCTTTTCTAATGTTCTCTGATTAAGATGTGAACTTAAATTGATTGCGTCATTAAAAGAGATACGAAAGTTGCAAATTGAAATGTTGCAGTTTTCGACATCAAACCATTTTCAAAAGAAGACGGAAAAGAAGAAGATTAAGTTTCATGAGTTTTTTTTTCAAACCGCTTGACAACGTCAACGTCAGTACAAATTCGGTGCCGGTGCGTTTTTTTCTCCAGAATTGACCGATCTCTGTCTTGTCACATGTATTTAATGCCGACACTATCTGTTGTGAAGCGTGAACTTATTTAGATGTTGAGATAGAATTAAAACAAAAAAAAAGAGAAGAAGGAAGACAAAAAGTCAGAGTTGTGGAATGAGGGAATCAAGAGGATCGGTGAAAGAATGAGTAGTCAAGTGTTGATGGCGTGATCTGATCCAGACATGATTAAAATTGAAAAATCAAGTTTTTCCTTTTTGGCTGAATTCCGTTCTTTCATCATAAAAGATTTTCGAAGCAAATTTGATGCAAAAATTTGATAGAAATATGAATCACGAGTGTATTGAATGATTTTAGGTTCTCTAATTTTTCAAACTTGAAATTCTAAAAAACCCGCAATACGATTGTCAAAGCATTAAGTTTTTGTCAATTCAAATTGTGACCTAATTTTTTGTGACAATACCAAATACATATTGAATCCTCTTTTAAAAAAAATAAAACCACTTGTTTTTTATTCCGTAATTATAAAAAATAAAATGAACAAATATGTTGTTTCGTTCACAAACAAGCCTGATTTTTTGATGTTTGTTAAACTTTTCTTTTTTTTTTTAGAAATCAGTTGAAAAATGACTGGTTTGACGACAAAACTAGTATGAGCTTTCTTACTTCTTTTCAAATGTTCATAATTCAAATTGTTGATTCACTGTTTTTTATTTTCTACATGATAGTTTTGATTTAATTGCATTTTCAAGTTTTTTTTTTTTTTGAAACCAACATTCGTTTCAAATATTGTAACTTTTCATTTTTATTATTAACAATATTTCATACCAAACAATTTTAATTTAACAGGGCCCCGACATCAACCTGATCAAGAAGGTTTTCGTCTTCTTCATCATCTTTTTTTTTCTTTTTCTCTTATATGAAACCCATTGTGATGTAGTGACGAGAATAAATTGACCCAGATTCTGACAAAATATTTCTGCTTTTTTTCGTTCTATTCTTTTTGATCTTTGGATGACGTAGAAAAAATTGAAATTTGATTTTCATTTCTCGCAACATTTTTTAATTGATAAATGTTAGGAAACACGTTAATTGGATGAACTTTATGATGTTTAATTTCGTTTTCGACTTTCATTTACGATTCTTATCCATAAAGTGTTAAAATACAACTTGATGAAGATATCGATTCATAAAAGGCGCACATTTAATTACTTTCATTGACCATTTAGTCCGGAATAATTTTCTACTTAGATTTGACTAGAGTACAATTTGAACTTTTCTCAATAACTTCCGATGTAATCTTTCTCTTCTTTTTTTTCTTTTTTTTCTCCTGGACGATAGAAATGCGAAGACCTACACGAACGAAAAAAAGAAAAAGAAAAAGGAGAGAGAATTACAGTTTCCGTATTTGTGTCTCTCATCTTCGATGGTCACCAGAAGAAGAAAAAAGACGACATGAAGAAGATGTGGGTGAACCAATTGAATATGTCGAAAAAGGACGGTTCAGATGATTAAATAGAGACATAGGATCAAAGAAGAAAAAAAAATAACGATGGAAACATAGAAAGAGTCAAATTGTGCCAAGGTCGTTTATCTCGGGGCAGAACAAGTCGAGCGCACGTCTCTCTTCACTTCCTTCACACTCTCATCATTTCTTTTTCAATCTCTCGATCTCTCATCCCCACTCCCAAGATTTCTCATTACCATCACAAGTTGGGGTCTACCTCCGGATAGGTAACAGTACTACTCCGTTGACTGATGATCGTTTACGACGTCCGCCTTTTCTGTCTTTCTTTCTTTTCTTTTTTTGCATCGGCACAGTCTCAATTTTTGCTTTTTTTTGCAAACAAACCAGACTTTTTTCGGTTTCCTTCATTTTTAAGAAATTATTTCGTCTAGTTTTTTTCATAAAAATAAAATTATGTTGATTGAATAATTTTGGAATAAGGGGGAGGGGGGGGGGATACGTCATTATCAAACTATTTTCACCAAATATTAGTTTTGGGAGATTAACACCAGCCGTCCACTGTGTGTGTATTTGAATTCAATTGAATTCGAAAAAAAAATTTTTTTCGAAATTAAAGGGTCACTGACCTAGTTTTGTTCGTTTTTGTTCAATATCCCCCATTTCCACTTATTTCATTTCAATTGTTTTTCGAAGTTTCTTTTCTTCCAAATTGTTTTCGTGAATACTCGTCCCCCCTCCCCCTCCCCTATTATGCCAGAGATGATAATGATCTTATTTCATAATTCCTCCCAAAAAACAAAACTAAAAAAATGATATCTTCCCCCTACATCTTTCCATTCCGATGGTTTCTTTTTTCGTTTTCTTTTTTCTTTGTCAATTTCGATGTCTTTGTGTTCTTCTTAAACACACTTGAACAAATTGTGAATTTGTCAATGGAATGAATACTCACCAAATAAGAGAAAACAGACCCGACGATGAGAAGAAGAATTAAAAAAAAAATGTAACATTTAATTTCAGGTGGTGTTCTTCTCACAACAACCAGCGTCCACATTTTTTTGTTTCACAATTGAAATCAACAACAATCAAGGAGAGAAGACGAGGAAAATATGGAGAAAGCTAGAGCTGGTTCATCTGATATGAGTGCAGGATGGGAACGCGTTTCTGACAATTCTCAGGTTTGTCATTTCATTTTCTTTTCTAGGTTTCAGTTCGAGACGTTTTTCCAATCAAAAAATGCAAATTTTTTCTGTTTTGTCGGGGGAAATTGGTTTTTTTTTAAATTTAATACCTGAGTCATGTCAAGAATTCATTCGATTTTTGTCTCCTTCTTTGAGAGAAAACAGGTTTTTTCTGATTTTTTTCCCAAAAAAAAAAAAACAAACGCCCACTGAAGAATGTGTAAACTTCAATCGCTGTTTCCGGTGGCTCGATCGTTTTCTATACGTTTTTTCCTTCTCGTTGCTTAAACTGCTCTTCGATGAATCGATTATAATCGGCAGCATCTGAAAAAAAAACTGTAATGTTGTTGATTTGACATTCCTTTCGTTTAAAGAGGGCCGAACGAAATAGCGAAGGTTTGAGAAAACAAAAACATTCAGACGACGATTTGCCATTTCGAAACGCCCACGAATCATATTTCTAAAATTCTTCAGCCATTTTATCTTTCTCGATGATGTTTTGAAGCGCAATACAATTCAATCCAAATTCATTTCAAATCTTTTCCTCTTCATTCCATCAATCCATTCCATTTCATTTGCTTGTTTCGTCAACACTTTGGTTGATGCCACCACACCAAACGAACGAACAATTCACTTCGAGTTCCATCGAGAAGATTTTCATCAATTTCGATTCGAGTTGTTTCCTTAATTTTTTGTTTTCTTTTAAAAAAACTTATTATAGGCGCCTATTTTTCTTCTTTCTTTCCTTTTTTTTTTTTCATTTTTTCAAAAAATAACACTTGAGATTTTCAAAACAGTGAAATGAAAGCAAATATTCTCTCTAATTCTGTTTTTCAGTTTTTTTCATTTTCATTTTTCACGCAGCCGCTCCAATTGTTCATCAAAATCGGTTGTTTTCATTTGAAAAAAAAGTTTGATGAAACTCTGTTTAGGGCTTAAAAGGGCCTTTTTTTCTGTGTGTGTGTTAAGGTGTTGTCGTTGTTCGGCTCGTATCTTTTTTTCTGACGTCGTCGTCGTTATTGGGACAACTATTGTTGATGATTATAGCCGTTGACAGAAAAAAAAACAAGAGAAGATGACAGCACATTGATCGTCGTTTTTGTCAACCGATAGATAAGATGCGGTAAAAGAATGGACAAGTTGCCGTCATTTCGGCATTCATACCAAATACATGAAGATCGAGAAATATAAAAAAAAGAACAATAAGAATTTGGAGTAAAGAGGAATAGTAGAGACACCAAACTCCGCCTTCTCATTCACCTTATCCCTCCTTTACTGTCATCGTTGTTCCCGTCCATGGCCGATCATCGTTGTGCATCATCATCATCATCATCCTTTTTATTCGTTTTGTTTGTCATCTTTGTGATTTAATGGTTTCTTGAGTTTCCACGTCATTAAAATCTTGTCTCTCATTCATCTTTACAGGGAGAAACAAGAAAAAAAAGATAAAAAGATAGAAAAATAATGAAAAATTAGTCTGATGTACTTTTTTTTTTTTCTTATTCTCACCTTCAACCTCCTTCCCCTTTTTTTCTCTATTTCTCTCTCTCTCTCTCTCTCTCTCTCTCTACTTCTCTCTTTCTCTATGCCTTCTCCTCGCTCTTTACCAAACATTTCATTTTTGCTTAGTGTCGTATTGTATTCACCAAACTTCTTCATCCTTCCCAACCATCGATTGCTATATTCTAGTTCGTCTTTCTTTTTTTTTCTCGTCCACCCGATTTTTTTTCGTATTTTTATGTGTTGTATCTTCTCTTCTCTCTGTCCACATTCTTACTTTTTAACCCAATGTTCTATTTTGAATGATGGGTGTAGGTCGACAATACGGAGTGACGATTTTTTTCTTCATCTGACCAACCAAAAAAACCGGATAACTTCCATCCATCAAACTCTTCATTTACCACTACCGTTTTATCATTTAATTATAGTTGGAAAAGTTTGAATTTTGTTCTTAAAACCTGTTTTATACTATTGGTCTTCCTTCATCGTTTTTTTTTCAAGTGCTATCTGTTAAAACATGATTATTGACCCAATTCATAACAATATTATTTCGAATTTAGCTAAAAGAAGGATAAAAACCCAAAATTAAAAAAATGGAAAATCTTGAAATTTTCAAAATTTCAGTCTGGCGAGAGCATGAGCTCAGATGCAACATCGTGGTGGAAAACTCAAGATGATATCGTCATCTCGGGAGTCTCGGGCCGATTCCCAAGGTATACATTCCGACTTTTCAGCAATTACTCATTAGTATGCATTGTTTAAGATGCGAGAACGTGAAAGAATTTGGTGATATGCTTCTCGCCGGTGAAGATCTCGTCACTGAAGACGAACTCAGATGGCCGCCTGGCTTCTATGATTTGCCAAAACGCCACGGAAAACTGAAGGATTTGAAGAAATTTGACGCACAATTCTTCTCAGTGACACCAAAACAAGCGAACTTTATGGACCCACAAGTCCGTATTCTTCTCGAAGCATCATGGGAAGCAATGGTTGACGCTGGTCAGTTTCATTTTCATTTTCAAGTTTAACAACAATTTTTCTTTGGCCAAAAGTGTCATTCTCTTTAAAAGGGCGAATAAAATCTCTCCCAAATCTTTTCGGCCAATTTGTTTCAACTTTTTTTTTCTTCTTCTCTCGTTTTTATCGCACTTTCCGAATGAAATGGATCAAAATGACAGATAATGAATGGATAATTGAAAAGAAACCAACGAATAAATGAGACGAAGACAAAAATTTAGAAAATGCGGTAGAAAATTGAAAAGAATGTTGCGTTTAAGTGCAAGTCATATTTATTAGCGTGAACGAAATGCCGAACCGAGCAGACATTGAACAAAAAAAAGAAAAAAGAAAAAAGAAAGAAAGAAGAAGGAAAGATGAAAGAAAATTGGAAAAAGAGATTCTTGTGAGATAGTAAGGATTGGTGCGAGAAAAAAGATTACAGTCCCGAGATAGGTGTCCTGCTGTACCTTCCACATAACCTTGAAAAATTGCGGCGAACGATCGCGCACTTCTGACCCTATGCGCTCTTCTGGTTTTGCCCTACTTTGCGGTTACTTGGCAAACCGGTACAAATTTACATAAATTTGTCACCCTTCATGCAATTGTAAAAAGCTAAAACAATAAATAATAAAAGATGTTTGAAAGAATTGAACAATTTTGAGGTATCAATCCGGTCGATCTTCGCGGCTCCCGAACTGGAGTTTTTGTTGGATGTTCGGCGTCTGAAACATCCGGAGCATTGACACAAGATCCTGAAACCGTGACGGGCTACACGTTGACAGGATGTGTTCGTTCAATGTTTTCAAACAGAATATCGTATACTTTCGATTTGCAAGGACCATCGTTCTCGGTAGATACGGCTTGCTCTTCATCATTGTTGGCACTTCAACTCGCAATTGATTCCATCAGACAAGTTGGATTTAGTGTTTTTTATTTGTTGAAAAACATTTTTTTAAATTCTTTCTAGGGACAATGTGACGCAGCAATTGTTGCTGGAGCACATTTGACACTTACGCCAACGGCAGCACTTCAATTCTTGAGACTGGGCATGCTCACAGATAAAGGAAGTTGCCGCTCGTTTGATGACTCAGGTGATGGATATTGTCGTACGGAAGGTGTTGCCGCAGTGTTCATTCAAAGAAAAAAGAAAGCGCAACGTATTTACGCCACGGTTCTTCATGCAAAATCAAATACTGATGGTAATTTCAAAAAAAAAATCAGAACACCAAAAATATAACGTAAAAAAGTTCAGGTTACAAAGAGCAAGGAATCACGTTCCCATCTGGTGAGCGCCAAGCTCAACTTCTCGAAGAAGTCTACTCGGAAGCTGGAATTGATCCAAACTCAGTTTACTACGTCGAAACTCACGGAACTGGAACCAAAGTTGGAGATCCACAAGAAGCCAACGCGATTTGTCAAGTGTTTTGCTCCAATCGCCAACAACCACTTCTGATCGGTTCCGTCAAATCCAACATGGGACATGCTGAGCCAGCATCTGGAGTTTGCTCACTTGCCAAGGTTTTTATCAATAATAAAACAACTGAACAATCAAATTTATAGATTCTCATGTCGATTGAACGTCAAATGATTCCACCAAATCTTCACTTCAACACTCCGAATCAATATATTCCTGGATTGGTTGATGGACGACTAAAAGTTGTAACCGAGCCAACACCCCTTCCGGGCGGTATTATCGGAGTCAACTCGTTCGGTTTTGGAGGATCCAACACTCACGTCATTTTAAGAGCTGCTGATCACACGGCTGAGCCAATCGCTGCTCCAACATTCACCAAGATTGTGACGTAAGTTGAAGAAATTTTTAGAAAAAATAAAAAGGAACATATTTTCAGCTATTGTGGCCGTACTCAAGAAGCTGTTGAAAGCATTTTCGAAAATGTTGATAATAACAAAGATGACCTTTATTTACAATCTCTTTTGGCAAATCAAGCCAACATGTCAGCCAAAGATCTTCCATTCCGTGGATTTATGTTGATCAACCGTGAAAATGGTTTGCCGACATTAAAGAACATTGCAAAAGTGCCAATCACTGAACCAAGACCAATTTACTTTATTTATTCTGGAATGGGATCTCAATGGCCTGGAATGGCAATCAAATTAATGAAGATTCCAATGTTTGATGAATCTCTACGATTGTCAAGCAAGACATTGGAAGAATATGGAGTTGATGTCTATGGAATGTTGTGCAATCCGGATCCAGAACAATATCAAAACAACACTCTCAATTGTATGCTGGCTATCACTGCAATCCAAATTGCCTTAACTGATACGTTATACAATCTTGGTGTGACACCAGACGGAATTATTGGCCATTCGACAGGAGAAATGGGATGCGGTTATGCTGATGGTGGAATCACTCGCGAACAAACAATGCGCCTCGCTTATCATCGTGGAACCACAATTATGAAGCACAGCCACATCAAGGGCGCAATGGCCGCTGTTGGATTATCTTGGAACGAGGTTCAACAACAAGCACCAGCAGGAGTTGTGGCCGCTTGCCACAATGGTGCCGATTCGGTTACCATTTCGGGAGATGCTGATGGTGTCGCCTCATTCTGTGCTCAACTCCAAGAAAAAGACATATTTGCCAAAGTTGTTGATTCGTCTGGAATTCCGTTCCATTCACCTGCCATGTTGGCTGTCAAAGACGAGATGCTTGAATCAATGAAGACCGTTGTGCCGGAACCAAAAGCACGTTCATCAAAATGGATTTCAACATCAGTGCCAGAAGATGAATGGGAATCAGATTTGGCTGCAACATGTTCAGCTGATTATCATGTTAACAATGCTTGCTCGCCAGTGTTGTTCTACGAAGCACTTCAAAAAATTCCAGTCAACGCCGTCACAATTGAAATGGCACCACATTCGTTGATGCAAGCAATTCTTCGTCGTTCACTTCAAAAAACTGTAACTAATGTTGGATTGATGAATCGTCCAAAATCTGAAACTGACAACGAACTTGAAAGCTTCTTGTCATCTCTTGGAAAAATCTACCAAGCTGGAGTCAACATTCGCATCTTTGAATTGTATCCAGGCGGTCAATACAAAGGGGCAGTTCCAAAAGGAACACCAATGATTGGACCAATGTGGAAATGGGACCATTCGATTGATTGGCCAACTATTGATGGAAAACAAATGAGCGCAGGAAGTGGAGGATCAGTTCCAGCATCTGCTACTTACCACATTGATCCATTTTCTGCTGATTCGAAGGTTCGCAGTCAATTCGGGAGGGTTTTTTCACCGTTTTAATTTTTATTGTTCTAGGAAACTTATTTGCTTGATCACGTCATTGATGGTCGTGTTCTTTATCCATTTACTGGACACATGGTTCTTGCCTGGAAAACATTGTGTAAACTGAAGGGTGTTGATTTCCAAAAAACGCCAGTTGTGTTCGAAAACATCAACGTTTATTCAGCGACAATTGTAACCAAGCCAAGTAACGAAATGAAAAAAAAAACCAGAAAAAAACATAAATGTTATTTTCAGTCAAGCTTGATGTGGTTTTAACTCCTGGAAATGGGTACTTTGAAATAATTTCTGATGAACAAGTCGCCGCTTCAGGAAAAATTTACATTCCGGATGAAAACCAACCATTTTACTATGGAAAACTGGAAGATATTCGAACATCGGAAATTGCTGATCGTATTGAACTTGACACAGAAGATGCTTATAAAGAGTTTTTGCTTCGTGGTTATGAATATGGACAAGCATTCCGTGGAATTTACAAGACTTGCAATTCTGGTGAACGTGGATACCTTTATTGGACTGGAAATTGGGTCACATTCTTGGATTCGCTTCTTCAAACTGCTTTGCTTGCTGAACGCGCTGACACTCTTCGATTGCCAACTCGTGTCAGACATTTAAGAATTGATCCAAATGTTCATTTGACTCATATCCAAGAGAAAGATGGAATTCAAGTTGTCGAATTACGAAACGATCATTCCACAAACGGTTGTATTGCCGGAGGTGTTGAATGTTGTGACTTGATTGCACACACAGTTTCACGACGTATTCAAATATCTGGACAACTTTACCATGAGAAAATCTTTTTCGTTCCACACTTTGATGATCATTGTTTGAAAGATCAACAAAACATTGCTGATTGTTTATCTCAATACACGAAAGTTTTGAAACGTGAACTCACCAATGGCTTCAGCAAATGGGAAAGAAAAGGATTATTGAAAAAACTTAAAAATGGAGCATTGCTTGAAACTGCTTTGGCAACATTGGAAAGCAAAGATTACAAAGAAATCTCCGCTGAAACTGTTCAACACTTCTTGGATGACGGAAAATGCACAGTTCTTCATTATTTTGCTGATGTATGGAAAATCAATTATCAAAACAAAAAGTTAGTTTTTTTCAGCTTTTCAAACTTGAAGAAGGTGATGACTTCGAAGAGCAAGTCATTAGCAAAATGAAAAGTGTTCGTGGAATTTTCGAGCTTGATCGTCTCTGGGCTGGAGCAATGATTTGTGATCGTGTTGTCAAAGTGTTGCAAGACATTTGCATTGAAAATTCGGCTGGACATCACGTCAAAATGGCCGCTGTTGACTTGGTCTCCACTGATCAATTGCGTCATTGTATTGAAGCCAACTTGTCACATCCACTTCTTGAAGTTGATTATATGGCAGTTGGAGAGCATGTTGAACGTTTAGATGACAACACATTGGAGCAACTCGGAGCGCAGAAAACCAAAATTGTATTGGATGAGAACTTCACAGGGCACGGAGAAGTCAAAAACTTGGATTATATTGTCATTGACAAAGTTCTAAATAAGTTCGTTGGAAATTTTATTTTCAAAATCTGCAAAAAGAAATCAAATTGTTTTTCAGAAAATCCAACCCAGCTGCTTTTATTGAAGCAGCCAAAAATTTGGTTCGGGATGATGGATTCCTTCTTTTTGTTGAAGTTACGGCACAATTTGAAATTGCGTTGGCAGTTGAGGCGTTCCTTGGAAACGACGTTGCTGTTGCTGAAGGACGTCATTACCAACGCTTTTTCAGTCATGATCAATTGATTCATTTGTTTAAGTCAGCTGGTTTGAAACTTTGCAATTATCAAAGAGATCCAACATTGTTGACAACTACTTATGTTCTCCGAAAAGAACCTTCAGTTGAAAAAGATCCAGCATTCATTAACGTTGATGATATCAAAGATTTTACATGGATTGAGCCACTTCAAAAAGTTGTTGAAGAAAGGCTCAATGAGCCAGATTCAAAAACAATTTGGCTAGTGAGTAATAAGGTTCGGGACAATGGAGTTGTTGGATTGGCGCTTTGTTTTGTCGAAGAGAACCTGAAATCAAACCGTTTCCGCTCAGCATTCGATATGTCGACAGACAAGTCGATTCGACAAGGTCCAGCAGTTTGGGACATCAATGATCCAGCTGTTCAAGAAATTGTCAAATTAGATTTGCATGCCAACAACTACAAGGATGGTGTTTGGGGGTCAATGCGTCATATTGTTGTCAAAGATGGTTGGTTAAAATTTGATTTTGAGAATTTCAGAAAAATAGACCAATTTTTTCAGATGAAGCCCATGTTTACAAAAATTGCGAACACGCATTTATCAATACGTTGACAAGAGGAGATGTTTCATCTTTGACCTGGTTCGAATCACCAAATCAATACTTTGACGCTATCGCGAACAAAAAGAACTCTCATGAACTTTGTTCAGTTTATTATGCTCCAATCAACTTCCGTGATATTATGCTTGCTTATGGCCGTCTTCCACCAGATGCTATCCCAGGAAACTTTGCTGATCGTGAATGTCTTCTTGGAATGGAGTTCTCTGGACGACTCAATGATGGCACGCGATTGATGGGTATTCTTCCGGCTCAAGCATTGGCGACCAGCGTTATGGTTGACCGTGACTATGCATGGGAAGTGCCACATAACTGGACATTGGCTGAAGCTTCGACTGTGCCAGTCGTTTACACTACTGCATATTATGCATTGGTCCGTCGTGGACAAATGAAAAAGGGTGATAAAGTGTTGATTCATGGTGGAGCTGGTGGAGTTGGACAAGCAGCAATTGCAATCGCTTTAGCTGCTGGTTGTGAAGTGTTCACCACTGTTGGATCGAAAGAAAAACGAGAATACCTAAAAAATAAATTCCCACAACTTCAAGAGCATCATTTTGCCAACTCACGATCAGCTGATTTCGAATTGCACATTCGCCAACATACCAAAGGACGTGGAGTCAACATTGTTCTCAACTCATTGGCAAATGAAATGCTTCAAGCATCACTTCGTTGTTTGGCTCGTCACGGTCGTTTCTTGGAAATTGGAAAAGTCGATCTTTCGCAAAACTCTTCGCTTGGAATGTCGAAGCTTCTTGACAATGTTTCGATTCATGGAATTCTTCTTGATTCTATCATGGATCCAACTGTTGGAGATATTGTAAGTTTTTTTTTATTTTTTAAAAATTAAAAAAAAAAGTTAATTTTATTTTAGGAAGAGTGGAAAATCATTGCAAAACTTCTTGAAGATGGAATCAAGAGCGGAGTCGTACAACCACTTCATTCTCACATTTTCACTTCTGATAAGGCTGAAGAAGCTTTCCGTTTCATGTCGGCCGGAAAACATATTGGAAAAGTGTTGATGGAAATTCGAACCGAAGAAACCAACGTTGTTTCTGTTCCCTCAAAGATTTCAGTTCGTTCAATCTGCCGTTCGTTGTGTCATCCACAACACGTTTACCTGATCACTGGTGGACTTGGAGGATTTGGTCTTGAGCTAGCTCAATGGCTTATCAACCGTGGTGCTCGAAAATTGGTGCTCACATCACGAACTGGTATCCGCACAGGATATCAAGCTCGTTGTGTTCATTTCTGGCGACGCACTGGAGTTTCAGTGTTAGTCTCGACGCTCAACATCTCGAAAGCATCTGACGCCGATGAACTTGTCAAACAATGCCAATCGATGGGACCACTTGGTGGAGTGTTCCATTTGGCTATGGTGCTCCGTGATTGCTTGTTCGAGAATCAGAATGTTCAAAACTTCAAGGATGCGGCAGAAGCTAAATATTACGGAACCATCAATATTGACCAAGCAACACGCAACCATTGCGACCGTGATACTTTGAAATGGTAAACAATTTTTTTTAGCATTAGTCCAAACGTGTATCTCATTGTTTTTAGGTTCGTTGTTTTCTCATCCATCACATCCGGACGAGGAAATGCTGGACAAACTAATTATGGATGGTCAAACTCAACAATGGAACGTATGATCGATCACAGAAGAGCTGATGGTTTCCCGGGAATTGCAATTCAATGGGGAGCGATTGGCGATGTCGGTGTTATTCTTGAAAACATGGGTGACAACAATACTGTGGTTGGTGGAACTCTTCCACAACGTATGCCATCATGCTTGTCATCCCTTGACGCTTTCCTGTCGTGGAACCATCCGATTGTGTCATCATTCATCAAAGCTGATTTGGGAGCTAAAAAGAGTGCCGGTGGGGGCAATTTGATGCAGACAATCGCCCACATTCTTGGTGTTAATGATATTTCACAACTCAATCCTGATGCAAATCTCGGAGACTTGGGACTTGATTCATTAATGGGTGTTGAAATCAAACAAGCTTTGGAAAGAGATTATGATATTGTGTTGTCGATGAAAGACATCCGAACATTGACATTAAACAAGCTTCAACAGTTGGCTGAAAATGGTGGAACAACTGGAACAGCGCTTCAAATCAATGAATTGGAAATGAAGAAAGAAGGTGAACGAGATGCTGAGTTGAATACGGTTGAAATGCTCGAAAAACAAATGAATCAATTGTTCAAAATGCGCGTTGATGTTAATGATTTGGATCCACAAGATATTCTCATCAAAACCAATAAGGTTGAGGAAGGCCCAGTCACGTTCTTCGTTCATTCAATTGAAGGAATTGCGACACCATTGAAGCGTGTTATGTCGAAATGCACATTCCCAACATATTGTTTCCAATCAACCAAAGATGTACCACAAAACTCCATCGAAAATGTTGCAAAATGCTACATTAATGAAATGAAAAAGGTTCAACCAGTTGGACCATACCGAATTATTGGTTATTCATATGGTGCATGCATTGGATTTGAAATGGCTACAATGCTTCAAAAATCTGATGGACCAAATGCTATTGATAAATTGATTTTATTGGATGGCTCTCATTTATACATGCAAACATACAGAAATGTAAGTTATCGATTATTTAAAAAACCTTCTTATGTAAAAATTTGGATTTAGGTGTACCGCATGGCGTTCGGAGTCACTGGAGATACATTGGTGAACAATCCTTTGTTTGAGTCAGAAATCATGTGTGCAATGACACTTCGTTTCGCCAACGTCGACTACAAAAAGTTCCGCGTTGAACTTCTCCAACAACCCGGATTCAAGGCTCGCGTCCAGAAAGTCGTCGACACTGTCATGACAACCGGATTGTTCAAGTCGCCAGAGACTGTCGCGTTTGCCTGTGAAGCAATGCACGCCAAATTCTTGATGGCTGACAAATACAAGCCGGAACGCAAATTCGACGGACACATCACTTTGATTCGTGCCGAGCAAGGAGCAGCCCGAGAGGAAGACGTTGGACTGGATTATGGAATCAGCCAAGTTTCTGAAGATTCAAAGGTAAACATTCATATTTTTTGTTGTTGAAATATTCTTGGCATAATATTGATTTTTTATTTCAAGGTATTTGTTGTCGAAGGAGATCACGACACGTTTGTGCAAGGAAAAAGTTCAGCCAAGACTGTTAGTATTATTAATGAGCTCATTTTGAACCTCCAACAATAGAGAAAAACTCCCCCCTCCCCTCCCCTCCCCTTCTTTTCTATTTTATTACTTTAAAACTTTTTTCATTCCTCGGATTTTTAAATTAGTCACTTTTTAAATTGACCCATATCTTTCTCGAATTTCGATTCGTTTTAAAAAAAATTCCTGTTCAAAAACCATCGAAATACTTTAATAATTTTTGTTTCACACACCACACACACATTGTTGCCCGGCTTCATTTGAAAATGAGACTCACTTTTTCCACAATCGATTTCATTTCCTCGTATTCCTCGTCATTCGCATCTCGACCCCCTTTGAGCCTTCATTAAGTTTTCTAATGTGATTGTTGAGCTCTTTTAAAATTTTCTTTCGTCATTTTTGTTTCAATTCCTCCTCTTGACACCTCATTTCTTTGAATTTTTCAATTTTTCTTCAAGTTTCATCGTTTAATTGTGTAGAAAATGATAGTTAGGTTCGAATTTTTTCTCTTCGTTCGTCCTCCACATTTTACTTTCCCACTTTCCAGTCCCATCACTTCCCCTTTCTGCTTCCCGTCCCCGTCTCTCTCTCTCTCTCTCTCTTAAACACAATTATTTCATTTGTGCCAGCATTCGAAAAGCGTCTTTCAAATTTTTCAATTTTTGAGTTTGAAAAAATCAAAATCTGTTAATTCATTTTCAAATTTTATCAACGAAAAATCCAGATATTGGCACAAGCACAAGTCTATTTTTTGAATGAGATCGACCAAAAAAAGAATGATGATGGATTTTTTCCAAATTGCCCGTTTGGCAAGAATCCATCAACTTGTGCTTGAACAGGGCGGAGATTTCAAGGATTTAATAGAAAACCCAACATTTTTTTGATAATTGAAATTCAAAAGTTGAGATGATTTTTTGAAAGTCGTCAATCGGTTTGTGCTCTTATTTGTTTTGCGTGTTCACTTGCCTGATATCTGATTGTGTCTTACAGGTTTATCAACCGCTTATATGTTCTCTATCTCTATCGTTTTTCGTTTTCTTCCTTCATTTTTCGTTTCTCTAATGCATTTCATACCATTTTATTCAATTTTTCTCGTTATGTAAATTTTCTAATTGTTTTGTTTCAGTGTTTTTTTTTAATTTCTCCTATTTTTCAAAAACTTCCTTCTCCATCACCTCTTTTGGAACGTTTCTCTCTGATGTTATTGGAGTATCGATTAGATCTCAATATCTGAAAATTCTTTATCTCTTCCGTTACGAAGAACTTCAGTAACATTAGTTTGAAGCGTACATTTTGAAAACGTTCAAAATTCATTGACCAGAAAACGATGACTTTTTAATACTGTTTGCCCAACAGCATTTCAAATGATATTGTTTTTCATTTTTTTCTGAATATTGATTGTTTCTTTTCTCTTTTGTAACCTCTTTTTAATAACCTTCTCCAACAATATACTCCAACAGACTTTTATTGTTTAAATTTTAAAAAATATATCTGCCTTACAATTATATGCCTTATAATAACTTCTGATAGATTATTAATTCAAAACAATGATTTAATAATAATGTATTTAATAAGTAGTAATGTGATTTTATATGTTCTTTTTGTGATAAGCTTTCCTTCAACATAGAATTCTATAATTTTTAAATTGAAAACTGTTTAGACATCGATCCAGGCCCGGGTGAGATATCTAACAAGTTTGTGTCTTATTTTGTTCAATTAAGTTTTTTGAATTTTTTTACATAAAGAATTATTGCATTTATGATGTCGTCATAGTATTGTTTGAAAAAAATCCCCCCCTCCCCCCCGACAAAGACTTTAAAAGGATGAGTCAAGAATTACAGTCGGTTTGGTTCGAACAAAAGGTGTGAAGTTGAAGATTGAGAAAGTGAAATACATCGATTGTTAAACTTTTTAGAAGTAAAATTCGAAAAAAGAAATAAAGAGAAACAGAAATTGAAATAGTGTGTCTGATGAGTCACACGCGGTTTTTATCGTGACAGCAAAGACCAAGATGATGATGATGATGAAAATAGAGATGGGGGGGGGGGGGGGAGAAGCTGAAGAAATGAGAAAGAAAAGAGGACAGACTTACTAAAACTGGCCTTCGATTTCGATTTCTGGCAGCCGCCAACAGCATGATTCGTTCATCAATGCGGCAATTGTATTTTTCCATATTTTATTTATTCATATCTGTACTTATCGTTTTCACACCATTTATTAATTGTGCTCGAGTTCAAAAGGCTTCAAAAAAGCAGTTGGCTCACGTTAAATTTTTATTAAATGAGGAGGTTGAAAGGTTTTTTTTCTTTTGGAGTTTTTTATTGAATAATTTTTCTTGAAAAGATTGAATTTGGAAAAAACCTGATATTTTTATCGATAAAATTCTTGTTTTTGTATCAAATTGATTGATCTTCAATTCTTTTGTAATTTCAGACGAAACCAATTTCTACAAAACGATGCTGTAAATTTATTTGAAGATTTAAAACGAAATCCGTTGGCTGAACGAAACCATGTACGTTTTCCTTTCACTTTTTAGAACAAAAAGAAGAACTTTTTTCGAAAATTCTATTCGATTTTTGTTCCGTTTTTATTCAGTAAACAATTCTTGTTTTTTAAGGATGAGTTATCAGTGAATCGGGCGGAAGAGTACTTTCAAGGGGATGTTGATTTGTCTGAACAGCAAGTGAAAATTATCGAAGACCAATTTGTTGAAGGAAAACGAGAGAAAAGAAAAGTTCTAGAAAATGAAAAACACCGAAAATCAACTAATAAATTGAATTCTTAGATTGGAAGAACGCCGTTGTATAAAAAATGGAATCGTCAATCGCCAATCAGTTTTGATTTTTCCGAAAGTATTCCGCCAAACACCCGAACAAAAATAAAGTTGTTCTTACTTTTTTTCAATCAGTCACCAAGTTTCAAATTACAGAAATGCAATGCTTTTATGGCAACAACACACATGTGTTCGATTTGAAGAAGGTGGACCGAATGTGGATCGTCTTGAGTTTTTTGATGGCGGTGGCTGCTCGTCGTTTGTTGGACGCGTTGGTGGCACACAAGGCATTTCAATTTCCACTCCTGGTTGTGATGTTGTTGGGATCATCAGCCACGAAATTGGACATTCATTGGGCATATTTCATGAACAAGCGAGACCAGATCAGGAGCGTCATATTGCTATTAATTACAACAATATTCCGTTATCCCGTTGGAATAATTTTCAAGCTGTTGGGGAAAATCATGCCGAAACTTTTGATTTACCCTATGATACCGGTAATTTTTCAGTAGTTTTCAACAAAAAAATATCAATCATTTTGATAGGAAGCGTGATGCATTATGGGCCTTACGGATTTGCATCAGACCCATATACCCCAACCATCCGAACGTTAGAACGTGTACAGCAATCAACAATCGGTCAAAGAGCAGGACCTTCATTTTTAGATTATCAAGCTGTAAAAATCTCAACTTTTTCTGTTCGGTCCAAAAGATTTGACGAGATACATTTTAGATAAATACTGCTTATGGTTGTAATGATCATTGTCCATCGCTTCCGTGTCTTCGAAATGGTTATCCTCATCCCAATAATTGCTCAACTTGCGCTTGTCCTGAAGGAATTTCAGGACAATTTTGTGAAAGTGTTTATCCATCAAGTGGGCAATGCGGTGGAACAATATTTGTAATTTTCTTTGACCGTTTATTTTTTATTTTATTTTATGAATTTCAGGCTAATAAGGAAGTGAGTTATCTGAATAGTCCGAACTATCCGAATGCATTTCCATTGAACACGGAATGTAATTGGATTATTGTTGCCCCTATCGGTATTATTTTCAGATACTTTACAGTTTTCAGAACCTGAATTTTTTTTTTCAGAAGGACGCGTGTTTCTAGAGTTTGAAGGAGAATTTGATTTTCTTTGTGAAGATACGTGCGATAAAGCATATGTTGAAGTCAAATATCACAACGATAAACGATTAACAGGAGCAAGATTCTGTTGTTCACTTCTTCCAAAAACAAGATTGATATCATTTAACAATGAAATGGTTGTTTTAATGAGAGGATACAAGTCAACAAGCTCCGGTTTTCGCGCCAAATTCTGGTCTAATCTAGGTGAACCTAACGGAGTAAGTAGAAGCTCAATTAATTTTACGAAGTAAACAATTATTCATTACAACAGGTGACCACTGAAATGCCACCAACACTGTCGCCCGAACCAGAACTGATGACGACTACCGAGTTTTCCACAACACCCTCGGCAACGATGGCCACAACGACGACAGCGACAACGACATTGACAAATCCCCCAATGACTCGGCCTAGAAAAGTTTGGACAACACGATCAACAAAAAAATATGTATCAAAGCCAACAACAGTTGTGCCAACTACAACAACAAATGTACCTGTTTTTCAAAAAACCCCTAACTTTATTTATTGATTTTACAGGAAGTTGAAATAGAAACGACGATGACATCATTTGTGACAGGAGAAACTGAAATTACAACTATTCTACCTCCCATCACCCTGTTCCCGTCGCTTTCCACATTGTGATTGCAACTTTTGCACTAAAAAAACAAAAAAAAAACATTTTAAAAAATGTTCAGAATCGTACCCATCAATCCACTCGCTGGTGTTCTTCCATCGACACAAGCACCAGACGTGATAAATAGCGTCCTTGAATGTGGATGTGGATCATGGTCAGAATGGCAAGGCGAATGCTCACAAGAATGTGGTGGTTGTGGGCATAGGACGAGAAGCAGAGAATGCAAGAAAGAATCTTGCCGGTGAGAGAAATCACAATTTTTTCGACTACTCTGCAAGTTTTTTTCACAGAAAACAGGAAAAGCGTCCTTGTAACTTCAATGCTTGTCCAGATGGTACAAACTTTTTGATTAATAACTCCGAATTTCACATTTTATGGCGCGGATGTTGTGTTGGAATGTTCAGGTAGCTCAAAAAAAATTGATTTTCCACAAAAAAAAAACCAAAAACCTCTAACAATTATAGATCCGGAGATCAGTGCGCAGCTCTGGAAACCGATCAAAATCCGTTTTTCAAAATAATCAATAGCTTGTTGAGCATTCAAGATGCAAAAAGTAATGAAACCCTAATTGCAAAACGAATGATGAGGGGGGAGCATTAGTCTAACAACTTTTTAAATAATTTTATTTGTAAATGAGAAACATAAAAATTTGGTTGCCAAATAAAAAACAAGTTGAATTTTGGGAAAAAACCAGTTTGCTATTCAAATTTGCCGAACTTCTATTTAAAAAAAAATGTTAAAATATTTATTTCTTTGGAATCTATGCCTACTTTGGTTTTTTTTCAACAAATAAAAACAAGAAAACATTGATTTAGATCATACAACTTTGGACAAAAATCTTCACAGATACAATAAAGAAAGAGCAATAAAACATTGATTGATATGATAAAAATTTAAAAACCAGAAAAAAAAAGTTAGTATTATTATGTCTGTTAAAAAAATATTTCATATTTAAAAGAAGATAAATTTTTTCTTCACGCTAAATGAGCATCTTTAGCCATTGAATAAAATACACCATTTGTGTTTGATAATAGGGATTTTGGAGAATCAAATTCAACAACGCGTCCTTTATCCAAAACTAGAAGTCGATCACTGTCCATTACCTGCAAAAGATTTGACTTCAAGACAAAAAAATTCAGTTTATAATACCGTATTCAATCGGTGAGCTATCGTAAGAACTGTACAATCCCTGAACTGTTCTCGTATAGTTTTTTGTAATAAACTGTCTGTCTCAACATCAACTGCAGCTGCAGCTTCATCGAGTATCAATACTTTTGTTTTTCGAAGGAGTGCTCTTGCCAGACAAATCAGTTGTCTTTGTCCAACGCTGAAAACCGTTTCAAGTTTTGCACAAGAAAAAACGTTTGGGGAAAAAGAAAAACCTTAGATTTTCTCCGCCTTCTGATATATTGTGTGAAAGACCATCCTGAAGCGAGCGAACAAACGATTCGAGATGCGCATTTTGCAGCGCTTCCCATATCTGATCATCGTCTGAAAATCCAGCAAAATATTATCTACAAAATTATTGTGAAAGGTGGAAAACATTACTAAATGCGAAGAACGGATCGAGATTCATTCGAAGAGTTCCCGAGAAAAGAACAGGATCTTGTGGTACAATGGTCAGACGAGAACGAAGTTGCTAAAAATTGCCAAAATTGTCAATTTTTTTGAAATCAATCAATACTTCTAGCTTCAAATTTGCAATGTTCGTTCCATCAATTTCAATGGATCCTCCGTCAGCTTCAATTATTCGGAAAAGGGCAAGAGTCAATGAACTTTTTCCAGCTCCAGTTCTTCCGACAATTCCAACCTTTTCGCTTGGTTCAATGTGTGCTGTTACATTTTCCAAAACAAGATCCAACCCAGGACGATATCTGAAAAGAATATTTTCAGGCAAATTTCTTTAATCATAAGATCTTTAAAATTTTTTACCTAACACTGAAATTTTTGATTGCAATTTTTCCATGTTGTGGCCATGTTTTTGGCACTTGCTCAGTTGATATTTCTCCTTCTTCAGTTGGAGTCACTGTGTATTCTTTAATTCTTTCAACAGCAACAATATTGGTTTCCAACTCGCTTGTCATTCGTACTGCCCAATTCAAAGTTTGAGTGATCTGAAAAAATAATTTTGCGGATTTTTTGAAATGATAATTAAAAAGGTTAAATTCTTTACATTGAGAGCATATGAAACTGATAAGCCAACAAGACCAGCAGAAAGATCATTTGAATTTCTGAATAAAACGGCAAATAAAGCGGCAGAAAGAACAATTAAGTTTCCGACAAGCTCCAAACGAACAGCCAACCATCGATTGGCAACAATACTTGGATAATAAGTGGCCAGATTTTCGTCAACTCTATGTTGGGACTCTCTTATGAAACGATCAACAACTCCATAAGCTCGAATTGAAGAAGCTCCTTGAATGGACTCCTATAAATTGAATTAATGGGAAAATTGATTTTTTCGCTTTCCAGCATACTTGAAAATGAGAATAAATTGGAGATCTTGATGCCGATTCTAATCGTTTCAATTGACGCGAAGTGCTGACATAAAACCTCTGAAAATTTCAGCTTGAATGATTCCGCAATTTAAAAGTCGTTGGCACATTAGTTGCACAGAACATTTTGGCATGCTCACAAAACTTCATCTAGGACAGAATGTACAACCATACAAGAAGAAAATGGAAAACAAACATGCACCATGAAAAATAGAATTTAAAAAAAACAAGAACGAACCAACACAAAAAAGTACACCAACAACAAAGGTAGAAGAGCAACAATTGTTGATGGGGTTGCCCATAAAATGATGAGAAGAATTTCGACAGATGCCAACAGTGTACGCAAAAACATTGAAATTGAACGCGGAATTTCCGAATCGATACCATCAATATCCTGACAAATTAAAGACACACAATTAGTTCATGTTTGAATCAACGAAATTGATCATAATTTTTGGATTTAGTCTATTTGAAATCACTTGACGAACAGAACTTTGATAACCGATTGCACAAATATTATGGAATTGAATAAGCACAACAAACACAACATAAAAAGCAAATTCAAAAAAAAAATGAATTGCATGCTGACCAGCAAAAAATAATATCCAGTTATGATTGGAACAATGGCAGTTCCAACAATTGGTGTTGCATAAATTGGAACGGCAAGAATGATGGCCGCTTGCACAATTGCTCCAATTCCAAGCATTATAGCAGCTGGTAGGCGTGTATCGATTACATCAAGTTCCTGATAAATAATTTCTAAAAACCATGTCATCACAGCAAACTTCTATTTATTTACTTTTTCATGCAGTTTTATTTTTCTTTCAAAAATTTGTGTGAAACGAATGAAAATCAGTCCCACACACACCTACACGCACATATACAACCTCCACCATTTTATTTATTTTTTTGAACTCCCAATTAATGCACATGAAAACTGAACGACGTGCACTTGCATTTTTCGAATCGCTCGTACCAGTACAACAAAGTAGATGAGGCAAAGAAGGACAAAGGCAATAAACGTCATTGGTGTTGCCCAGACGATGACAAACACCGTCGATAAAACATTTAATATTGTGACGGCCATGGCACGAATCGAATGGGGGAGCGTCTGATCGATGGCTTCAATGTCCTGTAGTGGAAATTAAAATAAGCTGAGTTAAAGTCGATGGGACAAGTTTTAATTTAACGGAAACAACTGGCATTATTTTTTAGTTTTTCATGTGGCGGCATACGTTTTTTTTTATTTTAATTTAACTTTAACACGTGACTCCCGTAAATCAAACTTAATTCTTTTCAGCTTTTTTTTTTTTAATTGAAATGAAGATGTCATGCGATTAAAAAGAATTCAAACGAGACCACATTCTAAAAAAAAGATGTTCACACTTCAGTGCAACATGAAGGCATCCGTTAAAGTCGAAGAAAATCACCAAAATGTAATAGCATCCAACAATGCAAAGAAGAAGCGGAGTTAAGACCGATGGTGTGGCATATAAGGTGAATGTGATGCTCGCAATAAGATCCGAAAAAGTCAACAACAAGTCACCAAGTGCATCCAGAAGTTGTTCGTCGACAACAACAAAATCCTAATTTTTTTGAAAAACTTTTGTCGATTTTCCAGTTTTTAAATTCAAAAAAAAATAGAAAAAAAAGTGAAGCACATGGAAAAAACTAAACTTAAAATTTTGTTAACGGATTGCTGTGCAAATGTTAAAACTGATTTTAGGTTTTGTAAATGTCTCAGTTCAATTCGCCCGGTGATCAAATTTCTTATAATTTTTTTTTTCTATTTTTCATCTCGCTTAATTTTTTTTTTTTTAAATTCAAATCTGAAAAATAGTTTGAACCAAAAATTGGCCAAACATCTTCAAAAACTCACTTTACCAAACCGATTCAAAATTCTTCCCAATGGTGTTACGTCGAAGAAGGCCATTGGACTTCGCATAATGTTTGCCAGTAATCCAGAATGTAGTAAGCGACTTGCTCTCACCATGCCAAGTGCCATAATTATAGAAGCCATGCAAACAGAAAGAGCTGAAACAAATATGTCGTTCGGATGTTATTTTCTTTTTGAAATATTGTTCATACCCTGTCCCATTCCCAGCATTGCATAGATTCCAAGACGAATCTCAGTCTCGTGACTGCTGTTGTTTCCGCTTGATGCAATTTTTTGAGCGTCATCCGACCATCTTGCTAAATATAAATTACTGAAGACACCAAGAACACTGCTTCCAATATAAACAGAAATGAAAATCAGAGTTATTGGTATTCCAATTGCTTGAAAATACGATTTGTAAACATCGAGCTTCACATTTCCAGTTTCCACAGTTTCCTTTTCAATTAATTGTTGGTTTTTAGCAATCGGTTTAGTTGGTTTTGGTGACGCGTTTTCTCCTAGAAGAGCTTCTTTTTCTTCAGCTTTTCCAATTGGACTGTGTTGAGGGGAAGAATTTGCGTCATGTTTCTCTTTGAAAACTCCGTTGCGAACAATATCAGCGGCCTGAAATTTGTTTTAAACAAAATATTTTGTCAGCTTTAGTGTTGATTCAAACTTTTTCATCGACGTTTAAATCTTGACTCAATTGACTTTGAATTCGTTGACGAACGGCTGGACTGATCTGATCCAAATCACGAAGAATTTCATCAACTTCTTTGGCTGAAGCATTTTTTTCAATTTGTTTAAAAACCATTAAAAAAGAACTCACAATCTTCGCCAAAACTAACACTTCTTCCTCTTTGCTTCGATTCTTCCAATAAAAACTCTTCCAAAAATTCCGAAAACGCTCCATTACTGCTCATCAGTTCTTGATAAGTTCCCATTTCACTAATGGTTCCATCTTTGACAACAATGACCTGATCACAATGTTTCAAATAAGTCAACCCATGAGTGACAAGAATACGTGTTTTTGTCGCTAACATTCCGGTAGCTGATGCTAAAAAATTAGCTTCTGTTATTTAAGAAGAACAAATTTAATAATTTCTTACAGATGACATTTTCAAAGATATGTTTTCCAACATGAGCGTCAACAGCTGAAAGTGGATCATCAAGAAGAATGATTTCAGGGTTTGCATAAACAGCTCGAGCCAATGATACTCGTTGCTTTTGACCACCAGATAAATTGATTCCCTGTCAATTCAAAAATCAGGTTGTTCAAGTTCGAAACTGCCATTTTACAGACCTTTTCTCCGATTTCAGTTCGATCTTCAGCTGGAAGACTTGACAGATCTTGAGAAAGAGCGCAAGCATTAATAACTTTGTCATAATATATTTTGTCAAGTGGTTTATTGAATAAAATATTATTCCGTAAGCTCAAATTCTGAATCCAGGCTTGTTGTGGAACATATGCGACACTTCCATTGACTTGAACAGTTCCCGATATTTTATTCATTTCGCTAAGAAGAGCATGAAGAAGGCTGGATTTTCCAGATCCGACCCGACCAACAATTGCAACTAATTGTCCACGCTTAATATTGATATTAATATTGTTTAACGTAGATTCTTCCGGGCTTGACCATGAGAATTTTCCGTTTTCAATTTTAATAGCAGATTCTGAAAGAAAAAACCCAGATAAAAACTTTATAGTTTAGATTACCAGTTCCAGAAAAACCAGAAAATAACTGCGATGACATTTCTTCACATGCAAAAAACTCTTTAAGTCGTTTGTTACTCGCCGCGCACTGAACAGCCTGACTGAAAACCATTGCAAACACCGCCAGCGGAAAGCGAAGAATATTGAAAAGAGCAAGAGCAACAAAAGTGATTTGTGGCGTCAACACATTGTTGACTGGATCCCAAAGAACATAAAGACCAAACGTCAACACGGCAACTAAAAATGGTGCACAAGCCCATGAAAGTGTAGTTGCTGCATTGAGATAAGCGAGCTTTTTCAGCACTCGAATTTCCTTCTCGCGGATTTCAAGAACCTGAATTGAAGCCAATTTTTGTTTTTCAACAAAAAAAAAATCAAAACTTACAATTTTTTCCATACTTTTTTCCCATGAATAAAGTTTTAAGACTTTGATTCCGTTTAAAATTTCAGACATCATCTTGATTCGCTCATCTTTGTATTTCATTTGTTCCATTTGACAATCACGCATCTTGATTGATATCCATGAATTGAAGGGGATCATCAAAATAAGAAGAACGAAACCAGCTAGAACTGACAAGCCCAATAATTTCCATAAAAAGTATAACGACAATAAGATTTGGACCGGTGCTGACCAAAACAACATGATAAATGTTGTCATGTCTTGAATTCGTTGAATATCAACAGCCATCAAATTGACAATTGCTCCAGTCGTTTTTCCCTTTCGCGCTTCGTTGCTCAAATTCATCGTTTTTGTATAAACAGCACTAGTGAGAACCGAGCGAATATTCATTCCAAGTCGAAACATTTCATGAAAATATTGATGAAGAATCATTGATTGAACTAAAGCGGCAAGAAACATTACAGCGGCAATCGAAACTCCAACCCACAGTGGTTGATTTTTATCCTTAAACGTTTTAAAATATTATTCAGAATAATGTGGACTATTTTCCTTCCAACCTGAATGAAATTAATCAATTGACGCAAAAGTTCCGGGGCTACGAATTGAAGTAGATCAAAAGCAAGTTTGTAAGCTCCTCCAGCAAGCAAAGTGAATTTATAAGTTTTGAAGATTGGTATTAAAATCGATGGATGATTTTTTTCAATCGCCTCAGCTTTATTATTTCTCACTTTTCTTTGATATCCTGAAAAATAAATAAAAATTTGAAAAGAAAATCAGAAAATAAAAAAACTGACCATCAATTTGTGGTTTCAAGTTTTCCATAAATGAAGGTATTAAGTTGTGAGCTTTATCTCTTTCATTCAAATCCCACAAATCATTTTTTTCAAGTGATTTCTGGTTTCCAAGAATAGCCAGATTTGTAAACCAGTTAAAAGTCAGTTGATTCAAAAACGAGGCTGTGTATTCAGGGCACGAATTTTTCTAAATTTCAAATCATTTTCAACATGATACAAGCCAAACCGTTACCCCAATGAAAACGGATGACGGAGTGTCGGCAAATGAGGCGAAAAAAAGTTCTAAACAGGCCAATAAAAATGTGAAAATGAAGAGCCAAGATTGTAAAGGATTTTCTGTTGATTCTTCCTGTATTCAATGGTGTTTAATAATATTTTTTTACAAATCGATTTATGCTCACATTTGTTAAATCATCAACCAAATATCTAAATTCGGGCAGAGAACATAAAACTACAAGAAGCCAATAAAGGAAAATCACTCCAGACGTGACAATTCCTCGATTTCGGCACGCAATCGTCAATGTTAAAGCTAGACAAAAACCTGAAAAAAAAATCCGGTTTGAAAGTTTTCGGAAATGAACCGTATTCAATGACCTATGTATTGAACAAAATCGCCATAAAGAACCGAAAAACTGAAGTCTGGGGAGTTTGTGAGTTTAAGATAAAAGTTATAACCAATTGCTATAGTGAGATCAACAACAAGTAAACAGCAGAAAACCTTAATTTTTATTGTTTAAATTTATGAGCAAAGATTAATTTGCTATATTTAAAAAAAAAAAGTTTGAAGCCACTCACAATTCGTAAAGAGATTGGCGAACAGCTACGTAAATGTGAGTTTCTGCTTTTGTGTAATTCGTAGAATAGAATTGGACTAAAAAATATCAAAAATAGGGTTGGAATTGTTGAAAAATCAATATGTTGCGCACATTCAGTCACCTGAAATATTTTCAAATTAATTTTTTGTGATGTTTCACATTATCATTTCATACATGTGGAATTCCACTGCTGTTTTTCCAATTGGTTGGAATAATCTGAAAAAAATTAATTTCTTGAAATTAAAAAAAAAAAACGTACAGTGTTGTTGTCTGAACAAAACAATTCTCGAATAATTGGGAAAATCATTGGTTCTCTTTTCAATTGTTACAAACCTGAGTCATTGATTGTTAATTGGTTACCCTGAAATTTTACGTGTTGCTGCAAAAAAATAAGTAAACGTTTTGTATTATTTCTCACAGACAAAACTGAAAAATGTAATGCATAGACATCAAAAATTAAATTTTAAAAAAGAAATAAAACGGAAAGCATTCTCCTTGGCAACGAGAATGCATTTTTTGAAAAAAGTGTTGCGCAAAAAAAAAACTGGTGAAATAAAAAATTTCTACTATTCTTGACGTAAAAATGATGACAAATCATTGTAATCATGAAAAAAAACGATGATTTTAGGTCAATGGAAGTTTGTTTGCAATAAACCAATAGAAAGAATGTTTCATGAGACGCAAAAATGTTTTGTTGGCGAGCACAGAAATATGTATTGAGTTTCGCTCAAAATTCAAACTTACACTATATTTCCAAACATAAACTGATTTAATATGTTTAAAATCGGCATAGAAAATGTTCGGGCTGCTGGCCAACCAAGGTGAATCAAATAAAGAAAAATACACATTAAACATTCAAGTTGTGGCGAGTAAACATTGTCGGATCTTAAAAGTGCTCACAAAAAAAGCTGTCAATTTTTCTAAAAGTCTGGAAAAGCAAACATCGAGAAAAAGATTCTACCAATCGAACAACACATTTAGAGAAAAAAATAAAACAAAAATGCGTCCAGTTAAAAAAATCGTCACTGATTCAGCTTGAAAAATGTAATCATAATTGGAGCAATAAAAAATATCGAAGAAAAATTGGCTTCGTTAGAAAAGAGACGTCTTCTATACTTAAAACCGAAAATTTTATTGCTTGCAAAAACTTGATAGAATTGTGCTTTTCAAAGAAGAAAAAAAACTATTCATGCAAAAAAAAATGTTTGCTCATCATTTTTTTTCTATTTAAACTTTGTTTCACATTTCAATTTCAAATTCTCGACACTAAATCCCTCATCCTTTTTTTTTCTTCTTGTTTTCTATCCAACGTTTTTCTCAATTTCACAACTGATTCTATTGTGATTTGTTCCACTTACGCCTTTTCGATGACTTTTCGGTTACTTATATATAAATATATTCTACTTGACAATGTTTCAAGAGTAGATGAAGAAAATAAGAGAGAAAATGAAACTAAGAGAAAAAAAAGAAAGTGAGTGGGTGCTCTTCTCTGCTTTCATTGAATGAATGGCTAGCAAATTTTTATTTGCTTCTAAATTATAAAAGATGTTGTTGAGAAAAGCCAGTGCTGACAGTTGAAACAAAAAAAGAAAAAGAAAAAAAAAGATGATCATATGAAAAGTAAAAAAGAACGGACAACAAATGAATTGATGCGCAGCTCTTTCGACTTTTTGAAATTCGTATGAAATTGTGCAAATAAGAAAAACATTTTTTGGTCTTTGATGGTTTTTCTACAATTTTAGCACCAGAAAAAACAAGAAAAAATATGCAATCAAAAAAATTTAGAAAAAAAGCAAAAAAAAAAAGAAGATTTTTTCAAAAAAACGGCGAAATTGCTAAAAATAGCATCAAATAAAAGTTTGGAATTTCATTTAAAACACACCCAAAATTGAGTATTTAATTTGTTCGATTTCAATTAATTTGGGGAACGAATTTGTGTTCTCAGATTTGCAAGACAGGAAAGGAAAGAATATCTCTTATTGAAAAGAGAAATATGTGTGTGTGTTGCAATCAAGACTGACCAATTTCTTGACATCCCACAATTTATTGTTAATTTGTCAACAATGTTTCACTTGATTTCAATTTCATTTGAGTTTCTTCAAAACGATGAAAAATAAAAATCAAAAAAAAAAAATTTGTAAAACTCAATAGTTTTGCTTTAACTAAGATCATTAAATCGACTTGTAGCTCAATAAATTCAGATAAATAATGAAATTTAAACTCTGAGGAAAAAACTTGAAAGATAAGATTTTTTTCAGATAAAAAAAATGCCAAATTCTTGAAAAATGATATCTTAAAGATAAGCCAAATCGGATTAAACCGAAAATAAATCTTCGATTTGAAATAGATTACTGTATTGCAAAATATGGAGAAAAAAACTCAATCCTGAATGATTAGAAAGATTTAGAACCCTTACATACACAGCTAAAATTTAAAAAAACGATGATTATGAAGGAAAATAAAAAATTGACGAGAAAATTAAATTTTTCATGACGTAAAGAAGGTGTCAATGAACGAAAAAATAATCGCAACAATTTTCAACATTTGCAACGCCTTTCTGCATACTTTTAATGCAAATTTAAATATGAAAGGAAGACGAAGAAGAAGAAGAAAAGAAAAGATTTTCTTATCAACAATATCAAAAGCAGCTTGGTATTCAAATAAACGAAAAATTTGTGAAATGATTTTTTGATGTTACGATTTTTTTCTTTCTTTTTTTTTCGTCATTTTTCAGCACTTGGGAAGGTATAAATGGGAAGAATATTGTAAATAGAAAAGAAATTTAACGGAACGCTCGTTTTCAATAAAAAGTTGAGAAATAATTTAAGAGTATTTTTAGATTTCTTTTTTTGAAAAATGCAAAAAAAAAAATTTTTGATGAAAAATTCAATGTTTGTAACCTTGAAGTGAAAACCATTTGCAACCACCAAACATACTATAAAACAATTATGTTTCCAAACAAAAAAAACGTTTTATTTTTCATTTCAGACTTTAATGATGAGAGAAAATGGTGAAATTTCATTTTTTATGTGATTTAAATTGAAACAAGAAATAAAACTTTGAAAAATATATAAAATATTCATAAAAGTGCAAGGCAAATAATTGAGCGGATTAGAAACATTAGAAGAAAGGGTCTAACATTGCGGCTGTCCAATGGAGCGCAGTTTGGTCTTGATTTCTAGTTGTGGGAATGAACATTTTTTGCACTAAAAAGAAAAAAGATAACTAAAATATGTTGAAAAAATGCTTTTATTTATAGACTCTTAAAAATTACGTCACCGTAAATCATTTAAAATAAAATTTGGAGAAATTTTGGAATATAAATTGTTCAAACTGATAAGAAAAATAAATTTTGATGGGAAAAAAAATTAAAACTTTATGAAAATGAAGATGGAGTTTAGTTTTTAAGTTTTAGTTTAATGAATAAAACAAAAAAATATATTAAAAATTTAAAATGTCTGATTTAGGTTTTTTTTTTTTAAACATTGAGTTTCAAACATTTTTTTTCTGAATTTTAAAGTAAAAAAATTCGTGAATATGTTGAAATAGGAATTAAAGCAAAAATAGTTCGTTTTTATATGTCGTTTCTCGTTTTTTTTCAAACGGAAATATTCCAATATTGTGAGCGTGCATTGCCAATGTAAATTGTTGATCTAATAAATCATTCCACAATTTCTTTGCCTTTTCATCAAAATGTTGTTTAACGTCTCTGAAAGAAAAAAAATGTGATGAACAAACATCAAAATAAAGTCGGGAAGGTCTTTTACACAATCTTTGTCACTGTTCTTCGTTTCATTGTTTCAAAAATAAACGACGGTTTCGAAACTTGATAAGCGATCAGTGAATATCTTGGATGAACTGTATGAATTAAGGCGTTTTCTTTAAGAAATGAATACATTTCTGATTTGTTATTGTAAATTGTATTTTTCTGAAAAACCAATGAATTTTGTTTCTTTTTCTGCTTTTTGTTTTTGATTAACCATGTTATCGTAAGAGCAAATATCCTTGTGACAAGTATCCAACACTTTGAGAGGATCGTCTGTTAGCTCATCTGAAATCGCTTCAACTGCTTGTTCTGCATTAGTTGGAAGTGTCAACATTATTCTTGATTTGATCTTAAAATACAATAAAAAATGTTAAGTTAAAATCAAAAGTTTCCAATTATGATTTACCCTAACTGCTAAGCTGCTAAATGTATGTCCTCTACTTTCAGCTAATTTTGTATGTTTTCGTAATCTTCCAAATGCTACAGTGAGTTCATCAAATGTTTCATTTGAGATTTTCATCGGATTTTCTGAGAAAAAAAGCTAAAAATAAAAACTATTTTGAAATTAGAAACCATCTAAATTCCCATTATTTTCAATCTTATGTTTTTTCAACTCATCATTCAATTTTTCATTCACAAAAATTGAAAAACGAATTGTGAAAATTTCGGTGATTTTTTGCACGTCTCTAGTTATTAAACTTCTACTAGATGTTGCCCAAAACCTGAAAATCGAAAAAAAAAAAACAAAAAATTCAAATAGTTGAAAAAAAGTTTTTTACTTATTTTGACGCCGAAGATAAACTTGTTTCAAACGAAATCTTGTTCGTGCAAAAGCCATTGCAAATACGAAGTACTCATCGGTCATTGAAAAGCATGAGAACTTCATGATATTCATCCAACCATACATGCCTTTGTCATACTTAAATTATCAATTTGGAAAAAAATTGAATAACCGATTTTTTACTTTAAAATCGTGTTGACTATAACTTCCATACTTAAAAAGTCCACAATTCACAAATTCTTTTCGAATTTCTTTAATTGGAACCCACGGCTTATTTTTAATCGATCCCAAATGATCTTCCATTTTCATTTTCGTATAATTTTCTAGTTCAGATTTATGAACTCTGAAAAATTGCATGAACTTTTGTTTTTAGGCTGGAATGAATTGTTTTCCACTTACAACCCAACACGAAAATAAGTATCATTGCTTGAATCTTGAAATGGAACATATTTTTCCGCTGTATGATCAGCTTTCCATAAAAAACTTGTGTAATTGAATTCCAAATTCAAAAAATTGGCTTAAAAATTACATTTAATTTTTTCTTTTTCTCCGGTTTCTGCTTCTTTTGTTAAAAACACTTAAAAGCTTTTTTCTTTCATTGAAACTTTTCTTTTTTGAACCGCAAATGAATGAAGAATCATTTGACTCGGCTGCTGCTTGAATAACGAAAAAAAATGAAACGCATCAAGAAAACAAAAACTTCCAGTTGGTTAAAGCGAGCAAAAACCAATAACCAATTACATCATAAATCGGCCATGTTCTCTTGAAGCCACTTTTGAAAAAAGGCAAAAAACGATTTAAGATAGGTGAAAAAGAAAATTTTGGTCATAAAAGTCTACACTTTTGATTCTGGTGATGTCAGTGAAGCAAAAAAAGACTTACCAAACACGACTTCTTTCCTAACTCGATCAAAATTAATTTTTTTTGTTAAGACAAATATGAAAAAAGTGAAAATAATTGGAAATTTCATTGAAAAACGATGGAGCTTGTTTTGAATTTCAAAATTTGGATTACAAAACAATGCGAAATTATATAGAAGATTTCGACAGTGTGCAAACACATTTCGCTTTTTTCCATCTTCTTTTCAACCACTGTTTAATGAAAATAATGACATTTGCACCAAAGAACAATAAGCATATCAATGTCGCTCCAATTCGCTTCCATTCCGGATAATGATACTTTGAACGGTTTGAAGGGAAACGCTGCCTTTTTTTTTTCTTGACCACAATTTTTGCCAAAACAAAAGTGTGCAAGTTTGGATAATTTTTTTTTTATAAATCTGAGAAAAAGTGTGTTTTGGTTGTTATTTTGTTTTTACGTAAGAAAAACTGAAAAAAAAACCATCTTTCATGCAAGTTTGATGCAGAAAAGAAAATTATTGTGACGCTACAGACAAAAATAATCATTCATTGTATTTCATAATTAATCATAAAATAGAAAATGTTATTATCTAAACCATACTTGGTTGTTATTGAATTTGCCTTACATTATTTCACATGAATTTTAATAATTTCAATATAAAAATAATTCTGAAAAAAAAACAAAATGTATAAAATAATAAAAAAATGTAAATAATAAATTTGCATTTAATTATTTTGAATACAATTTCAAATTTTCATTCTTTTTGGAAAGATTCACCAATACAGTTTTAAAAATTCGGATCTTATTTTATTCGAATATTAACATGAAGAAATTTCATTTTTTCGTTGGGGAAAATTCGAAGTTTCAACTTTCAAAGTTTCAAAGCAACAAGAGAGTGAAAGAAAACGACGATGAAAATCTGTTCGCTTAAATTCTATTTCTCTCTCTCTCTCTCTTTCTCTCTCCGTCTTTTTTTCTTCATTTTTCAAATTTTTCCCAGATTTTCGAACCATTTGTTTTTTGAAAAAAAATGTTCTTATTGTTTTTGAAAACCTGTCTCAAAAACTATCATAAAAAAACCGAAAAAAACACAAAAATTTGTGTGTTTTTTATTGTTTCAAGAAAATGTTAAAAGCTTTTCCTTTTCACATGCTCATCTTTGAAAATTGTTGATTCTCGTTTGACAGTTTTGTCACTCAAACAGCAAAAAATATGTATGCATGTTTGGCGTTCAATTTTTTTATTGCTTTCTTTCTCCTTTTTTTTTGTGTGTGTGTTATTCTTCATTTTGTTTTATGTGTGAGGACAGTAGTGGAACTGCTTCATTCAATTGGCACATGATTTTCAATCATTTTTTTTTCTTTCATCAAATTTGAAATCAATAAGCAATGTTTCAGTTTTTATCAGTTTATTTTTTTACTGTGCGTTTCTTCGACTCTTATCGTTTAAAAAAAAAACAAATTATTTATCACTTGAGTTTTCAGGCAGAGATTCAAAAAAAAAAAACTTTGGAAAATCATTGCGATGCTTGACATCAAAAACAAATACACAGTCATACACCAAAAAGAAAAAGAAAAAAGAAAACTGGAACGCCCAACGTTTTTCATTATTTTGTTTTATGTTTTTTTTTTAAAAGTGATTTAACAAAAAAAGCATATTGTTTTTTTGCTTCAAACTCCTCGTGTTTGCTTCATCTTCTTTTCTCTTTCTGCTTAGTTGTTCTCTCATATCACGTGCACTAGAACCAAAGTATATGGCTTCATCTTCTTTTTTTTCTTCTTCTTTTTCTACTTTTTTTTTGCGTGTGCATCTTCTGGAGGTTTCTGCTCGTTTTTTTTTCAAAAGCGTTTAGATATATGCTCCGACTAGTTGAGACAAACTATTGGGCGCGAGGGGTGACGAGAATTCCATTTACGTTTTTTATTTGCGATTCAAATATATCGGAATGATGTGTGGAAATGTTTTGTTCGCCTTCGCTCTTCTTCAAATTCACCCTCATTTCAATATTCGCCGCTTTTCATTTCGTCTTGAGACTGGAAACGCGTCAGAGACATCAATAAAATAGAGAGAGGACGCAGACGACTCGCGTTCTGACTCCTCCCCTCCATCGAATTGTTTTCAGCGTGTCGCGACATGGCGATTCAGTCGCCAAATAGCTCCGCTGTGCGCATTTCTGCTGCCATTTCTTCTAGTTCTATTACTCTCGACACATTTTTTTAATGCTACCCCTGCTTCTCTGTCTTCTTTCAATCCGAAATAGCAATATTTTCTTTTTCTGTTTTTTTCACTTCGTCTTTTTTGTTTTGTTTGTCATTTTTCAAAAGGTCCGATTTTGATTTCAATTCCTACTGAAAAGCGAACATTTCGCAATAGTCATTTTTTTCCTCAATCATTGTCGACCCTATTTTTTTGTTCTTTTATTACTTGAAAATTCATTGTTGTTGTTTTCTTCTTTTGTTTTGAGTTTAACATTTTCGTTATGTAGTTTTATGATATTGTCTTTAATTTATTATTTTTAAAATTTTAAAATCTTCAGTTTTCTTTATTGATCCGCGATTAATATAAACTTGCATTTTTTTTTGCGATTAACTTCCATTTTTTTTCAGATTATCCTTTTATTAATTTCATTTTTTTGTCGTGTGGAGGATTTCAACTAAAATTTCTTCTCAAAGAGTAGTTATTGGAATTATGCTTGCACCAATTGTCACAAAAGACATGCGCTTGTTTCCTACTCATCGGATTCCTCAAATGAAAAATGTTCGAAGTCGTGCTCAAACACTTGATAAATTCCAACAAATTCAAAACAGTTTGAGCACAATTGATCGATTGGTACCAGTGAAGCCGAGAACTTGCCAATCGACAGGCAATATTTCGTCAAGTGTTCAGCGATCCACAATAAGTCGAACCACTCAAAAAGTGGGACAATCACAAAACACGACAAAGTCGGCGAATCGAAGTCCGCCCAAATCAAATTCATCAACAAGAAAAACCCATTTGTCTGCAATTCAGGAAGGTATTGAAATGAGTGATGGATATATTCCCCACAGCAAAAGGTAAATAATAAAACTACAAATCTAATATGGAAACTGACAATTCGATATCTAGTGAGTCATCAAGTGTTCAGTCAGAAGTTACATTACGAAATATCAAGCATTTTGAATCGGAAGATAGCGAAGAAGATGGCTCGCCTCCACGTCGTTCACATACACACCAAAACATCAACATCAACAACAACAACAACAACAACAACAACAACAACAACAAAAACATCAACAACAACAACCAAAACCCTGAAGAAAAGAAAAAACGAGGCGTTCTGAAATGGATCACAAACACATTTCGAAAATCATCTCGAGAAAAGCCTGAAGATAGTGCCAGCACCACTTCAACTTAGGTTAGTTGTCAAAATGTTTTTTTTTTTTGCAAATTTATTATGAACCCCTTCAATAATCTTCGTGGTTGTTTTTTTTTCACAAAAATAGCTGGTTGTTAATATTCATTTTTCTTATCAAATGTGAGGGAGAGAGAGAGAGAGGAGGAGGAGGAGGTTTTGTAGTCATAAAACACTTTCACAATTTTTCGATGATCTGCAGGAGGCCGAACATTAAAAACAACCATGACTCATTATTTCTAATGGAATAGCCATACATAACCATGTTTTCATTGTATGTGTAATCTGTATCAAAAAAGTTTGCCCCCATCCGGTCTTTTTTGTATTTCCTCTTTCATTTTTAGATAATGGTAAGAAAGTGGGAGGGGGAAGAGGTAGTGAAAGGGAAGAAGATGAGGAGAACAAACAAAATCAAAAATTAGAAAAAAAAAATCTGAAAACAATGCATCTCTCACGTGGTTCATTTTTTCACGAGAATCGCTTGACATCAGGAAAAATCTCGATGGGAAATGAACGCAATGTGTTTGTGTGTGTGTGTGTGTGTGTGTGGATTTTTTTAACCTTTGTTTCCATAACATTTACAATTGGTACAGCTGACAGGAGAGTTAGTAAAACATCAACCATCATTAATTAAATTTCAGCTCTAGCAATTTCATTCTAACTTTTCTTTATTTTTTATTTCTTTTGTTCTCTAAATTGTCATCTTCTTCTTCTCTCTTTTTCTTCTTCCCTCTTCTTTCTTTCATTTCATCTTTTTGTTTAGCAGGCTTCCTTGCCAACGTACACGCGCCTTCTGAAAACTATGACGACAACACATAGTTATAGGTTGTAAGTGTGGCAGAGTTTTTTTTCTTCTTTTTTTTAATCTTATTTTATGTCACTGCAAAAAAAACATGAATTCTTTAATGGGTGCGCAGAGATTCAGAGTGAAAAAAATGGGGGAAAAAAAAAAGTAGATAAAGATAACGTTGAAAAAAGATGCAAAAAAATAGAGGAAAAAAGAAATAGAGCGAAAACATGTATCTTTTTTTCTCTTTTCCTGTTCTTTTATTTCTTTCTCTTTTTTTTTCTAATTCTTTTTCATCACCAAATATTTTTGGGGATTTTTTTTCGTTCTTGTCTGAAATGTCCTAACAATGAAAATGTTCGACTACAGATAGATATGTAGGTGTGGGATGAAAACTTTGTTTCGGACAGGTTTTATTTTATTTTATTTTTTTTTTAAAGTCTTTCGCAAGTTGGAATAACAATATATTTTTTTTACCGATTAAAAAAACAACCGAAAAAAGGGGCAAAAAATGTATAGCCATTCTCATCCTAGTTCTCACACGAGTTTTTGATAAATTGCCATTTTTTGGCGAAAAAAAACGCGTTGAGAAATTTCTTTTCTTTGGGTCAAGAAAATTGAGGAAAAAAACAATAATTATCTGACAGTTTTCACAACTGAAAATGGAAAAAAACGACGAAGAGAAATGCTGAATTTTATGTATACGAAAAAAACTTTTAAAAAAATAAAAAGAATAAAACATGCATTTTTTATGAATTTTTGTGTTCAAGTGACAAAAATTTTTGTTGCTTTTATTAATTCAAAAACTAAAAAAAAATACAATTCAATCTTTCTTTAATAATTGATAATTTTTTTTCAGTTTTTGCTGAACCAGCTTCGAATGAATCCGTCAACGTCAATATGTAGAATCATAGATCTTATATGTTTACAAAACATCAAATTATTAGATATTAGTAACACATCAGAGCATTATTTGTTTTTTTTTGTTAACTGATGATTTATTTTTTCCCCACTCACCCTAAAATTGCTCATTTACAGAGTTTTTATTTTTCCTAAATTTTTTATGGGATCTCACCAAATAGAAATGTTCCCTGCGGTTTACTGAGTTTCTAAAATTCGAACGAATTACGATAAAAAATACAAATTTTGAATTAAACAATTTTTCTGAAGATTATAATTTTGGTTAAAAATGAGAGAGTTGTTGCTCGAATAATTTCAATTCTTTCCAATATTATTGTGCCTATAATTGTACAAATTTTGTATTAATTTTCGCACTTTTTGTCTCTCTTTCTCTCTCTTTCTTCCTCTGTCTTCATTTTTCAATGATTTCTCTCTCTCTCTCTCTCTCTCTCTCTCTCTCTCTCTCTCTCTCTCTCTCTCTCTCTCTCTCTCTCTCTTTTTGTTTTTGTATGTGTATTACAATCAGGTTTCATGTTTCAATTATTTTTTTTTCAAGTTTCAAGCAAATTTTGTGTTTTTTAGAATTTCACCTTGAATTGATAAGTTTATACTTGTAACAAAGACCAAAAAACTTTTGAAAAAGTTGAAAATATTTTTTTGCAAAAATTCGCAAAAAAAATTTGGCTGGCTAACACGTTATTATTTATAAAAATGTGCTTTTTCGTAATAACAAAGTTACTTATTTACTCAATTCAATTTCCGATCAGGTGACGTTCTAAAAACAAATAAAAATTGAAATTGAAAAAAAATAACAAATGAGTTTTTTAGTTATCTGTCAGAATTTGCTTGAATTATTCAATTCTTTCATGATTCCGTCTAATTTTTATTTTTGGTTCAACCTGTGATTTGTCGCCTACTGTTTTTTTTCCCTGTTTTTAATGATGTAGAATCCGGTATTTTTGAATTTTTCGATGGATTTTTTTTCTGAACTGTGAATGAGTTAAATCTATCGATGTATATTGAATAAATAAACACATTTTCGATAAAATATTGTGGTCAAGAAAATGCAGAAAAACAGTTCAGTTTTTATTAATCAGCTAAACTTAATTGGTGAACTGTAAGAAAATTGATTTTATTTTTTTCAAATAATCATTTGTTGTTAAAATGTATTCGGACAATTCGTTTAAAATCTAAAAATCTAAAAAAAGTGGTTTTTTTATTGAAAATAATCTATTAAAAAAATTAATTTTAAACAGTTCGAAAACGAAAAAATGTTATTAAAAGGAAAACAATTTGATTAATAGATCCTGGCTCGTTGTGAATTTTTTCATGAGGTTTTTAATAAAAACTGGAACACAATTAAGGTTTTTGAAGATCATCAATGTAATCTTTGTTTCCGCGGAACAACTTCAGAAGACCCAGAACAAAAAAGAAGCCAAAAAGCAGTCCAATGGCGACGGCTTTCAAGAAAAGTTCTAAGTTGCTTGGGTTAAATTCAATATCAATAAGTTCCTCAGTCTGAAATAATGATTCATTATCCTTAGAGATTTTTACGTGTCTCAGATCATTTTTGTATTTCCTGGGGGAAAAAATAACTGAAATTTTTCGCTTTTTTCCACAAAAGAATTCCCATTAATTTCATTTTTATTTACTCTATTTTTACTCTCTGCGTTTCAACATTTTCATATGATCCTTACGATTGTTATGTGCTGATGGTAAGTGCATATCCATATGTACATACAATTTTTTTTTTGGCACTACGCCAAAAATTTAAGACCTCACTAAACGTTGAAACTCAGTGTGCAAGAAGAGTAAGCAAAGTGAAATAAAAAAAATATATAAAAACTGAATAAATGATCGAGTAAAGGAAAAACATGTTTTCAAACTTTTGCCTAGACTTCGATTGAATGAAAACAACTAAAAAATCGCTAAAAAATTGCGTGGGTGGAGTAAGAAGACATGACAGACATTTAAAAAAACTGGAGGAGAAAAAAAATGTTTAATTGCAAAAAATTCGAACAAGTCAAACAGGGACCGTCAAGCGTTTTCAATTTAAATGTAGTTTTTTTTTTCTTTCTGCATTGAAAGCTGAACGAGTCTAGTCTTATTGTGAACAAAAGAAATTGGAAAACTTCTATTGATCAAACATCTGTCATTATTGAAAGTGAGTTTTCATAATCGCATAACTAACGGAAAACAATGTGAAAAAGAAAAAAAATAGTTCTTGACGTATGAAAGGTTTAAATCGTGAAACGTGTTGTTCTGATCTTAAAGATAGAGCAAAAATAATGATATCATCCACATCCTTTCTGTCAGGATTTTTTTCGTTCTTCTCTCTCGTCTCAACAATTTTTCTCTCGCAAAACGTGGTTGGATAGATTTTCATTTTAAAAGATATTGTTTTCAGCTTTTATTTTCGAACGGGGATCTTAATTCGTTTGATACTTACAAACTCAATAACATCAACATCAAGGTTTCCGATTTGTGATAAATGTCCCATTGCCTTCATTCTTTTTGCAATTGTTTCAGCATCATATAAATCATCAATTTGAAATGGAATGGCACTTCGGTTAGCATCCTAAACGCATCTTTTTAATTGAACTTCAATTATCCCCGTTTTACTTTTTCTAAAACAATAAATTGAACAGTGAGGCTGTCATCAGTTCCAGTACAGCTTGCTCGAAGAATCACAATATCCTCCTGTACTTTTTCAAATATTAAAGTAAAGCTAAAAAGTTAGTTTTTTGAAAACCTCGGAGACACGAAGAGTTGATGACAATTTATCTCTGAATGCGCTTTCTGGCCACTCATCAGCTGCGTTTGTTGTGTCGTCTAAATTGAACTCAACTGAAACTACTGGAAATTCGTTGGTTTCTACATCTCGAGCAATCAGTGTGTTGCATGATTTTTCGGGAACAGGGTTTTCCTAAAATTTATTTTACACTTTTTGTTTTTTGTAATATTTGTTTTGTTCCAAATTTTCAGCTATCAAGATTTTTTTAGTTTCACGAGTTTAACTTGTTTTTTTTTGGTGAAAAAATTAAGCTATTTTTGGAATTTTTGGCTTTTATCCTCTTATGAAATTATTTCAGATACAAATTATTTTTTTAGAAATAAATCTGTAAAAAAAAGCTCAAAATTGAAAAATTTTAAAAGCTAATTGGAAATCGAAAATTTTTAAACAATTTTGACGAAGCTTACGTCAGATTGTGAAACTTGACAAACGCATGAAAACAATTCGTGATCGGGATTGCAAACTTGATGTTGCTCCATTGGACAAATCTCAGCAAAAATTACTGGAACTAATAATAGAAAAACAACCAGGAATCGCATTGTTACCTAGAAAATATTTAAATTTTTCTTCACGTTTTTATTTTTAATTTTTTGACGGATACGAAGTGTTGAAAAATAGTGAACTTAAAAAAATCAGTTTCAAAAGTTCGTCTTTGATTGGAATGCTTGAAAATGAAAGTTGATAAAAATTGAAAATAAACACAGCCAAATGGTTTTGAGCAAAGTTAAAAGTGAGGATAAATGAGTAAAAATTGAGTAGTAGTTGGTAAATTTGAGCGAAGGTACTTATCTCATCAACAACACGGGCGGATTGCAAAAAGCCAACAGTTTTTGTGTGTGCAAGACTAAAGATTTTCAAGAGCTTTTCGTCGCACTACTTTTTAGTGATGAGTGATGAGCACATCGTTTTGGAGCACATCTGCAAACGGTAGGGCAGAAAATAGTCAGTCGAAAAAAAAACTACAAGGTGTCTGAGAGAGAATTTAAAAAATGGAGAAAACCAAAAATTGATGCTACTATCCACTTCGCGCTTATATTGTTATAGTAAAATTCACTTGAAGAATTGAACTTTCACCAACTCATTGTGCCTCGCAAGTTTTAAATACTGTAAACTTTGGTATTTGATTTCTTGGGAAAAGTTAAACGTTAACTCTTTTTTTTTTCAAATAAAAAAAAACTGAAAAAAATCAATTTTTTCAGTCGCATCAAATATGTTTTTCAATATTTATATTTCATCTTTCTCGGTTCCATATTGAGAAAATTAAGCAATATGTATAAATCCCAGGAGAGAATATCACATGACAAGACAATAATTCGTTTTTTGAACCAAACCTCTTTTCAAACTAATTAAGCTTTAGGAACATAAAATACATTTGAGTTTATAAAAATTATTGAATATCATACGTTTATTTGACTTTACAATTAAGAAAAAGAAATTCACGAACAATTGATATGTCAAAAAATAATGAAAAAGGATTATAAAACAAATTTCATAAAACAATGAGAGAAAAAATGTTCATGTATATTGAAATATGCATATCCATACTCAAATTTTGAAAAACTGGATTAATTAAAAAAGGTTATTTTACAAATCAGACTAGAATATTTCAGCATTATCAATTTGATTTTTCATTTTTTTTGGCATTTAACATTTTTTTTAAATGTGTGCTAATTTAAAAATGTTCGGCTAATTATTAAAGATAAAATAGAATTTCATAAAAATATAAATCAAAGAGAAAAAAAGAGTGAATTGCGATGTTTTTTTCATTAATTATAATGATTGTTCACCTAGCATTTTAAAATTTGATAGGAAAAAAAACAATGAAAAGTTTGAAGTGAAAAACAGTTAATTCCGGAATGAAAAAAACAGTTCGGTAATTAAAAATCAAAATAAACGAAATTGGTAAACAACTTCGAGTAAAAACTTTTAAGAAGCGGGTAATTTTCATCATTCCGGAATTCCTATGGCAGTAAAATGTGCTGATTTCTAGAAGAAAAAAAGAAGAAGAAGAAGAAGGAAAAAAAATTATCAAAACACAATTGAAAGAAAATGACATCAGCGATAAAGACGTCGTCAGAGAGTGGAAAAAATACAAAAGAGTTTCGAGTGGTTTTTTTTTGTTTTGTAGATTTTAATAAGTATTAAATTTAAAAAAGAGAAGAGAGAAGTAAGAAAAAACAATGTTTTGTCAATGAAAGACAACAACATCAAAAAGTTTGGAGCAATAATGAAATTGTTCTAAATAAAAATTATCGATTTTCATAAATCGTTCATTAACATCAGGTTTTTTTGAAGATTTTGAAATCAATCATCGTAACGTGGATCTTCGTAATCATCAAAATCTGGGTCTCGATATTCAGTGAATCGACTTGGCTGTGGACGATTTCTGAAAATGAAAATTTTTTTTTTTTCAAAACAAAAACACTTTAATTATTTGAATTGGAATGAGGAGAAGTGGATGGTTAAAATCATTGACAAGTGACTTTCGTGTTTTTTTTTAATCTTTAGAAGTTGATCGGTTAATTTATTGATTTTTTACAGAGAAGTGAAAGAAAGAATTATTTTCATAGAAAAACAGAACAAAAGTACTAAAAAGCGCGAACTAATAAAAAAGAATGTGAAGGGGTGTCATGAGGTTTTTCAAAAATTTATTAAAAATATAAATCTTACGCTCGAATATCAGCAAGAGTACGTATCCTTCTAAACATGTTTTTAAAATATTTTATACATTCAATGTGCATAGATTTTATTGGAAATCGTTGGACATAAATGTACAAAAACTTTTATTCTGGTTTTTTTAATAATATTTGAACAATTGTCGGCTTATTGTGTAGTTATGAAAACTACGTGTTATATTTATATAATTTTTTATATTTTTTAAATTCTATTTATGTTTGCCTGACGTTGAATATGTATTCTGTGTCACAAAATACACAACATTTATACACCATTTTGAATGAGAATTCAAAATTTTTAATTAAGCAAACCTGTTGATGCTATCAAGACTAATGGGATTACTATCTCTCACGTGCTTCCCAATATTTTCGAATCTTTGCTCCCAAAACTTTGGTGTTCTCAAAGCGGCACTCAAATATGATGTTCCATTATTTCTCCAATCCGTTTCCGGCTGAAAATGTTCGACGTTTTTTCCACAAAAGTCATTTCGAAAATGTTGAATATTAAACCTTTGTGAACATGTGACCGGATAATGGAGCCGTTCCTTTCGAAGCTGACTCGCTGATCAATTTGTTTTCCCAATCTTGGGGACTGGAAACATTTTTATGATTTTAGAAAAAAAAGCGAAATCCTTCCATACCGTTTAGGAGTGTATTTTCCTTCCGGACGTTTGAACATGTCAACTGAATGTTGAAGATCAAAATCGAAATAATCTGGATCATCACGATTTGGTCTTGAGTAATAAGATCTAGCAGTAGTGTAATGCTGAAAAGTTGAAAAATAAAATGGCAATCCTCGAGAGTAGATTTCGTACCGAAAAATCGTAATCATCCTTCTCCGAATAACTGCCCGCTGATGGTTCAGGAGCTTTACGAAACTCGCGTGTTGTAATTGACTTGTAATGCTGCGGAAGTGGCGAATTTTTTAGAAGCCTAAATGCTCACAAATTGATTCTTGAAAGTTTGTGTCAAAGAATTGTCATGACGTCAGAATTAACAACAAACGAAAGACAAATGATCCGACTCATTTTGCTTCGATGCGTTTTTTCTTACGACAAATGTTCAAAAAATATTTGATTTTTTAGCAGACGTACATTAATTCAACATTATTAGCTCGCTCCTCATATCTTGATTGAATTCCTTGTGAGATGTTAACGGCTGGCGCAGCATATGGACCAGATCCAGCTGCAAATAATAAATAATAAAAATTGTGTTAACACATTGAAAAAAAAAACAACGAATTTTACAATTGAAAATATTGCTAACTGAAGATGAAGTGGCAAGTCTTGATCTATCAGAAAGTGATGGTGACAAAACACTTGTTCTAGACCTGAAAACATGTTCTGTTCCCAATGAAAATTAAAAACAATCAAAAAGTTGAGCGAATCAATTGTTTACCTAACAGTCGGAATGAAACCAGTTTTTGTGCTCAATCCTCTAAATGGACTTGTGTCGTCACGAATTGCTCTTGACCGACCAAGAGTTGAATTTTCAGCAAACTCATTTTCATCTCGTTTCCGTTCAACACTCAACTTTGCTTTGTGATATGAATCTTTCACATTTTCTTGCCACGACTTCCATGCTGGTTTTTTTGGATTCAGATCTTCTAGACGATCATCAAAATCAATGCGTTTAAAACGTGGTGTTTGAAGTCGGGCCAAACTGTTAAATTCCTTCTTTTTTTTAACTCAAGAATTTTTGTTGGTTTTTAATTTTTTTTTTCCTCTTCTCTCTTTTTTTTCATTTTGATCAGAAATTCAAAGAGTAATCAACAGAGAAAAGTACTTAACATTTATTTTGGATTCAACTAAAGCCGCCCGCCCGCCCGCGCAATAATAACTACTCATAAATACACACGTCCGCAATAAAAAAAAATGGGAGGGATAAAAGAAAGACGATTTTTTTGCGGCTAAACAGTGTTTACCTACGATGAGTGCTTCAGATCGGGAGAGGTGGGGAGGGGGCACACTGATTATCCAGACATTTTAACGCATTTTTTTCTTGTCGCTCGTATTAATGGGACATTTGTTTCAGAGCAAATTATCACTGAAATGTCATTTGTTTCGTTTGCTCTTTAGTTTAGTTCAAGAATTACTTTTCTCATCTTTTATGAAAATCGAAAGACGGACTAAAAGTGAAATATGATGAGGGGTTTTGCTGTTTTGTTTTTTCAACAAATGCTTTTTTTCTGATATCATCATATCGTGCTTATTATTGATTTTTTTAAAAAAGATACGCTCATAGAATTTCGGTTGGGTTGGACTCGAAAAATTTGAAGTGATGTACAATGGATTTTGAATAAAAAGCAGAAAATAAAATGAAATGTGGTTGACGTTAAAATACAATTTGTCATAAAGTGGCAATAAATCTGTTTTATTTACAAATTTTGTAGTAGCACACAGCTTGAAATTGGTTTTATACATGAGATATTCAAGCTTCAAAAGAGTTGATAGTTGAATAACTTTCAAAAAGTAAAAAAATAAATAATCAAAATAAACTTACGAATGAGAGCTCAAACCAAAATCGGAAACCGATCCAGAGTTTTCAAATAATTCTGGACTAACTGGTCGAACTGTCGGACTTAATGATGACTTCATATTCAAAAGTGACAAGCCTTCTTCAATCAATAACGAAGATTGAGCAGGTAACTTGCCATTTGACTGAAAACAAATTTTTTTGTTGATAGTTATTAAATCAATAACTAACGTTCGTCGATGGTTCAGAGGATCGAACTTCATCCTGCTTTGGTTCTGGTGGATTAATATCTTCGGTCTCACTCATTCCAAGTCTTCTAAAAACAAAAAAATAGAGCTAATTTTTAATTCTCAAAAAAACAAATAAATTTATTATTTTTTTAAAAAGTTTTTTTCATAAAAAACTTTTAAATTTTGAAAAAAAAACATGAGAAACACGAAATAAAAAGATTATCAAAAAAAAATGTCGAAATACAATTAAGAAGTATAAAGTATAAATTCTAATCGAGTGATGAAAAAAAAATAGTGAAAGCCAAAGAAAAAAACAAGACAAGGTGAGAGCTGGTGGAGTAAAAAAGTTGAAGCATCAGCGAAGAGAGCCCGAGATAATCAGAAAACGAGACGTCGAAAACGGGAGGATATATTTGTTTGACTTGGAAATTGTGACGGGACTTTTTGTAGAGAGAATAAAATGAGAGAGAAAGGTTAATGCACAAAATGAAAAGAGAGTGAGAGAAAGAGAGGGGGAGAGAGAGAGAGAGAGCAAGTGTGAAAAAGAGAGGAATTTTAGACGCGATTTTTGTGCTCATTTGAAGAAAGGAAAAAAAAATTAAGAAATTAAAGAATTCACTCGCGCACTTTATTCAACATCGGCATTTTTCTTTCTGCCTACAGAAATCTTTTCGCTAGTTATTTTTTTATTTGTCTTGTCTTTTAACATTAAAATAAGTTTTGAGTTTCAGAACCATAGCAACAACAAAAAAAAGTTCACTTAACTTGAAAAAGTTTAAAAGAAAAAACATTATAAGGTAGAGAGAGAGAGACATTATAGAAAGCAGATTATACAAAATATATTTTTTTTTTCAAACAGAAAAAGAAAAGAAAAGCTAAAAGCTTATTGATTAAGAGAGAAAAAACTGAAACAAAAAGTTTTCGAAACGGTTAGGGCTCTTCTGGTGCTCCGATAGTGAGTTTGGCTAGATCTCCTCACAAAATACACACAACACAGCTACTCCAACGTGCTGCGTATCCATTGCCATTCACAATATGTTCAAAATCTTTGCGAGCTCTCATCTTGTCCTCCTTTCGACTCCCGCGTCAACAAGAATAGAAAAGAAAAGGCGAAAAAAAAAGAAGCGAGGCATCATAGATAAAAAGAGAAGAATTTGGTGTAAAGCCCAAGCAAACTTGACGTATCTTCATTGGACAGATTTTGAACTAAAGACTTCTCATCACTTTCTTTCTCTTACTGATAACCACATTTTTTTCTGATCATTTTTTTCCTTCTCTCAAATGTTAAATGTTTCTTGTTGTGTTCGTTCTTTTTGTTTCAGCTTTTCCTCCTTCTCAGCTTAATACAATGACCTTTCCCTCAAAATCAATTTAAAACGAACAGAGAATACATATAAATGTGCATTATTGTTATGTTTTTCATACGTTCACGATGCTTTCATAAACGTTTTAAATAAATCATCCGAAATCAAGATTTACGAATTGTAATCTTTGATAACGATGAAAAAAAGAAGAAGAAAAAGTGTGTGTTCCCTGTGTACGCCAATCTAACACCCACCCCCATTTTTTTTTTCGCTGTTTTCAAATTGTTGCTTACATGTGTGACCTGTGATATTTATAATTCAATTCTTATTGTTCAAAACTTTTTCAATATTTTTTTCATGGTGCACCGACCAAAAATGAAATACGTTTTACGCAGCCTGAGAAAACAAGGAACGCCGAATAAATAAATTGACGTAATTTCACTCAATATCTCCGAGAATATTGAGAACGAAAAATGGAATATTAAAGTGTTGCGTGAAAAAAAAAATAAACTTTGATGTAGAAAAGAGGGTGGAATACGAAATGTCACAATGAATTCTTAAAATAGAAACATTTCCTTGACGAGTTTTTAAGTATTTGTTTTTTCACTCTTTTTTTAATCTTGCTTTTATCCTCCCCCCTTTAAAAAGTTTTAAGAAATTAAAAATAAATAGTAGAAAACATTTTTTATTTCGCTTCCGAAGTAAAACACAATAAAAATAAACATGTCAAAGCCAAAAAAAAATGAAGAAAAAGAAATGGAAGTCAATTTAACAACAGATTTTGTTGAATAAAATATATTGGACATTAAGGAAAACAATCAAATACAATCTAGTCATCGAAAGTTCAAAAAAGATACAAAGTTTGACAAAAATATTTTGATTAAATTATTATTTGGCAAAAATGTTGAACGTTTTCTGTTTTTTTACAAAACAAAATATGTATAATTATTAATTTTCATTTGAGAACACGTAAACATCAAGGATTCGCTTTGAGTTTGAGGGATGGTTGAATACGATTCCAAGAAGGAAATATTGTATGTAAATTTTTGAAATGAACGGGATCCTATTTTATCACATATACAAAATTTTGGGAGTAATTGAAAAACAAATTTAAGTTTCATTTGGTTTGATTTTGTTTTAAAATAAAAACAACATCAATTAAATATGGATAAACGTAATTATATTACAGGAAGGACAATTGTTTTAAGCAAATATGTATAAAAATCATTTTTACCTGAATCCATTTTTTTTTTCATTTTGCAACGATTTGCTTGTTAGATACGTTTTTACACTGGTTGGCAAGTAGCGTTGATGGCTTGTTTTGAAGCCGTTGGAATGTGCGACTGATCTTCCGGCACACAAATCGAACCATTCGGACAAATGCAGGTTGGCCTAAAATTAAAGAAAACGATTTGACTGTCATTGTCAGAATTTTTAATTGAATTACGAAAGTTTGCCGGCATAATTGACGTGACCACAAGTGTTTTCTGTTTTGCATATTGTTTTCTGGAAAAAATTTGAAGAAATTAATTTGAATTTTAGACTGATGAATCCCACGCAAATTTTTTTTAAGTTTAAAAAACCATTTCAACACACATTGTTAGAATTAATCAAATTATTTTTTGTTTATTTTTTTATTGAATTACAAAAGACTAATGTTAGTTCAAAAGTTAAAGTCACACTTTTTGTTTACCAAATTTACTTTTATGAGATAAAGAAAATGAAATGATTTGAGTTTGCTGAATTTGTATGTTGGGAATTTGAAAATTCCCCTCATCCTAAAACTCAATTGAGCATAATTTATTGTATATTGGAAGAATTGAAAAACAATGAGAGCGAACCTCTTTACAAATGTATTGAACATTAGTGTCAAATTCCTCTATTTTTTTTATATACATCATTTCTTTTGGGCAAATACAAAAAATTGATGTTTGAATATCTAAGACTTCGGCAGAAATTTCATTTTCGCGACAAACTGGAAGTTGGCGTCGAACACAAAACTGAAAAAACAAAAGAAGATTTCTTCAAGAATTTGAAGTTAAAAAATTATTTCTTTTGTAGCTTATCTACCTGGTAGGTGATTCCTTTCAACTCAACACCAAAATCTAAGCTCATTGGACACTCTCGCATATCGGGACAATCACATAGCTCAAAAGTGAAGGATTTAAAGTTGTATGAACATGATTGAGTTGGCTCGCAAATTGGTCGACGGTAATGACGACGCTGAAAAATGGTGATTAAGTGGAATGCATTTTATGGTATTATGTGATGAAATGAAAATATGCTTTTATTGTTTATTTTTAATATTTTTTTTCAATACTTCCGCATAATGTTGCACATTTTTTTAAAAATCCATCCAGTTTATCATGTATTAACACACTTTAAAGCTGCCTTACTTTACACATCTTTCAACTTCCTTGAAATTAAAATTTCAAAATGCAGATTTTAATAAATATTCAAAGAAAATTTTTGATTTGATTAAATAACAAAACTTTGAAATAAAACTCACTAAGGAAAACGCATCTGTAATATTTGCCAATAAAAATATCATAAAGGTTGATGAGAAAATAAAAGATTGCATAATTGGTGATCGAAAACTGAAAAAAATCAAATCAATATTAAGTTTTCAGTGAATTAAAACTGATAATGAAGTCTTAAACATTCAAAGTTTACTTCACGAATCGAGTTTGACATACAAAAAAAATGAGCGAAAAAAAACAAGATGCCAAATTAGCATTTTTCTCAGACACGTTTTTTTTACGTTTTTTTGTTAAAAAAACACATAACTACACATAAATTTGTGATTTGTAGAATAATTATAGTGTCAAGAACATTAACACTTAAGCTCTAATTTGTTCCCTGTTTTCTTTTATCATAAATTCAGAAAAACGCGTGAAAAAAATCTTTATATATAGCTATGAACACTTTTCAAAAGATTCAATTAATTTACCATGAAAAGTGATAGGTGAAATGTCAAAATTGAACAAAAAAACCGCCTCAAATTAATAAATTAAAAAAAACAACTTGTGGGCTGATGAATTTTTCGAAAAATGAATAAACAACACAAAAAGCACAAGTCAGAGAAAAAGAAAAAGAGGGCGGAGCCGGCAAAGTATGGTAGAAAGAAATTTAAAATAGTTTTTACAACGAAAAAATTCGCATCATTTAGGATCATGTAATAAAAACAAAAATGTAACAAAAAAACATACTTAAAAAAGCGAAAAAAACTTGCAAAAAAATCTGGAAAATGCCTGAAAATAAGCTTAAATTTCCATTTTCTGGAAGAAATATTTTAGTGTTTTTTTTTAAATTTTACTAAAAATAGGTTTCAAGTCATTCACACAGTTCCTTCGATTCTACATTAAGAAAATTAAAGTTTGTGATATCATAACTGATAGACAGCGAACATTTAAAAAATAAAAGCGGGAAAAGATCTATAAATGTCTGTTGAAAGGTTCGAAGTGACGTGAATGACGTAACAATTTTCTCACGTTCACACGTTTTAAATGAAATCTATTTCAGCAAGTGTGAGGAGCTTTGGGAAAACTCCTTGTAACTTTCAAATGCTACAACGAGCACGCGTTTATAAAAACTGAAATAATATAAACTTGATTTTGTTCGTTCAGAATTTCGAAACCTGATCTATTGGGTTTCAATAACAGGTCAAGTCAACTCTTCAATCTTGAGTAATCTGATTTTTTCCCAAACCGCTTACTTTAAACTCTAGCTCAATTATGATGCTCTTTTGATAAACTTTAAAAAAAAATAATAAGAAATATTCTCTATTTAAAAAATGATTAAGCACACAACAAAACTAGAAAAAATATGTGTTTTGAGAATATTTAGATGAAAGCTCTCAAAGCAAAAAAAAATGAATTTTTTTTGGTGATTACAAATCAAAATTGTTGGTGTGAACTAAACAAAAAAGGATTAAAATTTCAGGAAATGAACTTTCACTAATCTAAAACACGAATTAAAAAGATCTGTAAAAGATCTACAAACTATTTTTCAAAATAATAAATAAACTGGGCTTCTCATTAGGGATTTAGTTTTTCTTTTAATTAAAACAAAATGTAATATTAATTTATCTACATTTTATTTTATTTTTTAATTTTCTGTACAAATTTTTAAGAAAAAAAATGTGGAAAATTGAAATAAAGGGCGTCCGAAAATTGTTAAATTTTCAGAAGTGTCAGAAATTAGAGATTAATGAGAGAAAAGAAATATTCGAAGATCATAATCAAAAACCAGCATTTTTTTAATGAAAAATTATCAATTTTAATTTGAAGGTGGAAAATCAAAAATCAAAACTTTAATGAGTTTTTTTTTCAACAAATTTGTAAAAATACGTTTTTAAGAAGTAGCTGAAAGCTTATTATAAAAACAAATTACACATAACATCTTAGAAAAAAATAAAAACAATTTTTTACAAGGAGTTGAGAAATTCTTTGTAATTATTCGGTTTTGATGTTCGTAGTATTTTGAAATCACATGGATAAAAACCTTTTTTTCTTTTTTTTTTCAAGAAAAAAAGTTTTTCAAGAAAAATTTCGCTAAAAATTTGAAATTTGTTCCAGTGTGGCCTATGTACAATTTTCTGTTGTCGACATCCATTCAACCGTCATTATCAAAAAGTTTGAAACACGAAGGTAAAGAAAAGGCATCAATTTAGGGTTGCGAAAAATGGCGTATCTATGTACATATTAGAAATGCATGGTTAACAATGCAATTTTTCTCTCTCTCTTTTTCTTCCTCGAACTTATTTAGAAGAAACGAAACACAAAAATGACGAAAGAGAATAATAAAGAAGATGATGTAGGTGACGAATTTTTAACCATTTTTCTGATGACAAAAAAAAAAACGAATATTTTGGTACCAGTTTCATGCTCCTGAAAAAAAATTAATCTATGAATTAATCATAATATTTTACATATGGCCTGAGAGCGACTGAATTGAAAGAATTGAAATAAATTAAAGGGTAAAATAAAACTCATCGTAAACAAAAGCTTTAAAAGTTCCTCGTTCTTTTAAAAACTGATAATAAAAAAAACAAAGAAAACATCGAAAAAACGTTTTTCTTTTGGCTCTCCGATTTGTAGAAACAAAGAACAACCTGCCAATGGTTTTTATTAGCAAAAATTTTAGACTAAATACTTGAAATACAGTTTATATCTGTTTCCTCCCCTCAAAAGTTCTATAAAATAATGAAAAGTTATCATGACGTAGAGAAGGCTATCAAGTAGATATAACATTTAGTTAGTTATATCATAATTCTAGGTAAAAAGATAGAAAAATTTGTTCGGGAAATATTAATTTAAAATGATGTGTGAACAATTATTTTGTTAAAGAGAAAAACGATAAAAATACAATTAAAATCTAAACAATTTTAGTCAAAGAATTGAAAATCGCATTTGTTTTGAATTCAATCTAACTTTTTAATAAATTTTTTTTTTTGATAATTTGAAAACAAATAATGAACATGATTCATTCAGTGAATTTAAAAAGGAACATCTTAAAATCTAATATTAAAATTTAAAAATAATTTTGTCTGAAAATAATATTTCAATAACAATGAGGCAGACTAACATATGTATTTCTTATTTTTCAAAATTCTTAAAATTTAACTTTATGAGAGAGCAAGAAGCATTGTGACTGAATTATATGTATGTGTACTAATTTAGTGAGGGGAGGGGGCGATATGACAAAAAAAAAACAAAAAGAAAAAATTCAAAAAATAATTATGAAAAAAAAAAAAAATAATGAAAAATATTTGTATGTACATTTCTTAATAAATAATTGTTTTGAAATCAGAGCTTAACTTAAAATAAATGCTGAGAATCTTTAAAGTCTAGTAGTAAACTGATATGGATGATGAGGTGAATGAATTTGTCCGAGGTTTCGAGCTGATGCTCCAGTTGGCAGCTCATCCTCTTCTTCACCGTCTTTACGAACTCTCCTCCACTTGGCTCTTCGATTTTGAAACCACGTTTTCACCTTAATATTAAAATATAATTAAAAAACGGATGTTGTGTGTATGTCATAGAAATTCAACGTTTCATGAAAGTGCGTCACTCTGTTTATTTTTAGTTTTTACAAATGAAATTATTTTTTATCTATTTTTATATTTTATTGTTTCGTATTTTATGCCTAATCTTTCTTGAATTGTATCAAGATCTTTCTTTTTCTGCTGTCATTAAAGACGTAATTAGCGAAAAAAAAAGAAAGAAATTGAATTGTGTTACAGTAATCATAAGCAAAATATATTTTTCTTATTGACATTTTGATTTTTAACTTCACAAAGAGCCAATCACAAACAAACCTGTCTTTCACTCAAGCTCAATGATTTGGCAATTTTTTTACGTTCATGTGGAGTCAAATATTTTTGAGAATCAAATTTGTGTTCTAAAGCATCAGTTTGTTCGTTGGTGAATCTGAAGTTTTCTTTTTTTTTTGAGATTGGTTTCCAACAATTTTTTAATTTACCTTATTTGTCCACCTTTTCTTTTTTGAGGTGACTTGCTCATATAAGGATAAAGCCATGAAAGTCTTGGATCCCAAATGTTTCCAATTTGTGGATTAACTGTAATAAATTCATATTTCAATAAAAAACTAAAAAAGAAAAGATATCTGAAAAAATATTAAATAGGACAATTTTTTTATTGACAAGTTAATATATTCTCACAGCAGGATTTGAACTGTAAATTGACATTATACTAATACGAAGATAATCTAACATAATCCAATAATAGCAGGTTAGGGAGTTCAAAGTAAATATTACTCATCGATATTTATAAAGAAACGGATCAATTAAAACAAACCATTTAACATTGAAACTTGATTTGGAACATTTTTGACTGCCGCAGCTTGAGCCATTTGTGAAGCAAGTTGATGAGTTAACTCAACATAATTCCAGGCGTTAAAATCAGAAGTTGTTGGATAAAGTCCTGGAAAAAAAAAATAAAATCAATTTTTAATGAGTTCTCTCTCTCTCTCTTTTAAACTGATTTGGGTTTATTTAAAACAACGGAAAACGATATGGGAATTCAAGACATTAAAAAGTTAAAAAAAAATACCATTGACATTCGGCAAAGGGTTCGTAGATGTTGATTCAATTTTATCCGAATCATCTGATGAGCATTCACTACCAGTTGGCATTGGGGACTCTGAAGATGGTTCGGTGTCACAATTTTTCAAAACATCGTCGTCAGCTTTTTTTTCCAAGATGATTGATGAAGTTTCAGCTTTTGGCTTTAGAAGTGAAGAAATTGAAAATTTTTGACGCTCCATAATTGAGATCAATCAAAAAAAGATTGAGAAAATATTGAAAATGGAAAATGGCAATTCAATAATAATTCGATTTGCAAGAAATTATTGAAGAAGCCAGCTTCTTAATGAAAATGATTTGTAAACGAATAGAGACAGCAATAAACTCACAGCCGCCAAAATAATAAAAAAAAGTGGGCGGGTATACGGTAGGCAATGATTGGAAGAAAAAGAAATTCTCTCAGCTCCCTATATTGAACAAATAGTCTATGTTGGCCCTGTCAAATCACCAATTCGAAAAAGAAAATATAAAAGCGAGAGAGTCATGACTTTTGGCTCATCAGTTTCAAGTGTATCGCTTAAATTTATTGTGATTGTCGGGAAGTATTAAATTTCTTTTCTTTCTTTTTTTTCGGCTAATGGCAAATTTGAATTCTAGAGTTTGAGTTTTTTATCACAAAATTTCTGATTTATTTTCATTATTTTTTGGAATATATAATTTTTGAAATATAACTTAAATTTGAATAAAAAAGTGTTGGGATGGGAAGACAAATAGCTTTAAAATTTTAAGGAAAACCTGAAAAAAAAACGTATTCAAAACGTATTTAACATATTTCAAAAGTATTGAGGACAAATGAATTCTTTTTTTAATAATTTTTTCAAAAATAATATTTTATTAGATTAATAAAATTTTTTTTTGAAATTCCTGTTGATTTTTTTCTCCTGAAAAACGTTTTTTTTTTAAAAACGAACTTGGGAAAGCAAAAAAACATTTCTTTATTTTTATCCTTGTCAAACACACTTTTTTCTTATCTTTGTCAATAACACTTTCATCAAACTTCATCCTGATTTTTTTTTACGATTCAATGCTATTTCTCGTTTTTTCAATTAATCGACAAAATCAGTGTATGGTAAGCATTGCTAGTGCGCGAAATTCGTAAAATAAGAGGCTTGTCGGATTACGGTAGGTTGTTCATTTGATGATAATATTTATTTGAGTGATAGCGATATATAAATGTAATTCTGTTTGACTGTCTGCCGATTGTTAAAAGAGAAATTGTAGGTGGGAGGTGATGGGGAATGAGCAGCAAGAAGAAATTCAACAAGAAAAAGCAGCACACTTTTTTTTGTTTGGGTGAATTAAAAAAAATGCGGAAGAATGTTTTTTGAAATGCTACATATTTTAGTGAACGAAAGGTCAACAGCGATTAGTGAGGGTCATACAATAAACCAACAAGTTGAATGGATGATCATTACGTATCGTATCAAATAACAGATTGACTTCCTTATGTAATTGAGAATCTTTACATACAACCACAATGAGCCATCTTCCAACCACTAAATATTTGTGGGGGCTACATCAGCTAATGGTGTCTTTTTCTTCATGATCTTCACGACTTAACAACCATTCTATTTGCTCACTTTTATTTGATTCAACTTTATAATACATATAAAACTGGGGGAAAAATTAAATGAAGGGAGAGAGGAGACAAATAGGAAATATATTTTTAAAGTTTGTACCGTCTGTTCTTTTTCTATTTTTTTTCTGATGAACAGATTTCCATAGTGTATATTGATTCAATTTTAAATAATTAGTTTGAATATTTTTTCAAAGCTAATTTTAATATTGTTGGAAAAACAAAAATTTGGAAATACACTGAACTTTACTTCGAAGTCAATTAAAGTTCAATGTTTTATAATTGAAAACAACAGTTTTTTGTTTGTTTAATGAAGAATCAAATACATATTGTAGATATCAAAAGCATCTCGAGCGACTACTTGTTCTGTTTGACACTCCAGATTATCACTACTACATATTTGTAGGATCTCATTTACTAGGCCGTAAAGACGGGTAAACACATTTACAAGTGTACGGTAGATCGGCAATTCTTTAATCTTTATTTGCAATGAGATATGATACTCACATTTATGAAAAACATTTACCGCAATCTGTCAAAAAGAATAAACAGAAAGAAAAACTTTGATATTATGTTTTCAGACATTGTGCATAGCTGGAATAGAAATTTACGTTTGACATTGAAGCTTAAAAGTAATCAATTTCAATTGATCGAAAATGAACACTTTCAAAAAGTCGAACACCGGTGATTTTCATAAATGAATTATCATGAGAAATCGTCAGCAGTTTTGATCCATTTACAGTTATCTTTAAAAAAAAAGAAGCTGGAAATGACTTTCTTTGATTGTGAAATCTCATACTTGAAATTCATAATGGCCAACTATAATATGAATTGAAAACAATGAATTTGGCCGAATCACATTTCTGCACAATTTTTCTTTTGACCATTCCTTATTTTTGTACGAATTTGCTCGAATAATTTGCTCATTTTCCAAATTAAATTGTAAATAAAGTGGAATATTGTTTGAGTTATCGATGAATGCAATTGAGAAATTTTTATCTTTTGATGTTCCAATAAAAGAAAAATGTGTTCCCGGTATTATTTTGAAACCAATTTTTAAAAGCTGAGGAACAATCTGTAAATTAGTTGGAGTTTTACATGCTACAAAAACTGGATAATTCTGAAACTAACTGGGTTTGCAATAAAGCTCATTATTAATAATAAAGTATTTAAATGAATTCAAAAACTGAAAAAAAATGATGAAATGAGTCTTTTTTATCATTTTTGTTGATTAAAAACAAAGTTGATATAACAAATAAATATTCGATTGATTAAATTATTTTATTTTGCAAACAACTAACAGATGAATATTTATTTCTAGTGTCCTTAATGTCATTTTTGAACATTCAAATGATAATAAAAATAAGAATAATAATCCGATGATGCTTCTTCAGAATGGTTAAGCAAACACTTGTCCGAGTGTGATCTGTGATGATACATTTGAAAATAATACGGATTGACAGACCATCAAAATAATTATTTGATGTTGAATAAAATAAGAAGCAAGGGCAAAACAAGTGTGCTTGCTTCAATACTTTTTTATTTTATTTGTTTCTTATCGCGTTTTTACATAGCTGAAAGTGATCAATTTATTTCAAAACATTAAAAAAATCGATTTTTTCAGCAAAAATAAAATATACGTTGTGCCCGTGTCAAAGAAATACAAACATCTATAAAGTTTTTGAAATTGAAAAAGCAGAACAAAGTTTTAATGAAAAATGTGAGCACAAATTGATTTATCCCACTTTTAGTTGGCGAAAAGTCTGGAAAAAACGCTTTTTTTTTCTCAAATATATAAATGTATGCACAAAAAACATATTTTTATTTAAAAGTAAAAAGAAAAAATTCATTTAAAACTGATAAATGGTTTTTTTCCCGAACATGATGTTTCTTTAAACTGAACTTTGAAAAAAAAAAAAAAAACTCGAAAAATTCAATTTTTCTGAGAAATAAATCACATTCATATTTATCACAAAAATAACAACATGGAAGTTGTACTTTCCCCTTGGGCTTCATTTTTTTTTCAGTTTTTTTTCGCTTGAAACTAGTTTTTTTAATGTCATTTATATTTACTCTTTGCATGGCTTTTTTTGTTGAGAAAAAAACAGGAAAATGATAAATCGAATTTCAATTTTTTTTAAAGTTTATTGAGATGTTGTTTTCACCTTTTTTGAGACTTTTGTTTGAAATTTGTACGTCTTCTCAACATTTCTTCGCTTTCGAGCTAATTATTTGATTATGCAACTTTTTACTTGGATGAACTCATTGCTTTTACTTTTCATTTTTTTTACATTTTTTTTTAATAACGGAACTTTTTTTTTTTCACAAGTAACAGAATTAACGTTTATTCAATTTTGACCTGAAGTATTTTTCAAAGTTGTAGTAATATGTATTCACATTTTATTTTTATTAAAAATGTTGTTTAATTAACTTTTCCAGATTTTCTACTTTTAGAGTTCTCAAGAGGTTGTGTTTCAAAATGATTCCACATTTTTTGCACGATTGAAAACGTATCGAAGTTCATTATTACTTTCTTTTTTTTAAATTTAATGAACACGTTTTAAAATAAAGAACAAAGCTCCAACTTGTTAATTCAAACATGTATGCTTGACGGCACTCGCCGAGAAAAATCAAAAAATTTGGAAAAAAAAAACAATGTAGCTTTTATATGTTAAAAATTATGAAAGTATATTGGGAAAATTTATTGTTTTTTTTTTATTAAGAGATTGAGAAATTAAAATCTAAAACTTTAAATGTGTACAGCTTTTAGAATTTTAAAAGTTATTATCTAATTTTTTTTTATAAATTATGAAAAAAAAATGGAAGCTTCAAATTTTTTACAGATAATTTCTTCGTTTTTTTTTTGATGAGTCAATTAAAATCCATATGTATTATTCATTAATGAGTTTCAAAATGTAGTAATTTTTTAAAAAACCAATCGGAAAATTTTTGAATGCAAATTTTAGTGATCAAAAATGATTTTTATTAATTAGAATTCAAGCGAGGATGTAAAATGTTTAACGAAAGTTTTTTTTTTCTTTTTTTTTCACCTTTTTTGACCAGATAAAAGTTTAGACCTCTGTATATATTTTCATTTTACATTCCTTCTTCACTGGCTTTTTGTTTCAATTTTCCAGATTGAATTCACTTTTTTTTAACTTTATTTTTTCACAAAAACTCTTTATTTCTTTTTTTATTCTTTTTCTCCGTCATCTTCTATGAAATTCTTTTCGTCAATCCAGTAACATTCATCCCAAGCCAGTAAAAAAACTCTTTACCCAAACAAGGTTTCGAAGATAGACGTTGCTCCAAACTACCCATAGTGCACCACAATCGCAGCTCTTCAGGAGTGAAAACGGCGCGAAAAAGACGAGCACAATGAGGCGAGACAAAATTTAGTGAGTGGAACAAAAAAAAACACACATACACGCACTGAAAAAACCGAAGAAAGAATGTTAAAGAGATGGAGGTGTAAGCATAAGCACAGAAAATACACACTCACACTCACACTCACACACATACACACACAACACAGAGATAGAGCATTGAAAAAGCGACATGAATTGTAGTAACAACACAGAGCCTGAAGCTTTTTCTCCCTGATGTCAAAGAGTTGGGAAAGAAGGGAACGAGAAGGCGGAGCTCGACTGGTCTTCAGCGACTCCGCCTCTAAATTTATTTGAGATCCCGGCCATGAAAAACGTGGTTGGCCTGAGACTAAATGAACTTTTTTCAAGAATTGGAGTTGAAATAATTTTTTGAACTTTATCACAGTTTTAGATTTTTCTTTACAATACTCTTTCTCTTTCTTTTTTTTTTTGAAAATTTATAATTTTTTTTCAAATTTTATGAAAAAATTTCAGTTTGCTGAAATTTCGATAGAAAACGACCAACTTCGTTTTCATTATTGTTGTTGGCTTTAACCGGCTGGGTGTTCGGCACAAAGCTGTCCTAGGTCAACATCCGGATGGTTCCACCAACGACAATATTCGTCTCAAATCGTCGTCCACCGTTTTAATGCTGTACACGAACTGGCGATCAATAAAAGCCCTGTTTGCCGTCTTTCAGCTTTTTGATCTACTGAAAGTTGTTGACTCGCATTATTCCGACTATAGGTTTTTTTTAAATCTTCCTATTTTTTTCCTAATTTTTTTGTTCATACAAAGTTTTATTTTGCTTTTGTTTTTTTTTCGCTATGTGTATTGATGCCTTGAACAAAAACGAGGTCACGTCACACCAAACAAATTATTTCTGAGTAGAAGACTACACGAAATCCAGGAAAAAAAAGAACATGTTTTATTTCTTGAAAAAGAAATGTTTTTAATTGAGATTCATTTTTACCTTAAAATCAATATAACTTTTATGTTTTTTTTTTCAGCAGTGCAACAACAAAATATTGTTATAGTTGTATGTCCGAAGATTTTTTATTACATTGGCCCTACCTCGATGAGGTGAGTCCTATAATTTTTTTTAAAAACAAAATGTGTCAAAATGAAAAATGAAAACATCGTGAAAAAATGAACTAAAAAAAAACTTGAAAAGAGCACAAAAATGTTTTGGCACAACTGTCAAAAATATGGTGTTGAATTTCCTGGAGGGATCATCATCGCTCTGCACGTTTGTCTGCAGCATCCAATGTATAAGCGAGAAGCGTATTCTCTTTCACCTTGTCTTTTATATAGATATAATAAATTTTTGGCTTTTTTTTTTGAGAGTATCTGGGATTACATAAGCTCATAGTCAGATTACCTTTCTTTTCTTTTTCCTGCCCTATCGTCAGATATTTCGTGGTGTTTTGTGCAAGCTTAAATAGTTGCCACACTTGATCAAAAAATGAGCAATTTTTTCAGAAAAAAAAACCACAAAATATTTTGACTAACCTCATCCTTCTTGAATTGAACTTGTAACATTTTGTATCCGTTTTCTTCTTATTTTATGTCATTCAATTCCTTCTCTCTTTGAAAACATGAGAAAATAAAAGGAACACGTTTGAGAAAAAAAAAAAAGAAAAGAAAAGAAGTTTGCAATATAATATGTATCATATGTGTCAACAATCATTCAAACCAGGCAAACTTTTTTATTTTTGTTTCGAAGAAAGCTGGAAGGTGATTTTGAGCCTAAAACCATTATCCGAAATAAGTCGTTGTTTGGCTTTTTTCCAACTAAATCACAGACAAAAGAGAAAATTGCATGCAATTTTGTTACTTCCATCCAAGTTTTAGGGTAAATCTATCCTACTCTGTGTGTGTGTGTGTAAATGTGTTTTTTTCTTCTTCAATTATTAATGAATCCAACAAAATTGACTGCAAAAACACGCTAAATTAAATATTCCAAAAGCAAGCGTTTTTTTTTGTTGTTGTCACGTCTTCCAAAATAAACATTGAATTTAATTATGTTCTAATTATTGTTTGAATACTTTGCTTCTTTGAAATCAAAAGTTGCGGTTGTCGATTTTATTAAATTATTTGTTTCTAGTGCTTTAGTGTGTGAACATGATGAAAATCGCCATGTGAAAAAAATTGACGAAAATAAGCAGACATCTGAAAAATTTGCATTTTTTGACAACTAAAATTTCGCCAAGGTTTAACACTTTTCTTTTCTTTCCTTTTTCCTTCTTTTTTTTTGTTTGAAAGTTTGGGGAAACTTGAACACGCCGATTTTTATTGAGCACGATGCAATTTTTTTTTCTCAAGCTACCTTTGAAAATTATCAAAGGAAGACAAATTATTTCGAAGCTTTTATATCCGATGATTCGAATTCTTGGTCAATTTCTCTATGAGTTTGTGCATATTTACTGAACTGGGTGTATACAAGTTTAAATGTATAATATAACAACGTCAAAATTGCACAATGCTCACATCCACAGACACAAATCGACAAAAATTTTCTGGGCACGACGATGACTCGACTCTTCCGAAGCCGCACAATTCCTTGGAGACTTGGCCGCAGCCGTCGCTCTGATATATCGGCGGCCCGGCGACATCCATCCAAAAATCGAAGGAAGCACAACAAAAAAAAATGAAGAGAGAGAGAGAGAGAGAGAGAGAGAGAAAGAGAGAGAGAGAGAGAGAGAGAATGAAAAAGCGGAAAGAAGACGAAATGGTGGGAAAACCAGAAATGAAAGTTTTCATCGACAAAAGTGAAATGATGAGCTTTGTCAACTGGTTGAGTTCAACTCAAGAAAACGTGGAAAAAAAGTGTTTCTCCGTGTGACATGAATGTAGATGCAATAAACTTGAAGTGGGAATCAATTCAATCGGTAACAGATGTATCAATTGCATGAATCCATATGTTTATCATAACTATAAAAAAGTTGATAGAACAATTTCCAATGTTTTCTTGTTGCCAATTCAAAAATATTTCATCAATAAAATACATCATCAAGCACTAGAAATAAATCAATCACTCTAGCACAAAATGATACAGAGAGAACTTGATGAGAGTTTGGTGTGCTTTAACAATTTTTCAAACTATCAATGTGTGTATTTTGCTTTCATTCTCTCTCTTTCTCTCTTTATCATCATTATTATCATCATCATCATGAATCATGATTGATTGATCACAACAATCGAGTCAAAATTAATTTGCGGCACCAACTCCTTTATGTTTTCAAACTGAATGAAATTGTGTCGAGAAAAAAAAGAAAGAAAACAATTGGAATGAAATGATTTTACCGCTGTTTTTACAGGTTTATTATCGACCAATCAATTTCACTGATCACTGTTTCAAAATTCCAACCAAAGTATGTTCTACCATCGGTGGGTAACTTGGTTTTAAACGATTTTCTTTTTCAGGCAAATATTGGTATGATGCCGTGTAGTCATTCAATGTGTGTTACAATAATTGAGCCAAGAATATTAGCAGGTAATAAAAGTTTGCGTTAATTGTGTTGGTTTTTGCTTTATTAGTTTAGTTTAACAATTGTGCGGTATAACCGGCGCTGATCAAATGATGATGATTGATGAGAAATTACAATTAAATCCCAATTATTTTAATTCGACCTTGTTAGTTTTGCATTAAAATTGAGGAAATCGAAAAAAAGCCAACTTTTGTACTTTTTGTTCTGGAAAGTTGAGTGAAAAAATGCACTAAAAACAATTTTGGAGTTAAACCTGAGCCGCAGATTGCTCAACTCATCTTGTCTTCTTCAAATAGGTCATTTATTCGTAACCACTGCATGATTTGTGTACATCGTCACTTAATAGTGCCATGAGATTTTGTTCTTCATGTGGAATGCGAAAAAATGTGAGGGAAAGAAAAACCAAGAAGAGAAAGTTGAGCGCTGCGAACCTTTCCAACGTTTTATTATGATTGGCTATCCGGGACCGGATACACACCATTGTGCGAGCATATTGAGCCTTGTTCGTAGTAACTTACATAACAACATCAAACTTGCTCCTCATTTTGTGTGCGCAGGAGTCAAATGAGAAATGCGCATTAAAAAACAAGAAAAAATGAGTATGGGATGAAGCTGAACGAAGAAATGAGTAAAGAAAAACAGAAGAAGAAGATGAAATTCGACAAAAAAGATGGGTTCTGATGCCTGAAACCGGCTAACAAAATTACAAGCTGTATGTGTGTATTTTATGTGCTTTGCAGCTACGAATAATCTTTTTAATTGTTGATACTTGTCGTCACTTGAAAAAAAGAAGCCAAGTCAATCAAGAACCCTTCTTCTTTTTTTTATAAATCAATAATAAACGGATATGCTTTCTTTGTAAATTTTGATTTACAAATCGTTGAAGTCGTAGAAATTTTTTTGTCCTAAAAATTGTTAAAGATTTGGAAACTTTCTTCCTAAAAACACGATTGCTTGAACAAAAAAAAGACAAAGAGTTTTTTTTTCCCTTCATAATAGAAAAATAGAAAAAGAATGTGTGGGTGGAGGGGGGGGGGGGGGGAAGGGGGGGGAAAAAAGAAAACGAAATATAACTCTCATCTCAAGTGTTTAATGTATTTTCAATATTTTATAGTACTAGTTGAGAAGTGTAATTTCAATAAGGACCACTCATAAATATGCTTTTCGTTATTCGATTTTTCACCGTAAGCTGCCAAAAAAAAATGGAAATAAATTTTCATCAATTCATAAAAGTTTCTCAGTTTTTTCTTTAAAGCAAAAAAAATGTTGCCATTCTTTTATAAAAAAAAAGGAGCTCCCGAGCCAAAAATTTTGAATGAGAATTTAGAAAAAAATGTCGTTTTTCCAATCAATAATTTGATGGCCGCTATTCGATGAGCAAATTTTTAAGAGAGGCGAGGAGGGCAAGAGGAACTGTCTACGTTTTGAAAAACGCGAAGAAATTTGAATGAAAACAATTTTTGATTTTTTTCAGGGCAGCACATTGGCAACAACATAATTCGCGGATGTTTTTCCGGAGTCTTCAAATATGGTTCAACACCTCAAATTCATAGTCAGCCCGTGCTCGGTAAGAATAGCCCAAAAAGAACAAAAATAAGCCTTTGTTTTTTGTTCCACTGCGAACAAAAAACAAAGAATGGAAAATCGCTCAAAGCGCTTTATTAAATTCAGCTTGTTAAATATTAATGAACTGTTGTGAACATTTCTTTTTTTTTTGGAAATTCGCCGTCACCACTGGGTGCCATTTTCATCAGTGAAAGTGAAAGAGCGGTTGGTGATTGAGAACAACCTCAGCTTTCATCGCGTGTGATTTGAAAATGTAAATGTATGTTTGAGAGTCTCAACATGCATTTCTTTTGGCGTTTTAATGATTCGATTGGATTCGAATTGAGCATGTTGTCTGAAATATTCACATTGCTCTTCCGATGCGGCATAATGTCCTTTATTTCTTTCTTTTTTTTTTGCTGTTTGTTGGTTCTCCCGGCTTTTTGTTGTTTAGCTGGACAACATGTTCGAATTTTTTCTCGGGGTCCGTGTGTTACACAAACGTGATTCAATTATTTCGGTTGACCATTGATGGTGAAGCTGTCAACATCATCTCGATCATTATTTCAAAGCTACGGGAATGAACCAAAAATTAATTTTGTTTTCCTAACAAATAGAAAGAGAAGAAACATTTTCATCAGGGGTTGTGAAATTATTTTTGCAAAAGTTTTTATTGATTGTTCAACAAGAAAACAAAATGTATCAAACTCTGTTCTGTTTTATTGGAAAGAAAACCAAACTCAAATTGAAATAAGAATAGCTCTTGACAACCGGTACCCCATATATTTGATATCTTAATGGCTTCACATATATCGTCGTCATCCTTCAAAACGACTCGGCATTATAGGTTGAAACAACTGCTCACTTCATCTCAATCGAGACCATTTTATAGCCGGAGCGATTGAATCGAAAAGAGAATAAATGTGGGAGAATGAAGCGGACGTGAGGGGAGGGGAAAGAGGATAAGGGGGGGGGGGGAGGGTAGAGTGCTAGGGAATAAAAAGAAAAATGGGTTCATAACGTCAAATCATATTGTAAAATGTGTGGTTGACTTTGTGAATCATAACAGAAACCACTAATGAATTGTTTGGATTAATGAATTGATTCAATTTTTCGCCAAAATCTAATAAGTTCAAATAAAATTTAATTACAGATACATCATGCACTCGAATGCCAGCTCACAAACTTCTTCCACCACGTTTAGCAGTAAGAAGCAGTAATCGAAGTGTTGAGTTGTGTTGGTGTGTAGGTCAATTATGTAATGATTATCCAAGCGTGGCAATCAATAATTGGTAAATTGAAAACAATCCTAAATCAATAATCAAAACGTTTTGAGTTCAGCTCTCAATTTTTCAACATTTTTGTCGTTTTAATAGCAACAACTCTTCAATTGTGCATCAACCGGTAGCAAATACAATATGTATAATATAATTTATGTTTTTTGAAAAAAATGTTATACCAAATACAATTTCAAATTTAAATTTAAATCTCTATAGGGTCAAAATGTGGTGAATATGTCAATATATATTTGAGTTTTTATTTTAGTTACCAACCTTGAACAATTTTTTTCTAAAAGCTCAGCGATAACCGGAATCTTTCATTCATTATTCAAAAATTTTATTAAAATAAACAATGAAGCTTCAAACTAAAAAATTCTCACACTTAGTTATCTTTTCTGATTTTTGAAAAATAACATTTAGAATACATTTTATGAGCTTACTGATCTCTTTGTTGTTTTTTTTCAGAATTTATTTTATATTTTTAATTCTTTCGTTGAATTAATTTTAAAATGAAAGTTTTTGAAGAAATAAATTTATTTTATTTCAGACTTAAATTGTGGCAAAAATGTCGTTTTCCGTCTATAAATGATTTCAAATAAAAAGTGTTTTTTTAGCCGTTTTTAAAGCATTTTTGTCTTTTGTCAAAAAAAAAATAGAATTCGTTTTTGAGATTCTGTTTTCCTCATTACAAATATGTAAAAAATGAAACAACTTATAAAACAGAAATTTTTGGACGACACTTGAAATATTTTGAAGAAAAAATTCTGAATGAACTAAAAACTTAAATTTTTTTTCAATTTGGCACAAATGTTGAAACTAAATTAAAGTTTCTTTCTTTCATTCTAACATTTTCATGTTTTTCAAAGAAAAATGGATAATTCGAAGGGAAAATTTGAACGGTTATTCTATTGGTATTCTGGAATGTTAAAGTTTGCTCGCCAAAACACCACGATATTTGTCAGTACTTCAAATGTCTGTAGGAAAACCTCAAACTTGGATAATTAAACCTTTATATGAAGTAAAAGTAAAATAACATTAAATTAAACATCAACACGTTATAATAGAAACTAAAACGATATAAAATAAAAGAAAGCTTCCTCGTACTTACTTACTCTGAGAAAAAAAATTATCATAACAATGAGTGAGGAGGGTTTTGCAGTCAAGAAAATTCAAAAAAGCCAAAAACTTTCTTCAGAATCGAGAAGTCCGATGTATATTTTAGTGATTGTTTAAAATTGAAAAAAATCGTTTGTCATGAGACAATATTTAATTTATGTTGGGGTTCTGGGGTGTTGAAATTGCTTGCCAAAAACGTGTAGGTAAACCTCAAACTTGGGTAATTAAACCTTTATATAAAATAAAAGTAAACGAACAATAAATAACACCTTACAAATATCAATATTGCAAATAGTGCAATATTAAAAATTATTACCATAAAATAGTTTGAAGATGTTGTGACTCGTACAGTCACAATAGATTATTAGTGAATTTTTAGATGATAAAAATGTTGAATGGGTTGAGATTCTCAACAATTTATGAATTCAGAAATTTCAAGAAAAAACAATTATTTTTAATTGTCTCATTTATCGAAGCAAAATTATACATGTAAAACTCTTAGGCAATGAAACATGTTTGACTCAATAATTTAATGAGAAGCGTCACAATTAAGTTTTAATTACAACACAAAACTTGATAACTTATTCGAAAAATTATTTGTAAAATTGTCTTTGAAGCTGTTAATTTTTGATTTTATTCAAGCTTTTCACATTCAATTCTCAAATTGTTCAGTGAAAGGATTTTCTGGATGATTTTGTCCGAAATTATTTCAATTTCCTGTTTCTATGTAAAACAAAAACAAAAGTTTACCTATTTTCCAAACATAAAGTTTACCACGGGTTCAAAAATTCACAACATTTTTCTTCAATAACAAAGTTCAAAGTTTCCTTTTATCATCTCTGAATTCAAACTTTTTTGAATAAGTTAAATTGTTGTTTCTTTTATTTAAAAACTTGATTTATCAGAAGGAAAAACCAAAAAATGGTAAACGGCGGGTAACAGAGATCAGTATTCAACCGAAAAAATTAAAAAAGAGAAATTAAGAACAAAAATAAAATTGCGTTTACAAAAAAAAATTCAGAAAAAGAATTTCTGGAAAAACAAAATGAAAGCTCAACAATTGGCGGAGAAAATGAACGTTGTGACCTTCAATAATGTTTAAAAGGTTGACGCGAAATGGTAATTTTGTTCAATCCCAACTTTTAACACTTTTTGACAACTTTCAGCATTTATTTTTCCAAAAAAACGTGTTAACACTAAAGATAAAGAATTTTTTTAGTGTATTTATGAGAAAGACTTTGCTGAGTGAAAGAATTGGAGAAAACCGTAGGAATTGTGATTAAAACACAAATAAAATTAAAGGAAAAATGAGACATTTATTCGGTATCCGCAGAAGTACCATCGAGCGATGATGCAGGAGAAATCGCATCGTTCAATGTACGAAGTACTTCGTTCACCAGTGACAACGCGGCTTCTTCTGCTGCATTCGCTGGGGCTCCTATAAAACATAAAATACATGTTTGTAATCAAAATAGAAAAATTTACAACCACAAAGCATTCTTCAATTCACAAAAATTCAAATATATTAAAAAATTACCCAAGAAAATTTCATCTGCGAGAGTAGCAGCGGAATCGACTTGTTGTTTCAGTTTCAGCAGAATGACTTTCAGCGAGGAACGCTAAACAAATATTCAGTTATTATATGGTTATACATACACTTTGACGTTGATTTTTTGAATATTATCCATATTATTAACGAAATAATAAAATAAAAGAAAACATACCACGTCAATGAGTGGAGCAGGAATCGCTGGATTGTCGTGGTGACGCACTAAACACAAACTCTTTTATTAACTTTATGGGAAGTTTGTTTTAAATTTATGAAATAAGAATAATTTTTTTATAATTAGTATGAGAGAAAGTATAAAGTTTATAGGTTTTTTTTGCATACCCGTTCGATTTTGGAGAGCATTGTCGAGTAGCTGAATTTTCTGGATGAGTGTCTCGATGATGACTTGTCTTGTATCGAAATCCACTGCGACGAATCTAAGTCATAAATATTAAATATCAAAAAAAAGAAGAAAAAAAGCATATTTTGATCAAAATTATCAATTAAATTAGAGTTAAAAAATTAGTAAAAATAAATTTGCTCACTTTTCCAAGAGTTTATAGCGAAGACCTGCGTACAGCATGATTAGCGTTTGTGCCTCGGCCTAAATTTAAACCTTGGTTTTAATTATTCGATACAAAAAAAGATACTAAATAATTAACTTACAGAATCAAAATGTTGAGGCATGACTGACACAAAAAAGGAAGAACAATTTCTTCTGTTTTCACAAATTTTTTTAGTTGCTCGTTTCCTCTGCGTCTCTGCCCTCCAGTCCAGTAAAGCGCATTTGCGCTTTTCACGGCAGAACACCGCGCCGTCAATATATTTCAATTGGAAAAATAGATGAAATAATGATTAATGGTCTTTGGATAAATAGTTAAAATCAAAAAAATTTAAAAAAAAAAAAAAAAAAAAATCATAACAATGAGTGAGAGGGTTTTGCAGTCAAGAAGAGAGGTTTTTGCAGTCAAGAAAATTCAAAAAAGCCAAAAACTTTCTTCAAAATCGAGAAGTCCGATGTATATTTTAGTGATTGTTTAAAATTAAAAAAATGTGTTTGTCATAAGACAATATTTAATTTATGTTGGGGTTCTGGGGTGTTGAAATTGCTTGCCAAAAACCACGATATTTGTCAGTATTCAAATTTGTGTAGGTAAACCTCAAATTTACTTTACTTTGATAATTTGATAGTCCACATTATTCGAGCGTGTAGCTGTGAACTAGATGTTTCCAGGAACTTCGAGATCTGTGACCAGGGCATTTTACTGGCTATTATCTCGATCCTTCTTCCGCCTCCCCCGAGGCCTTGAACATTAATGCTGTCCATCCAGCTCTTATTCGATTGCTTATTTTAGAATCCAATAAACCGTCTTTACGAAAAATTCTTCCAAGATATTTGATCTGATCAACGTCTTCCAAAGCGACTCCATTTACTCGAATATTTGAGAGATTAGCATAATCATTTCGGAGAACTTTTGATTTTGTAGTGTTGAAATGAAGTCCCGCTTTTTCGCATATCATGACAAATTTTCGAAGCTCTGTTTGATGCATCTTTTGAATTTCTGTCGATTAGAACTACATCATCCGCGAATAAAAGTCTCGATATGTACTGCCCATTGACTCGGATTTGAAAATTGTTCTCGTCGTCATTTTCGGGTAGTGGACCAGCTTCGTTGAGCAATTTGTGAAGAAAAATCGCAAAGAGAGCTGGTGATGAAGAGTCGCCTTGTCTTACTCCTCGTTCCATTTTTATCTTCAATTTCTTGCCAAAGACTTCGACTTCTCCAGTTCTAATCTCCTTACACCTTTTCACCGCTTCCATGTACTGTGGCTCAAATCCTGATTCTAATACTCCTTCCTCAACAGAATTTCATTGGATAGAATCAAAAGCAGCTCGATAATCGATACATGTGAGATATTAACGGAATTCTGAATTCGTGACATTTCTCCCACAGATACGTGATGGACTGAAGATTTTCCGAGCAGGATTTTCCTGGGCGGAATACATTTTGACATTTGTCGAGGTATTCCTGTGACCGTTTCATCATCCATTTGGTTAGAATTTTTGTGAATGTTTTACCAGGAATAGATAATATTGAAATTGGTCGAATATCTTTCAGACACTCAGGGTTATCCTTCTTTTCCAACAATTTCAACCGAATCTTGTTCCATTCTTCCGGTATTGAGCCGATTCGTTGAAACATCTAGCCAAGTTTCGATACAAATGAACACCACCAAATTTCAACATATCAACACTGACTTTGTCCAGACCCATTGATGACTTTGATTTAGAGCTGCCTTATTGCCAATTCCACTTCTTCTGTCATGATGGGAAGCGGATTCCTTGGGCTGTGATCTAATTTTTGTGTAGCTTGGCCTGGATTCCGGAATTGTTCGGAGAACTGCTTTTGGATTTCTTCCCGGATTTTGGAGCGATTCGTTGTTGTGGTGCCGATGGCCAATTTCAATTTTCCAAATAGTTCGGATTTTTCGTTTATTCTTCGATATTTTTTCTTGATGCTTCTTTTTTTTTCAACAGCTCTATTGATGATTTCACATTTCAAATGTTCAACATCTCTTTTCATCGATAACCTCGCTTCCTTCGATATCTTCTTTCTTTCATCAACGGAGCTATCTTTCGCATTTATGATGCGTTTTCGGTCTGCGAGAAGTTTCATAGTTTACTCGCTAATTTTTGATTGCTTCGGTACTAGATCCGAAGAGTTTTTGGCGTAATTTTTTAGCGTCTTGATCAAGGTTTCGTGATCGCTAACATTCATCTCTTCAGAATTTTCACAACTTTCCAGGGAAGTAATACTATATCTCGATTTGAGTGTATTTTTTTTAGGCTTAACTCGAATTTTCGGTTAGGCATAGGTTTATGGTGTGGAGCATCAGGTCAGGCTTAGGCTTAATGTGTGGAGCTTTCGGTTAGGCATAGGTTTATGGTGTGGAGCTTCCGATCACGCTTAGGTTTAGGTGTGGAATTTTCGGTTAGGCATAGGTTTATGGTGTGGAGCTTCCGATCAGGCTTAGGTTTAGGTGTGGAATTTCCGGTTAGGCATAGGTTTATGGTGTGGAGCATCAGGTCAGGCTTAGGCTTAATGTGTGGAACTTTCGGTTAGGCATAGGTTTATGGTGTGGAGCTTCCGATCACGCTTAGGTTTAGGTGTGGAATTTTCGGTTAGGCATAGGTTTATGGTGTGGAGCTTCCGATCAGGCTTAGGTTTAGGTGTGGAATTTCCGGTTAGGCATAGGTTTATAGTGTGGAGCTTCAGATCAGGCTTAGGTTTAGGTGTGGAATTTCCGGTTAGGCGTTTAGTTTAGGTGTGACACTTTTGATCAAGCTCAGGCAAACATAACATATGCTCAGACCTAAATCTTGTTTTATGGAAGAGATTTCTCTTCCAAAGCAGAACAATTCCAGAGAAAGAGAAATTAATCCTAGAAAGAAAAAAAACCCAATAATAAAAACTTATATGCATTTCACTGGTTTTATGGAAAGGGGGCTTGCCCAGTGGTTCAGGTTTTCTTGTTGATTTCCTGATCTTTGCGTTTGATGTGTAAATTTCTGCCCGTACTATTCTGTGATCTGATAAATCGAACTTAGAGTCGAATGTGTCAATATTTTTGATAATGGATCTTCTTGACCATTTGACGAGAAAAAAGTCTATCATAGACGTGATTACACCATTTCTACCTATCGTTCCTCCAAGTCCAATAATCTCTGCGATTTTTTTTAAAGTGCGTGTTCAGGATAGAAAGTCGTAAGAGGCTGGCGAAATTCACTAGCGCATCTCCATTTTCATTTCTGTCGACACTTTTTTATTCCATATCTTCTAGTAACTTGATGATCTTCCGATGTGGTTTTACCTTTAGCAGCATTGAAGTCTCCGCAAATAATTTTAATCCACGATTCGGGTATACTTCTATAAACTTTATGGATGAGTTTATAGAACTGATCGATGTCTTTTTCGGTGGCATTTTGTTGTTGGAGCATAAGCGTTTATGATAGCAATCTTATTCAAATCTTATTCAAGCATGGTTGTACATATCCTCATTCGTCCTTGGGATTATGAACAGGGGATTTGATATTCTTTTCGTCCCAAAATTGTTATCGTTGATTTGTTTTGACGATTAAACACATGCCGACTAAGGGTTTTCAAGCCGCACCATGGGGAGGTGAATATCGCAACGGCTTCGAATAGGCTTCGAATATCGCAACGGCTTTGCACCGATCATTGTAGTTTCATAATCGGCTTTTCGAAGATTCTCCATAGTATCGTGGATTTTTGCAATGTTTACAATTCATCTTTGATTGACATTCTTTCGTGTTATGGCTGTTTGCCAAACAATTCCAGCACGTGCCTTTTTAAGTTTTCAAAAAGGCTTTTCGAATTTGTGGCGTACTGTATTTGGTGCAGTTGAACACATGATGTCCTTAGATTTCACAAAATTTACATACTGGCGTAAATCTCTGCGTCATTTTCTCTACTTTGAAATAATCGCTCTCGAATTTTAGCTGAAAATTTTTCAATGATCATGGACCTCACTAAGCTGACATCTATAGCTTCTCCTCGTCGCTAAAGTTGGTCAACGAGCACAAAAATTTTGTCGAACATTTTTTGTTGATTGAAGTGCGGGATTTGGATTTTCGGTAGATTTGCCAGGCTTTTTGTATTTGAAACTTTTTCCTCTTGCTCATTCTCCGATTCCTTTTTTTTTCATTTGTTGTGTCGAAATTTCATTTCTCAGAAATTTCCAAATTTCGATCCGTTCCAATCCTGATGATTGAATCTCTTCACCGATCGACATGATTCCAACTGCTTCTGCCATCCTTCTACTTGCTTCGTCCAGTTCTTTCTTGTCTGCATTCATGTAACTTTCCCTTTCTTCTACAAAGCTTTGAATCGCAAACTGGATTTACGGTCTCCGTTTCTGCTAATACCTTCTTCATTTGGTCCTCTTTTTTGTTCTCGACTTCTCCAGCTAGTGTACCATTTTTAGAAAAATGTGCTCCATCGAAGAGTTACTCATTTTTATGGGTCAATTGAGCTCATATAGTCGAATAGGTTTCCGTAACTGCTTGATTTCATTCCGGAACGGTTTGGACCTCGTTCTGCGCCGACTTCGTATATCGTCGATGCACCAATGTTGGGATGTTTGAAAGGGTGTTAAAGTTTGCTCGCCAAAAAACCACGAAATTTCTCAGTACTTCAAATGTGTGTAGGAAAACCTCAAGCTTGGAAAATTAAACCTTTATATGAAGTAAAAGTAAAATAACAATAAATTAAACATAAACAAGTTATAATAGGAACTAACACGATATAAAATAAGAGAGAGCTTCCTCTTACAGAAAGAAGGTATCCTTTTATACTAGTAGTGGGCGTACCAACAACATTTAATAAATGGCAATCAAATTGACTTCAAATTTCTTTTTCTTTTTTTTATTACACAACTCAATCATTGAAAAGGTTGAAATATAAAAATCCATTATCTATCACAAAAATGTGTGGGTGGACACAGTAAAAAATGTGCAATTGAATTAAAGGCTAAAGCAACATTTCACAAATCAATCATTGAAAAGGCCAAAATCGTTTCAATATTGCAAATAGTGCAATATTAAAAATTATTACAATAAAATAGTTTGAAGATGTTGTGACTCGTACAGTCACAATAGATTATTATTGAATTTTTAGATGATAAAAATGTTGAGTGGGTTGAGATTCTCAACATATTCCGGATATTATAAAATTATTTTGAAATATTCCAAAACCTTTTTCAATTTATTCTGGGAAAAGACAAATTTAACCATACATATCAAATCAGGAAATTATTGAACGAAACCTTTTAAAATTTTAAAAAATCACAGATAAATTATTGCTTGAATGAACAGAATTTTGCAACAAAAAAAAATAGAGGGAAAGACTGTAACAAAAAATTCATGCAAAAAACTTCAACTAAATTAAAGTAGCTAAAAAAAGAAATTGTTGAAATAGAATAAAAAATTAAAAACAAAAAATTATTATTATTATTATTATTTAATCTTGTTCAATTGTTCAATATAAGATTTTAAAACTTTCAAATGAGTATCCTCTACACCGCAGCATCCTCCAAAAACGGTTGCACCATGATCCACCCAACTTTTCACTAAATCAAAAGTGAACGGGCAACCAACGACTTCTCTGGAACAAAATCCGATGTAAAAAATCATGTGGGATTGAAAAATGTTTTCCTACTCGTCACTGATAAAATGTTGGTCACCAATATTTGGATAAACAAATACGTGCTCAAAATGGTATGGTTGGATTTCTTTCAACGCTGGCAAAACGTTTTGGGGATCTGTACAATTAATACCGATTCCAATTATCTGAAAATTCCAAACTGAAAATTCCAAAAATCAAAAATGTTGGGTTTTTTTCCAGCCGAATAAATGTCCACTTTAATTTAAAGATTGATAAATATTTGAAAGCAGACAATGCGCTCAACTTACCAAATATTCACTCAAATACACATTTTTATTTTTGAATGACGTCAAAAGGTAGACTGAACTTGAAATTTTGATTAAATAATTTTTCATAAGGTAAAGGACAAAACTCGAATTTCCTATTTTATGAAACAAATAAAATTGAATTCGTCTGGTCTACCAAATATGATTAATATGTACCTAATGTACTTTTCCCGCTTTCAGTGGTTTTTAAAAAGTTATGAGCTTTGATATGAACTTAATTATTAATCTGTGAGAAAAAACGTAATAATTCTCGCATCGCTGCGCTTGTCTGAATCTAATTTTAATTTGGTCTAACAAAATTAAGCTAATTGATAATGAAACCAAATTTCAATATAAATTCAAGTTACCTGCTGATATTTTTTCATTTGGCGAGCAATATAATGAATTTGTTCTCCATGTCTCAATAAAGCGTTTTCTTTAATTGAAAAACTCATTATCACGTTCATTTCCGGAAATTGGTCGAGAAGACAAATAATAGCGCGCGCTTCCGTTTCGGTTGGAACTGTTTCGACGAGTAATGTACGTATGCTCGAATATTTTAGAAAAGTTTGAAAAATATGATGAAAATAGTTGTAAGCTTCTTCCAATGCGTTTGGTTGCTCAATATAACGTCCATTGTATTCGGAACAATCATGATAGCGAGTCGCAAAAGTTCCAACCGACCCAAGAGCTCTAATTTTATGATTTGATTCTTTATTATGAGCATCGAGCATAGTTTCCAAAACGTCGCAAGCATTCTAAAAGTTGCAAAATGAGTTGTCGTTTCAATAATTTTGTTTTCAAACTTTGAAATAAGCTTCGTAGATTTTAGGGTCACATAGCTCTTTTGGAAGATCAGTGTCTAAAGAACTTCCAAAATGATATGTATTTGTTGTGATAAAATCAATTTCAAGATCAATGTAACTGAAAACAAATTCCATAACTTAGCCACGTTTTTTTAACAACAAAAATCTTGAATTATTCGTATTTTTCACTTACATCGAATACAAACGTTCCATCAATTTCCGATCTTTGTTCGCTGCAAAAGTCCAATGAGGTCTATGCTCCTGCAAACAAATGTGGAAATTAATTCCAAACAAAAGGTCAAAATTGGGCTTTGTTCAGTTAAGTTGAAAGCTCTAATTGTGAATTTCATTTATTCAAAGTTAATAGGATTAAATCTGTCTGAAACTTTTGAGAAATTCGTTTCCAATAGCTACATTTTTTCCCACATCAAGCGTGCATTTTATTTCATATTGGCTGACAAGATTGTTATACAATGTACATACATATAAAATTTGAGAAACTTATTTTTATTTATTTATTCATATGTCGATGTAAAAAACAGAATTACTAACTTATTCGATGCTCAATAATTCATTTATTTCAACAAAAATCATCACTTTTTCTGCAGTGCAGTGCAACTTTTAAAGAAAATCTCAACACTTTTAATATTTTCGATCAGACAAACGTTTCCTCAATTTATTTTTTAGAAAATCAAATTAACTTAATCATAGGTTTGCTTGTTTGGGTCGACCCTCTTTTTTTTTTGTTTTTTTCAATTCAGTTTTCCAATAATTCGTCATTTTTTTAATGATAAAAAATGATTGGCCAAACCGAAAATGATATACTCGAGTTGAAAAAGCTAATTTTAGAAAACTAGCAGGCAATTCGCTTTTTTTAAAATTCGTCAACATTTTTCTAGCTGTCTGATCTGAAACAAAAAAGTGGTTAAATGTTGGATGAAAAATCTAGAAACTGCTTTGAATAATTTATTTAAAAAAAAAAATCTGAAAATAGATTTTGTTAAATATTTTCGTCAAAATTAATTTAATATAAAAATTGTTAACTAAAAGATTTATGATTAATTTAAAGATTTTTAGAACATCGTTTTAACACTTTTTATAAAAATCTCATTTTTTTATTTATTCTGGGTATTGATTTCAGTTCAAAACGATCGAAATTCTAAAAATAAAATGTTTTGCATTTCATTGACGTTCAAAAAATAATTTGATAATAATAATTTTATTTATCGGAGGAAGTTAACTTATTTTAACTATTCTTGAAAAAACGTCAGTGTTAGAAAACAAAAAATATTAGCTTAAAATGCTTAAATAGCGTCAGATATTAGTAAAAATATTTTCTAGATATGGATTTAATGAAAAGTCTTTTCATTTCCTTTTTTTCTTTTTTGAACAAAAAAATGAACAAGCTTAACCCTGTTTTTCATAAATCAAAAAGCACTGAAAACAAATAGAACACAAAACATCTGATTAAGTGGTAACTAAAACTCACATAAGCGTCATATCCAAGTTTTTTGAGTTGAGCGCACATTGAAGCATCAAGCAATTTTAAGCGAGTTGGTTTTACATTTTCAGGGTGTGGTAGCTCCGACATCTAAAACACAGAACTAGTGAATCATTATTGATTTATTTTTGTAAAAAAAAAAGATTGCAAAAATTTATTTGAAAATTCGGATTTTATTAATCAGCAACTACAAATCAAAGTTCACTACAAAATGAAATCAGGCACACATTTGAATGAAGTTTAAGAGCAATCCGCTTCACAATCTTTTCCACCCTCACTTTTTGCTCTTTTTGGAGAAAAAAAATGTTCGCACATGTTCACACTCACTTCAGCACACTGAAAATTTGCTGCCGCCGACTTGAAAGTTGTTTAGGGAGAAAATGGGCGGAGTTTTTTATCCGTTCAGAAGAGCAACTATTTTTATTTAATGGTGGCATATATCCGCCCAACACTTTTGAAATATCAAGCAAAAAATCGAAAAGTTGATGTGCGGTTGGAAAAAAAAACGAGCACAACTTTTTTTTTTTTTTTGCTTCCACACTCCGGACATTTCAGATATATCAAAGAAAAATCAAATACCTAGTATCCACAAAAAAAGATTATAGAGTTCATTTGAAAAAATACATTTATTTGATTGAAAATCAGACAAAAAAAACATGGAAATAATATATGTAAATTGGCGTTTATGGTTTTCTGTGTAAATGTGCATTTCTACTACAGAAAAGACAGTTATTTAATGAAAAGAGGGAGAAAAGAAACCAGGGGGTCAAGATAGAACAGAAAACAAAGAAAATGAAACAAAAAAAAAAAGAGAGAGAGAGAGAGAGAGAAAATTGAGAAAAGAATAAGACAATGACGGGGGAAAAACAGGATGAAAAATCAACATAAAAATAGTTAACTTTAAACGTTCATTTTTAATTGGGGGAAAAAAAAAGTTTTTTTATAGATAAAAATATTTATATGTAACCTATTGGTAAATATAAATAAATGTATGCCATTTACCTATATTTCAAAAAATTAAGAAGCAAAACCAAAATGTTTTAGAGAAGCTATCGACCGGTTTTGGGCAGAAATGACCCTTTATACAACTACACTTTTTTTGTCAATTTTAAAAAAAGGAAAAAGGGCAAAATAATGAAAAAAAAACCAACGTTTTTAAAAATATAGCAAAACTAGTTGATAAAATAAAAATAAATAGAAAAACAACCATGAAAATTAAATTTATATGGTTTGATAATAATTGAATGTGTGTGTTGTGTGTGTGTCAAAACCAAAAATATCCAAATTAAAAAGTTTGAAAATATCCTTTTTTTGGATTTTGCTACTTTTGTTCGACATTATTTGCAGTTTCTTTTTGTTTGTTACTTGAAACAATCATTGTATCCAACTCTCCGACCAAACTTTTCATCATATCATCAATTTCCTGATAAGTGTTCATTCTTCCCGTTGTCTCCCTAAAATATTTATTTTCAATGGTGTCCTAACTTTTTTCTTTCGGTTATTTTTTTCTTTGGTTGGCTTCTTTTCCTTTTGTCATATTTTGAAAAAAGATAAAAATAAAAACTGATTACGTAAGTGCACGACCCAAGAGATTTGAGAGTTTTGTATTATCTATCATTTTCAGTTCTGAACTTAATTAGTAAAAGCTTTTTTGAATTGAACGAAGATTGTAAATAAAAAAATATTCTATCAATTCTCTTGAGAATAGAAAACTTATACGATTTTTCAAGCTACTAAAAATAGCAGCAGACATGAGCTTTTCAATTTTTAAAGTACAAATTTGAGATTGTCACAGTTTTTGAAAAAGTTTTGAATAAACTAAAGTTTTAAGGGTTTTTGAAAAAAAAATTCAAAAACTATAAATTAATATGCAAACCAACCTGGATTCCGAAATTAATGGTGGTAAAGTTGATGGCACATCGAATTTATAATTGTTTTTGGCAGCTCTGAAATTAAAAAAAAAAAGTTTGGCATCGTAATGGAGGTTGAAACAAATGTTTTTTTACTTTATAGTTCCGCAATTTTCATTGGCAAACGGCATTTGATCAACACTTGAGCCCGATCCATTGATAACAGACGATGATGATAAGGATAAAAGACGAAGAGGATTGGCTTCAAAATAAAGTGGAGCTGGTGGAGGTGGGCATTCAGATCCAAGTTCCAAAAAGTTCAAATCCATATTATGGCGATCGTTTTGTTTCATTTTACTAAGGTCGCTGAGAATTTTGCCGGTTGAAACAAGATTCAACCTGATTGGCTCATCCTAAAAATGTATATTTTGCAGGTTTCACTTCTTTTTGTTTTTTTTTTCAATAAACCGACCTCAGAAAAAAGAGCATCGTAGCTGCTTCGAACATTCCTCCGATTTTCTAGAGGAACTGGTTGTCGAACAGGTGGCGGCGGTGGTGCGTTTCGACCAGAACTATTGCTACAATTTCCTCGGCTGTAACTGATGTAATCAATTCGGTCGTTTGCATTCATTTTTGGTTGGAAGTTTCCAGCTGGTGCCGGAGGTGGTGGATCGTGTAAAATTCTGGAAAAAATTTAATCAAAAACTTAAATTTAAAATGTCAAATAACTCACGATGAACTCGACATATTTGAGCTCATTGAACGACGGTCAATCAAATTTGAAATGTTTGGTGACGAGATATTTGTTGTTGATTTCATTGATTGGGCATTCTGAACGTTTCCAGCATTTCTACGATTGTCCTTAATCTTCTTAATAGCGAGTCCGATTCTTTTCAAGTGTCCCAATCGTTTAATTCCGATGTCCTCAAAGTCTTCCCATGTAAGATTGAGAATTTCCTGAACTGTGCAATATCCTTGACTTTCAAACACGGGAATGTATTCAGCTAAGGCGATAGCTTGTAACCAATCTCTGAAAATAAAAAATAAGACTGAGTTTTCAATTTTTTTCATTACCTCAATCCTCCAATTGGTACAACATTCGGCCAGTAATCAACAACATGCCAATTGTGAATTTCAGCAATCAACTTTTTGCGGTGCTCCGGATTTTTGATACCAAGGGCCAGAAGGTCTTCTGGGGTGCAACGAGCTGAAATCAAATAAAAAACTAAGCTCATTTCTCAGAAATTATTTTATACCTATTGAATAAAGATCGTAACCCTGCTTAAGAAACATGCTTAAGTAATCAGACATTCCAATTGAGTCAAGCCAGTTTGCCAAAACTTCTGGAGTTGGCACACCAGAATTCACCAATTGAGTGACGTTGACAACAGTTGGAGTTTGAGCAGCAGTTGAGGCTGAGTGAAACGAATCATCCAATCCATGAATGGATGTTGATGCAATCGATGAAGATCCACTTCCACTACCAGTTGAATTCATGCTCGTTCGACATGGATTCACATCTGACACTTCACTAGCAACTGTGTTTTGAAGAAATGAAGAAGATGTTGATGTGGATGTTGAGCTCTTAAAACAATTGCCAAATGATTTCAACTACTAAATCAATCGATAACAAACCTTCAGACTCTCAAATCCCGAACTTCCATTGCTTGAGTTTGATCCAGTTGAAGTTCGATGAAATTCTGTCAGTGTTGGTGACAATGCATTTGATGTTGATGGCAGCATTGAGGTTGAACCTGAAGCTTTTTTTTTGAAATTAATGTTTCAAAATGCTTTATCTGTTAAGTTTACTAAAAAAATAAAAAAATAAAGCTGCTGATAGTGTGAAAAAACAAACTTGAAGTTATTTTTGAAAGAATTCAGAATGAAAAACATCCAATTGTCTTTTCTTTATTTCTTCACTTTGTTTTAACAAAATCAAGTTCGATATTCAACTATATACAGAAAAAAAACAAAAAACGTGTGTTGAAAAGAAAAAAGATAAAAATCATAAAGAGATAATTGAGAGGAAATAAAAAAAAATACGAAGTGGAGAAAATCAAATTTGTCTGAATAGAACAGGCAACAAAACAAAATAAGACGAAAAAAAAGAAAGGAAACAAACATATTTTTGAGCCAGGACTGAATCAAACTCCATTTTTCAACTGCTCATAATCAAAATATGTAACGAAGTTTTTCTTTTTAAAAGACGGAAAAGAAGATAAAGTTTGATCATTGAAAACGGACAATTTGTTTAGACAAAAATGTACACATTGAAAAAGAATCAACGACAAGTTGAGACTCAATCTCACACAAATAAATTTTCTAATGTGTATTTTTCTGACAAAAATTATATTTGCTGAAAAATAATTCGTTCTACTGGATTTTCAGCATATTTGAAAAAAAAATTTTGCTGAAATAATGAATAAATGAATGTATAGGTATACATTTATTATGTATATTGAATTCAATACATTTTTAAGTAAAAAGGTGCAACTTAAAAATGCTCAATGAATGACATTTTGCATTCCGTAAACGTTTCATAAATAATTCGGGCCTAGGGACAATTTAGTCAAACACTCTACTATTCGCAGCTCGAAAATAAAGGAAAGAAAACGAAAGAATGAAAAAGGTAGGTGAGAGAATCTACGAAATCCGCCGCGTTTTCCTGTTGAACAATATTTTTCATTTTCTGGCAAACGTGAAAATTTCGCTGTGTCATTTAAGATTTCAAGAGAAAAAAAAATGCTGTAGAATCTCGAATCAAAAAACATGAAAACCCAATTTTATTCCACTTTTTTTTGGGCAAAATTTTTGATCAAAATCGTTTGTGAAAGTGAAATAAATTTTAATTTTGTCAAAAAAATTTCTGAATCAAAGTAATACAACTCTTCTTCTCGTTTTTTTCAGTCAAGCTAATGTAGCTGACCACAAAATTTTGTGCTTTTGTTGACAGAGACAAAAAAAAGAAGAATAAAAAGAAAAGAATGAAAAAAGAGAGGGGATCTTCAACAGAGAATAAACCTCCTCCCCTCCCTCCTTCTTCCAACAAACCCGGAAAAACTAATAGAAAACCAAAGGACAATATCAAATAGCATTCAAACAAAACTGAAGGTGATGGATTCACTTTATTTTATTCCAAGAAACATGCTTTTACATTGTAGAATTTGTTCAATGTTCATTGATGGAATAAATATAGGTTTTTTTTTTGGTTAAAAAAAAATAAAAAAGAGAAAAACGTAGAATTGGCACACGCCAAAACAACAATGATATCTTTGAGAAAATTAGAAAAGGTGGGAGGTTGAGTTAAAGAAATCGAACAACCGTGTGAAAATCATTTTGTAACCAAATAACATTTCGAAAGAAAAACACCAAAAAAAAAAAAAAAAACGCTGCGGTTGGATTTGTCAAAAAGTCTGAAAAAACGAAATTGTTCAAGTTTTATGGAAATTTGTAATGTTCGATATGCAGATATAATGTAACGAGACGGGTGTCGGTTTAAAGAATTTCATTTGTTCATTTTATAGTTATTGCTTTCACATCTGGCCTACAAAATCCGATAAGAAGAACACTTCCAACAAAATGAGCAAGCGTCACTTATTTATTATTTTCTTCACGGTCGGTCGTGAGTGAAAGAATTATTTTGAAAGCCTTAAATCATGAAAAAAAAAACTTTGGCCGGATCAAAGAAGAGAAAGAAAAAAGCGTGTCGTTTAGCGTTGAAATAAATTATAAAGAAGAGGCGTGAGAATAAGAGTGCAAAAATCTAATCCCAATATGTCGAAATGATGATGATGATGATGTTGATGGGTGCCGGATGAATGACTGATGCATGAATGGAACAAGCAGAAATGAAAAAGTGAAAAAGGGAAACAAGAGAGAAAGAGAGAGAGAGAGAGAGAAATAAAGAAAAAAAAGAAAGAACTGAAAACAAGGAAAATGGCATCATCGAAAACATCAGTGAGATGAAGCAAACCTCACTGATTCGACAGACATCAGTGAAAAGTCTGCATCATCATTAAGCATCTGACAGTTTTTGAAATGTTCCATACATTTTCATGAGCAAATGTCAAGCTAAAAAAAATGAAAACGTCGAATTTCGCTCAATATTTCATTCAAGATTTCGTGCCAAATTGATAGTATTTTTTCATTTTTCGAGCACAAATCATATTTTTTTTTAATGAGCAATGAGCTGAAAATGGATCAAAAGAAAAAGAAAATGGAGAAGAAGAAGATGAAAAAAAAACGAGATCATAAATATTAACGATGACATTCTTTAAAACGCTATTTTTTTGTTGTTATTTCATTTTTTTAGCTGCAACCAGGAGTGTATAAAAATTCCGTCCCTTTTTTCATTTTTTTTTACTCACGCTATCTAGATGGAAGCCGTTTTGTTTCGAATAACGTGAGGATGAGCAAAGTTTGTCACTCAAATCTTAAAAAAATCAAAAGAAAAGAATATTAACTGATGTTGATGACAACAATAAACATAAAACTTCTTCTCCAGAATAAAAAAAATTGAGAAATTTCAAGAAGAAAAAAATCATTCAAACAACTGCACGTTTCAGCGGAAAAGGAGTTGTAAAAGGAAAAATGAAAAGCACAGCGATGAGGAGATGACAGCAAAAAAAAAGGAAAGTTGTTGGAAAAGACATATGTACTACATAGGCCATGAAAAAGACGTGTTGGAAAATTTTTTTTTTTTTCAAATGCGACAAATGCTTCACGTTTCTGGGCTGTCATCGAATATCAAACGCCGTCAAAATTCAACAAAAACTACGGAAGAAAGAACTCAACGTTTTGTGCGCTTCTGGTCAGCAAAAATACGGAATTTTCTCTGCTATTTTTTTTTCATTTTCCGATGAAATTAAAAATGCCATCACATTCTTTTTTTTCTCAAAATTATTTATTGGTTAAAAGAAATTATGTAATTTAAAACTGTTTTTTTTTCCACAATTTTAAATGTATTTTTGTTTATTTTTATAAGAAAACTTAACTTAAATAAAAACCGCATAATTCCTGACAGAAAAAGAAAGAAGATGCTACAAGGAATAAAATTGCTCGAAGAAAAATGTTAAATTCAATTTTATCGCTGGAGGAGTTCCACTTTTTGTTCTCATTGTACACTTTTTGATGTTTTAACCAGAAGCGGGCTCATTTTTTGTAGAAAAAGAGAAAGAGGGTCGATGGATAGAAAAAAAAATTTTTTCAGCTTACACTTAAAATTTGAAAATATAAGTTTGCTTTGGAATGAATGTATTTTTCTCTTCTCACGTAGCCTCTTTTTTGACTCCATGAGGAGCCAATGGATTTGAATGTGTCAAAAAAGACAAAAAAAAAAAAGAAAAGGTGGTTTTCTTCTTTTTTCTTCCGTCTATTCATTCACTAATTTATTCCAATCTCTCCCACTTTCCTTCCACCCTCACAATTTTTCTTTTGTTGTTTGTCGTCGTCAACGATGAAGAAAGGAAAAAATAGAAAAGAGAAAAGATGGGGTGTGGGAGGGGGGAGGGGGAGGCAAGAAGAGAAGAGAAGAAGACACTGGATGCGGACGGCTTCCAAATTTGTAGCTGTCGAAAATGTGTTGTCGGGGTTTTTGTCGCATTTCAAAAAAAACCGTGTGTGTGTGTGTGTGTGTGGGCTTGAAACGATTGCCGCCTTCGTCGTTTTTCATTTGCATTTTCCCGCGCTGAATGACCATAACATGTAGATCGGTGACAGCTCAATAGTGGTGGACAGGCAACTTGAATGACATACAATGTTTGTACATAATTTAATGTCGCTATCTTTTTCCCCTCACATTGTAGGATATAAATGAAAGGAGACCGATGAAGTTATCAATCATTCAAAAATGTTAGATAAAATGAAGAATGAGGAAAAAGAAATGAAAAACAATAAACATATTAAACGTATGTGCTTTCATGTGCTTTGCTGTTAGATTTTCAGCATAAATAAGATTGAAATTTGTTCAACTAACCATTTAATCCTGTCATTCCCGACAATCGGCTACCATGTAAATAAGCTCCTGAATCTTGACCAAAAGTGGTCAAGTTTGTGTTTCGTTGAAAACGACGATTCCCATTAATACTGTCATTACTACTGACGTCACTCAATCCCGATGGAGCTCGGCCAAATGAGGTGAAGCTTGGCGAACTGTTGCGATTTAAGTCTGAAATGTGTTAGAAATGCATCGGATTTTTATTTATTTTTTTTGAATGTGGAGAAATTTCGATTGGTTTCGACATCTGTTTTGTTTTCTTTTTTTTCCCCGTTTCCCCTTTTTTGAATATAAATATTTTTCACAACTTCTATGTTATAATCTTCACATTTAATAAAAAATCGTCATTGACAAAACGGCAGATGTTCGTTTTTCAATGCGAATTTGCAATTTGGTTCATTAAATTTCTTCATCTTTCGTTGCGAAAAAAATAAATAAAATAAAAACCTATTCTTGCAGATGGGCTGTGAAATGACGATGTGTTATGCATTAAACTTGGCACAACAGGAATTGGTACAGGCTTCACCATATTTCTATTGTTCATTGCAATTGATTGATTTGGTGGTGGCATTGTGAGTCGAGAGCTCATTGATGACACTGAAAGTTGAAAAATACATTTCGAAATTGGATAATTGGATTTTCAGAAAAAAATCAATTTCAAAAAAAGGTTTTTCATAGTAATCGTCAGTGAGTTTTTAAAATCATACCACTATACCGGTTGTTGTTATTATTACTGTTAATAACGTTCTTCTTTTTTGGACGCAAAGTCGCTGAGCGATACAAATCGCTAAAACTCATTCCCTTCTTTCTTGGCAAAGACATTGAATCATATTCCTTACCCATGTCTAGAAATTATTCAAAACTTCAGTTTTTTTTTATTCGAGAATTGAAGAAGAAAATAAACGAAGCATTCAAGCTTGACATTTTGAAAGCATGTAAATAAATAGACAAGATGAATAGTTTTGAGAAATCGAATTTAAAGAGGGGGAGGAAAGGGGGGGGGGGAGGAGAGGGTGGGTGAAAACCAAACGCCAAAATTTATGAAAATGTGAATGGGATTCATAATATCTACAAAAATAGGCGATACATGTACTTGTAATGTACATATATTTCCGGTAAAGGTTAAAGAAAAAAAAATGAATATATTTTAGTCGATAAAAAACGGAACTAGATGGTTTATTGCCGATTTTCATAGTGAACCAATTGAAAAATCGATAAAATAAATTTTTTTAAAAGCATATAGAAATTTGCGGAAGTTAAGTAAGGCTTAATAAATTGGCAAATAAATGCAGAGATTATTTATAGACTGTACATTCTGTATTACAAATGAAGACTCAACAGGCAGGCCCAACCTCTTCCTATGGCCGACTGATTAAAATGACGTAATAAGAGGAGTGTATTTCGAGCAGATGTTTATTACATTTTTTTGGTATTACATTGATGATTGCGAAAAAAAACAAAAAAAAATCAAAAGCACAAATACAGTGTGCTACACATGTTTATAGGAACCCCTAAAATTCAACATATCGTTGATGGGAAGTTTTAAGAGAAAAATAAGTTTAAAATCGAAAAGAAATTCAATCAATTACAAAAAATATTGAAAAAATACAAAAAAATGCCATTTTCAACCATCAAAAAAGTAAAAAGGCATCGAGGAATAGGAAAGATTTAAAAATCAGCAAATGCAGTACAGGGTTTTTTTTAAGTTTAACTTTGATATTATTATTTTTCATCGTATTTATTTGGTTTTGTTTGAATTTCGACACGCCTCGAAGCTCTCATCTTTCAAGTTCGGAGCAAGCGCAAATTCTTGCGTTCAGGTCGAATAAAACGATTGCTAAGCATCATTTTTTCATATTTTTTCGATATTTTTTGCAATTGATTGAATAATTAGTTGAACATATTTTTCTACAAGTAATCTTTTCTGTTCTTTTCGATTTTAAAATTATTTTTCTCTATAAACATGTGTAACACACTGCAAATACGTACAAAATGCTGTAAAATCAAGTAGAAACGCGAAAAAAAAAACAACAGAGAGAGGAAAAAAAAGTTGGTGAACAAACAAAAGAAAATAAAAACAAGAATGGCTAGGATTTTGAAAAGAAAAGCACCAACAACATCATCATCATTATATTACGCTGCGCTGTGGTCATTCAATCTATCGTTCCAAATGCTATTGGATGATTTATACCTTTACTTTGTCTGGACGTTCGGTCAAATTTCCAAAAGACGTCCCTTTTCCATCCTTTTACTTCGTTTTTTTTCCAATTCATCACTTATTTTTGTTATTTTTTTTCAAGAAGTGAATCATATGACAGTATTGATCAACATTCATCAAAATTTAATCGATACTTTTTAGAGTATTCAGAAAAATTGAAAAAAAAAAACAAACATTTCGCAACATTCAAAGAAAAAAGTTCCTTTCAAACCTTTGAGTGTATCAAAATCATTAGAATTTCACTGAAAAACACAGAGAAACATGTAACCACACTTGAAGTTGTATAAAAAATAAATAAAAACATTGAAGTTGTATTATTGTGTTCTCCTTGCTTCTTTCAATATTATGTAGAGATACGAGAAAAAAGTAAAAAAAAAAAGTTACCCAACAAAATGAAAGATGTGTGTATCATCAAAGTTAGAAAATTAAAAGAAAGAAAAAAAAACAGAACAACAAACGAAACGAAACGAACGGCAATAAAATAATCGACGAAAAATGAAGAAAATAAGTTGAACGTCGTTCGATTGCTTGGGATTCAAAATGGCGAATTGAACAGCATCGATGCCCAAGCAAAATGTGAAGAAAGAGCGAAACAAAAAAGAAGAACGAAAAAAAAAAGCTGCTCCAATCGGCGAAAACGACAAAACGATAGATAATCCGTGGGAAAATCAGTGATCAAATGGAAAAGACGAGGGAGAAGAAGAAGAAGAAGAAAATGAAGAAGAAGTGGAAGAAGAAATGGTGGGTGGTGAGAGCAGAAAATGGCAAACGTCAGAAAATGAACCTCCTGAAATTATCTTGAACTTTAGAGGAAGAATGAGAAAATTGAAATTGAAAAAGTGTTTTTACAGCGAATTTCAAGAATATATATATCGAATGATGACTAATCGTGTTAATCCGATGACGAATAAAGCGAAAATTCGTGGAAAAAAACGTACAATAAAAAGACGAAGAAGAAAAAGAAGAGAAAAAAAAAAGAAGTTTGTTCAGCTTATACATCTAAACTGGCACAAAAAAAAACAGCGCAAAATTCATAAAACCGTTGAAAACAAAGCAAAGAAAACATGGATATATGAGCGACAATGAGAAATAGAATAACAATGAAGTATCGAGCATCAAACAACATTTAAAATAAGAAGGAAGCATGTCATAAAGGAAATGATCAATGCGTCTCCATATGGTTGGGTGGGTACTTTTCTTCACAATATTCAACTCAACAAAATATTAAAATTTTGAAGGCAAAGGTCACATGGTTTAATCGATAAAAAACGTGTTTTTTTATTAAAAAAATTTTACGGAAGAAAAAAACCACAACCGTATCACAGTTTTTCAATATGTTTTGTATGATTTTCTTTAGTCATCACTTCGCACAGTGTTACTAATAATAAAAATAATAATGAAAACAAAAAAAAATCTGTTTGCGTTTGAAAATATTTGCAAAAAAAAAAACAAATTTTACGATGCTTGACAGTCAGAATTTTTCATTTTAAATTTTGTCTCAAAATAAACATTTTTTTCTGATTGGCGGTTAAATTTCTAATAATAAAACAAAAAACTTTTTTTTTTCAAATTTGAAATAAAACTGATTTCAGCCTTTAAACAAAAATTATCGTTATCAGCAGTGAAGTTAAAAGACAAGAAAACGTGTTAAAAAATAATTTTCAATTTTTCACACGTCAAGCCGTCACGAAATGAAAAAAATTGCGATAAAACGGTTTTTTTCTGATTTAAAAAATTAGGAATTATTTCCATTTATGAACAAAATCAATAATTCATATCAATAAAACTCTGACAAACACTCATCAGCCGGTGATTATTTCCTCTAAAAGCCGATTAAATTTTGACTGTAGATAAATAAATTGAAACGAATAAGCAGGTCAAACCACTTTGGAATTCGTTTATTTTATTTACAATTTCAGTTCAGCTGGGAAACAAGCCCGCAAAAAAAAATTGAACATTTTGAAATAAACGTTTTTCCCCCATAAAAAAAATAAGAAAAAGCGCGAAGTGGTTTGTGTGAAAAAATGTGTTGAAAACGCAATAAAAGTCAATGTTGAGTTGAGTTGGAGTTCTAAATTTTTTTTTGTTTGTGGAAGACAAAAGTGTGATGTCCTCTTTTTTCTTTTTCTTTTTTTTCTGCGCTTTTTTTTATTTTTTTTTTCAAACGGATTAAGGAGAAAAAAAAACTTGAAGTATATACATATTTGATATTTGTCTCTATACTAAAGGCCAATTTCTTAGAACACTGAAAAACAAAATCTTATTAGAAACTTTTTTAAAGCAAATTTGAAGAAAAAGCGAAAATTCACGGAATGAATTGTAACCAAATGAGTAAAAAAAACATTTTCTAGTAGTTACGAACACAATTGTCATTATTGGTAGGATTATATATTTGCTAAAAAACAGATTATTCGAATTCAGAAGAGGAACAATAAAAAATGTTTTTACAGCAAAATAATAATAAAAAATAATGGAAGAAAGAGAAAGTTACAAATTTGAACACTCAATTTTTTGGTTGTCTTGACAAAAATCAAAAAAAAAAAACAATTGGACTTAAATATGAAGTCAAAAAAAAACAAGGCGGTTAGTTTTTCTTTATGATTCATTTTATGAAATGTGCATTGAGTGAAAATGAACATGAGAATAAAATAAAAATTCATATTGACGTTAATAAATAATTTATAGTTATAAATTTAAATTGTATGCAGATATACGTGCATACACATACATATAACGAATAATTATAAAGAAATTGATTGGATTGTAAAACTTGGATTATCTAAGGTCATCTTTAATTTCTAGGTTGAGTTTTTATTAAAAGATTACTGTAGAGGTAAAAAACTAGTATTATCGATTAACTTTAAACAAAAATTTGAATTTAAAAAACTAAAAAAAAAAAGAAAAGAAAAGAGAATAGAAAAAATAGTGTTGAGTTGTAACAGTAATCGTATATTAAGACTTGATTCTATTTAGAATGTATTTCAATTTTTGCAATGATGTCCTTCCTAGCCAGCCGGCAGGCAAATCCCAAGGCCGTTGTTTGGTGACCATTGAAAACAATGCCGAATTCATACATCTGCCTTTGCCTCATCTCTTACAATTTCGACGCTAACATTGACAACAGTCTACTTGAGATCTTCAACCATTTCCCCCCTACACCCACACCCATGTCCTCACCATTCCCTAATTTTTGCCCACTGTATTCTGTCGCGCGTAATAGGATGGTACGAAAGCAATTCAGGTGGTCAACCATCTATTGTTGAAATTGGAGAATGAATTGAAGGCGGCATGAAAGGCTTGAAAAGAAAGAAAGAGAGAGAGAGAGAGAGAGAGAGAGAGAGAGAGAGAAAAAGAGAAAAAAAAAGAGACAATTAAAAACTAAACATTAGTGTGTACATGTAAATTATGATTAGAAATTTTTCGAAGAACTGTATGAACAACACAAAAATAAAACAGAAGGAAATTGCATGTATAATGATAACACGCTTTAATTTTTCAAAATGAGCACTGTTTTGATTTTATGAAATTAAAAATGATTAAAAACTTTCAAATGTTTTAATATTTAAATTCTCCATCAATCTATTATCAAAAAAAAATCAATAAATACCATGAAAGCAAAATAATACATTCTTTTTTTGAACACTGACGATTACAATAAAAAACCACGTTTTTTTTAATAAATTAGTTTTTGTGTTTGAAAAGAAAAAAAAAAGAAGAAGCGTACCTGAAGAATTTTCGTTTTCTTTTTTCTTCAACTTGAATGGTGCTTCAATTGAAACCGTGTTCGAATTGAAAAAGCCGCTACGCGAATTTCCTTTTTGTCCAAAAACAATTCCTTTCCACAAAGTGTCTTGATTCCTTTCAATAATCTAAAAATGAATGTATTTTTTAATCTGATTTTCATTTTGTTTTCCATCGTTTCAGTAATGAGATTTCGAGAATAAAATTGACTTCATTTTGAAGAGCTCATTTACTTTTAATAAGAAGATTATTAGCTCAACTAAGAAAATACACGAAATTTTCCATATTGTGTATTAAAAAATAAAGAATAAAGTAAGACGGAAAATAATGTATCGAGTTTCATTGAAAAAAAAAACCAAAAAATTTGTTTCTTAAAAAACTAATTTCTACAATCTCAGGGCATTTTTCCGAAAAATTGTTTTCAAATCCAGCGTTTATTTATTTTTTATTAAAAAAATTAAAGCTTTGAGCTTTACTTTTATTATTGTTGATGAAGCCTTTAAAAAAAATTGAGATTTTCTAAAATCTAATTTTTCTCTCAAACCACAAAATAAGTCAAGAAAAAAAACAAAAAAAAAAAAAGAAGACGATAACCAACCCAAATTTGATCTCCTGGTGAAAATGTGAGCTCGTCTGCTTTTATTCCACAATGCTCACTCACTGCAACACCATTCACAAATGTTTTGTAGTCTGAAAAATGGAAATAATACAACTCATATTGATTGAAGAAAACAATTAAAAAAAAAAAGGGGCAGCGATTTTTAATAAAGAAAACGACACAATAATGTTTGTCGCGGTTAAGAATCGTTAGAATATTTCAAAGTCTGAAAATTTATGAACATTTATGTATATGTAGAGCGTATATATGTACGTATTCTATGTGTATCAAACAAGCAAAAAAAAAAAGGCAAAAAATAAGGAAATATGTTGAATTAGTCATATGTAGATGTATTCGATTCCAATTTTTTTTACACGACTATGTTGTAAAACGATTTTGCCCTTGTGATAAATTGGTTTACTTATTCTCAAACAATGAAAATTTGTGATGAAAACTCAAAAAAAAAAATGACGCGTGTTTTATTTGAGTTTCATTTGACGCTTGATATATTTCAAAAAACCACAATGGACAAAAAAAAATATTTGTTTATACCAAAAGTCATACAAAATTTTTTGTTGAATTTTCTCTCGTACGTTATTTAAAATTCATGAATATAAACCAAAAATGTGTTTTTTTTTCTAATTTTCTTGCTTAATATTTAAAAACACTAACAAGAACGTTTGACAAAAAAGAGAGGGAGAAAGAGAGAGAGAGAGAGAAATATTGATTGAAAAATTTAGAAAAAATTATATTAAAATAATAAAATATTTTTTGTATCATTATTGGTCAACAAAAGAAGTGATAAATCAAGATAAAAAGTATTGATTTTTTCAAAACGTAAAAAAATCTATAAAAAAATTAAGGATATGGTAGGAAAAAATTTGTAAGAAGTTTTATAACATGTCCAATAAATCAAAATCAAACAATGATGTGATGTGATGTGTAGAGTGAAGAAAAAAAGGGGGGTAAATGGATGGTGTTTTTTAGGTGTGGAATGGTGACCTCACACCAGTTTTTTTTCTTTTCTTTCTTTCAATCTCTTCATGTTGACATATGTTCTAATGCAAATAATGATGAGCTACTAATATTTTGTGATTGACAACACACTTATGGCAACCAATCGATGATACAAAACAACACAGAAAAAAAAGCACAAAAAAGGAAAAAGAGAAGAAAAAAAAACATGAGAAACCAAAAAAAGACAAAGAAGTACACTTCATGTGTCATATTTTTTCCCTTGGCAGACGGCACAAATCCCTCCCTCATTGTCATCATTTGACCTCCATATGTAATAAATGATTATAAAAAGCCGAGTAGAAACAAGATTTATAGAAAACGAATGAGATAAAGAGTTGAAGTGGCATTTATGATACGTCAGTCCGCCCTCGATTCGAAAAATGTCTAGATTGACGTTACAATATTCAGATGATTGTTAAAGCTGTCGACTTGAATGCTGTCAAAATCAATGAAATCAACGTGTGAAATCAATCAAATCAATGATTCGAATAAAATGACAACAGAAACAACTAGAAAAATATCGTTTAGAAAAAATGAAAAAAAGTTTTTTTTTTTTTTTTTTAATATAAATCAATTCGACGCTTGAAGCGGCCACATTTTTTTGGTCGTCGTCGTCGTTGTTGTTGTTGTTGTTTTTGCTGATGTTCAGCGATGTTTTTCAAATATGCGCAATAAATCGGAAACAAAAGCATAACAATATGAATGCAGATTATCGAAATTGAATTATTTTTCATTGAAGAATAAATGCATAAAATTGTTGATTCCTAATGGTGATCACGAAAAAGCGTGAAGTGGTGACAAGAAGAGGTTTCGGCATAAGACAACACACACGTCATAAAATTTCGAGATGAAATTGATTTGATCATAAGCAAATATAAATGGGAAGAAATGATGGAAAAAAAAAGAAATTGAAATGAAAATGAAAAAACATTACTTTTTATTAATTTTCGATTTCAAAGAAAATTGTTTAACTATTTTTTTTTCACTTGAATCGGGAAAAAAAAACAATTAATGACGCTTCGATAAGTGTCGGTGCGCGGTAAAAATAAAACAAGGCAAATGGTGATTGAAGAGCACAAAAGCCGGAAGAAGTCAATGACACAGGCAGAAACAGAAGTAGCAGCAACAGCAGCAGCAGCATCAAAAACAACAGAAGCTTTTGCATAGAGCAGTTGGTTCGGATGGATGATTGTCTCACCATCTTCAACTCTATTTTTTAAAAATAAATGTTGCCGATGCGAGAGGTTTTTCAATGTGTACGCACTGGATGGAAGAGGAAAAGGAGGCCGGAAACACTTGCGCGTACCCCGCGCTGGCTTCCGAGAGTTATCGTCGTCGTTGTCAATCGTTGTGGAAACTCCATCTTCATTCTTTTTTTTTTCCTCCCCTTTCCCTTCTCGTTTTGCCTCTTCGGTTATCCATCAAGTTTAGCCCGAATCGGCCAAGTCGTTAAGATGATCGGCTGGAGTACACTTGTGATTGACACCGTTTTCTATTGAATATTTGAGAGGAATGATTATAACTGACTATTGACAAAATAAATATGAATAGTGCGCATTTGTCGGAAATTAAAAAAAAAAACTATGCTAACAATAATTCAAAGGATAATTCGAAAAAAATTATGCGGTAAATTATCGAATACAAAAAAAAAACAGTGGCAAAAATACTCAACTTCCCAATATGACGCCATAAGACATAAAAGACACACTCGAATATTGTTGAAGAAGCATGAAAGAGCGGTGAGTTGTAAGTCAAGTCGGAATGATCAAGAAAACAAGCGCGACCAATTTAAAATTAGGTGCGAATGATATTGTGAGCTGAATGCTAATTACCTATAAACATCTGCTCTCATGTTTTTAGGGGTTTCGTTACAAGAATACAACTTTTATAGAAATAGTTTTGAAAGTAAGGCTTTTGTTGTCAACAATTATTCAAATTTTTTCTTTCTTTTTTTTCTTCTTCAAAAATTTAACATTCACAAAAGAATAATTTCGAACAACCTCGAGATACAATGCATAATATTTGTCTCAAATTTCTTTCTTTGTTCAATTTAAACAAACAAAATAAAAAAAAAAAGAGGTGAGAAAACATTATTGAATTTTATTTAACATTTATTATTTAAAACTGTAGAACGTTATTAATGATAGAAATCAACAAAAAAAAGAAAAGAAAAGAATGCGAAAAAATATAGTAAAAATTATATACGATGTTTCTAGATGGCAATGGAAATGAGATAAGTGACCGTGAATATTGGGCCAAACCGAAAATATTGGTATGGAGATGCGAGAATAAAGAGTGTACTGTATATCTCTTTTTCCGTATGAAGAATATTCATCGGAATAAAACAAAACCGAACAAAAAAACAACCGTCTGAACCCTCTTCAATTATTACGCTCATAGGTTCGGTAGTCTTTTATCCATTTCTCTTATTTATTGTTTCATGTGTAAATACAATTTATTAATAAATGTCTATAAATATAAATAAATATAATGAATAAACTGTATCATTTCCGCGTCAAAACCCTTTTCATCCATCTGTGTCAATAAACGGATCTTTGACAGAATTTCAATTTTAAGCTATTCAAAAATGTTCAGAGAAGCCTTTTTTTTCTTAATAGAATATTTACGATTACGGTATGAAAATTTCAATAGCAATTTGAATATTCACACATGACTTCATATCTCTAGTTTTTTTTATTTTCATAGAGGAAAATTGAAAAGCATAGTTTTTCAGAATTGCAAATGAGATGAATCGCAAAAAAAAAGAAATAAACATAAAAAAAAAAGAAAAAAAAAACAATTTCAAGGGTTTTTGTTATGCGAACAGAATAAATAGAAATTGAGAATCTGATAATTAATTAGTTGGGTAGAAAGCAAACTGATCCTTTTCTAGATTTGAAACATAAAACCAAGGTTCGCTGTTCTTCTACATAGAATATTTGTGAATTAATGAGCTGACACTGATGGTGTCATCATTTCTCTTTAAAATAAAGCCAAGCCAACATATGGTTGATGTGACATTTATGTATGAAAAATACATATTGAATAGTGCGTTAAGCGAGTAACCTCAATTTTTGGGCAATGATTGTCATTGAAATCAGTAGAATTGAACAAAAAAAAAACATGATTTAAATCAAATCAAATATTCCCATCGTTTATTCAGGCCAAAACTGATTGTTTTCAGTGGCTTTTTTTTCATTCGCACCATCGCAAACATCTCTTTTTTTTCAAATAAAACGATAATGTTCATCGCGTTTTATTTTGGTTTTGTGGTTTGATCACAGTTTTATTTTTACTTCAATTCATCGAACATGAATAGTTAATGATCAATTAAATTTTGGTGTGCATTTTTTTTCTTAAATCTGGTTTTGTGATGTTTGTTTTGTTTAACAAAAAGAAAAATAAAATAAAATAATTTAAAAAGAGTGGAAAAAGTCAAAAATAAAGACATATGTTAAACCGACACGTTTGCAGTCTTAACCCATCAAATATCTTGAATTTGAGTAATTTATATATTATTTACGATTGATGTTGATTAATTGCATTTTACACAAACCTGGTTAGGTTTTAGAATGAATATTTTTATATTGAAACATGTTTGTAAGAGTTCAATATTCAATTTGTCATTTATAAATGATAGAAAAAAGAAAGTCAATGAAATGCTGAAGTTTAAAAAAGAAAGAGAGAGAGAGAGAGAGAGATACGGAGAGAGAGGAAAAGGGAAGTTTGAATTTAAAAAAATAACTCACTTTTCAATAAAAATTTGATTTCTTTATAAGTGATTGGATTTTTTCCAGAGTTCTTTTTGGCAGACGCAATTGCTGTTTGCCCATGACTATTCATCAATTCAGGGTTGATACCCGCCTTCAATTTTAAATTTGTTCAATTTTTTGCTCCTGTTTACAACTCACTCTTAACAAAAATCGAACAACTTGTGTTTTTCCATAAGACGCTGCCAAATGTAAAGCACTTCCAAATTGATTCACTCGGTTTATGTCCCAGCCGTTTTCCAGCAATTTAGCCACAATTTGTACATGCCCATTTGCAGATGCTAAATGAAGTGCTGATGCGGTATGACTTTGACCAGCATTGAAAAATGCACTTTTTTGAACGCCAGAGTTCAAAAGCCGTTCCATCATCTGAAAAACAATTGAAAAAATGAAGGTTTTTTGTTAAACTATCTGGGTCAAAATTTCACTTTTTCTTGTCCATACTCGCATGCAAGATCAAATGGTGTTCTTCCAGTTTTATCAATTGCACAAACATCCACATGATAATAAAGAAGTAGATTGAACTGAAATTTTTTGAACAAAAAGTTAATCATTAATAATTAATTATCTCATTTTTTTTCAACTTTTTAACTCATAAAACTAACATGATCTATCATTCCTTCTTTACATGCGATGTGACAAGCTGATGTTCCATCAAAATCAACACAATCGACATTTGCACCTCCTTTTAATAAAATTGACGAAATATCTGTGTTGCATTGTTCCATGGCATAATGAAGTGCTGTTTTTCCTAGAAAATAAAGGAAACAAAACACACACATTTTAATAAATTCAATTAACACTTGACACCTTTTGAGTCTTCATCATCAATCCATACAGTTTTCGATTCAACGAAACTCGTCACCATTATTATATTACCCATTTGGACCGCATTATGAAGTGGAGTTGTGCTGAAATAAAAACAAGAATCAGTTAAAATCTTCAATTATTCAAATACGACACACCGCTCATCGTCCTCAAAAAAATCTTTTTTTTGCAAACTGAGTAGATCTGAAATACTTTTTTAAAAATATTTGAGATTTCGCGTAACAATTTTCACCTGAAATACTAGATGAAAATCGTCGTAATAATTTTCTGCCTGACATTTTTGTAAAATCTATACAGTTTTCATCAGCCTGTGAAATGATTATCAGGTAAATTGCCTTAAAACAAACAAGCAACGAGATAAAATGAAGTGAAAAAGTAATAAAAAATGGATTTTACAACCGATGTGAGCAACAAAAAAAAAGTTGATTTGAAGATCAAAATAAATTCATGAATAATTTTACGTACATTTTAATGTTTATTTATGTACTACAGATATATTCAATAAATACAAACATGACACCCGCCGTTGCGGTGTTCATCTTTCTCATTCTTACTCAAACATTTCGTTGATTAAAAGAATTTGAAGAGACGATGAAAAAGCTAAAAAGCTTCGTGAAATTAAATATATTTTTTAAGTTTCTTGAAATAAAAGAAGTTGAATTTTGGTTTTTGTATGAAAAAAAAGATGAGAATAGTCAAAATACGATGAAACTTAAATGTGTTGATTTAAATAAAAATAATAAATGATTGATAATAAAATGTAAATTTTATTTGGAATCGGGTTAATTGCATTTCATTCATCAGATGATTAACAGTTTCATATACACTGTGATAATGAATACGAATTGGATTTTGTTGAGAAGTGAAAATTTCAAAATAATTTATCAGTTTCTCATGAAATTTCACTTTCTCTTTCTAACGGGTTTCTTATTGTAAACATTTATCACTTTTCCAAGAATGTTTTTGGCTGTTCAAATCACAAAAAAACTCAATTAGTCAAAAAATACTTTTTTTTTTGAAGGCAAGAAGAAATACAAAAAATAATTTAAAAAAAAAGAGGAATTTGTCAATTTAGGTGTTATATTGTTATCTACTTTTTTATCATTGTAATCTCTTTTGATGTTTATCCCTCTCCATTTATCACTTTATCTGTGTCAGTACGAATTAAAAAAAATTGAATCCTGGAGAAATATTTTTAAGGTAGATCAAATTTGTATTTATTTTTATCAAGCTAAAATCTATTCAAATTGTTTTTTGTTTTTTGTCTAAAAATTTGTAAACAACTATAAAATTGACGTTCAACTTTTTTCTTTTTTTTCTTGAACATTTTTTGTAACAAAAAAAAAGAAAAAAAGTTTAACCATTTAAAATTTAACCTTCAATTAAAAATGCTAATTAAAAAGAGAATAAAATGTTAAAAAAATTGGAAAAGAATCAGAAAGAAGAGAAAAGCAATCAGAAAAGAATTTCGAAATTCAATGAATTTGTTGTTGTTATTGGTTTAATTGTTATTACATTTTATAAGTACATACAGAAGAATACATAATGTCATTACATCGTTTACTGTATTGTGTTGAAGTGAAGCGTACGGGCCACGAAATAGTTATTTTATTAATTGTCAAACCTTTTCTTATGTTTTACTCAAACATAAAACCAACTTTCTTGTTTGAAAAAATAATGTAAACAAAAAAAAAGTTTAGAAATAACATTTAAAAAAAACTAGCAGTACTAATTGGAAAAAAACCAAGCAAAGTTTGGAAGTTGGAGCCAAACTTTAATAAAAAAAAAATGTTAGCGACAGAAATCGAAAAAAAAATGAATTATTGAAATTGTGGATTTTATTGGATTTTAATGTTGAAATTATATAAACATGACATTGACAGCGATTTAGTGATCGATATTAATCGGGGTGTATGGCAGTGCTAGAGAAAGCTCTGTCTGATTGGAAAATTGGTCGGTAAATAGAAAAAAGGAATTGGTGGGCGAGGGTAAAGAAGTTTGAAGATTTTTGCGGGCTCATCCTTCATTGGCAAGGAAAAAAGTGTTGATCAAACTAAGCTTGATAAATACGCCAAAGATATCAATTATGTGCATGAAAAACGCTTTTAATAGAAAAAATAGAAACAAAGTCGAAAAAATTAAAAATTAGAAACAATTCCCAAAGAAAAAACTGAAAGATTTTTTAATTTTAATTTCTATTAAAACCTGAAAATCTAGGCGGGAGAATTTAAAAAATTACATTTTTTAAATTCTTAAATTTTTTTTGTAACATTGTAATGGAGAAAAACAAGAAAATCAAAAAGAACGACAATTTTCAGAAACGTAAGATTTGAAAAAAAATTGTTTTAAAGAATGTAAGCAGGAAAATCAGTTAAATGCAAGATTTTTACAAAAAATGAAGGAAAGAAAAGAGAAAAACACACCAAAAAATAAAAACAAATAATAATTTTCTTTTGAGTGATGAGTGCACAGACAACACAGCGAGCTGTTGAAAAATCTTGAAAAAATCTTGTTGCATAATACACATTTTCAATGTGCATCTCAGATAGAAAAAGATAAAAAAAAATCATTAAAACATTTTTTTTAGCAAAAAACTTGTTTTTCATTTTTTTTTCAAAATTTATAATGATGAAAAATGGATAACGTATAGTAAAATTGTTATTTATGTAAGTTGATAAGCCTCATAAATGTTCGAGTGCAGTTAAAAGAGAAAAATAAGAAGATATGAAATATTCTGTATATGGCCTTGATAAAGATAAAACCTGAGGTGTTTCTGATAAATAACGGATAGAAAAGTGTTGACATATGAAACAGTATTGAGATTGATGAATAAAACTTTTGTTCCAGTCAAAAAAATTGAATATTTTTTTCACTTTTTTTTTTTTTTTTTTGAAACGGATGAAGGAACAATTGGAATTTTCTTGAACAACAAATAAATTGATATACATGCGAAAAAGTGTGAAAAGTGTGAATGAATGAATGAATGGGATGATGACGATGATGATGATGATTCGGTCGAAAAATCGGGCAAACGATTTGTTAAAACGATGTCGCAATTTGAAGAAAATGAGAAAAAAAACGAGCCATGAATGAAATAGCGAACGGATCGTTTCGATGAATTCCCATTGCCATCTGTATATTTGATACGTAGTGAACCAGTTTTTTTTTGCTTGAATTTTCAGTAAATTTGCTGTTTTTACTTATTTCAATTCATTTATTTGTTAAGCAAATTTGGAAAATTGAATTTAATTTTCGTGATGCTGAATCATTGAGAATCCCATTCAAAATAAATTGCCACCAGATAAAAAAACAAATGACCCAGTTGTTTGGAATTTTCAGCTTTTTGTTTGTTTTTTTTTTGTTCGTATTGTCCATCCGTCAGGGTTTAATTTGATTTTTTTTTCAGTTAGCTTTTGGTTTTTTTTTTTGCCAAAGTCAATTTGATAGAAAACCAAATTTCAATGATTCTATTCAAACTGGAAAATCGCAATTATTTCAATGAGTTGCTTCTCTTTGAAGTTTTCCGCCTATTGATGAGTTGCGGGAAAGTTTATTCAATCAGTAAACACGTGTTAATGAATAAGTAACTGACTTGTGGGAGAGAGAAGAATTTAATTTGAACATGTGTCAATTTTTGAAAGAAAAAAATTTAGTTGAACGACAATACGGTAGAAAAAGAGGGAAAAGTAAGTTAACATTTAAGTGAGAGAAAGAGGCAACGAAAGAAATAAAGAATCGCTCCATTTTTGATGACAGATACATATTTCTTACATCTGTTTTATGTTTTCTGCTCAATATTCCAAAAAGAAGTCAAAACAGCCATTAAAAAAATATGGAAAAAGTTGTCAAAAAATCCAAAGCAGCTAATCAATTAACCATGGAAGGAAGGATGCGAGCAAATCAGTGAGTTTTTTTTGTTCAGTTTCAGCTATTCGAAATTAAGCAACTGTGTGTGTGTGTTTTTTTTCGTTCTTTTTTTTGTGTGCAAACGAAGAACTGCCTAATATAAACTTTAGATATTGAAAAATATATTTCAGCCGTGAAAGAGTGAGGGTGAATGAAATCAATGATATGTTCCAAGTTCTTCTAGAACGACTTCCACCGTGCAAATTTCAAACAAGATTGTCTCGAGTGGAAATTCTGCGGTAAACAAAAAAAAAGCAGATGATTTCAAAACAAAAAATTAAAGTATTTTCAGAGAAACGATAAATTATATCAAGAAGCTTCAACACCATTTGTCAACCAAAGAAGATGACATGTTTCATATCATCTTCCCTCATTTGTTTGGCAAGAAGGAGCCGAATCAAAGAACATCATTTCGCAAATCACTATCGATGAAAAAAAATGAGAAAGAAAAATATCTGAAAATTTCTGAATTGGTTAAATTTCAGAAAAATTCAGAGAATAACCAATTCGATTATTCTTCTAGTTCAACTTACAAAAATAACGATTTAGAAAATTTGAGCGATTTCCAGCAATTTTAAATTTATAGAAGTTTTGAAATTTCATAAAAAACTCTTTATTTTGTTTAAGAAAAATCTGTTTTTTTTTTTGTTACACGTATGATTCTGTATTGTCAACTAAAACCAAATCATCTTGCTCTGAATTGAGCACATAAGCTACTTCGTTCCTAAGAATTTTTCCGCTTTCCGATCTTGGAATAAAATCAATAACTATGACTTTATCAATGTTTGCATTTATGTTGTATTCTGAAATAAAATTTAAATTTTGAGATCGTTGATTTGAATTTTTACTTTTTAATAGTTTATCAAGTCGTTCCGCAGTTGGAACAATATTCTCCTGTTTGAGGAGAACGCCACACCATAATTCTCTCTCATTCATCATCACAACTGCATCATCCACAGTTTTATGTTGGCTGAGTATACATTCCAATAATTCCGGTGACAACTTAAATTAAATTGATCATTTTAAGATTAAAAAAAAAGAAATAAAGGAATTCCTACCAATTTCCCTTTGACTTCTAATAATTGTGAAACTGGGCCCCCAATGAAAAGGCTTTCTTTTTGATTCAACATTCCATAGTCACCAGACTGAAACCATTTTGGACAAATCTTCTCTTCTTGATCTGACAAGTAGGCGCGAAATAAACAATCACCATTTATCATCACTTGTCCCCATTCCCCATTTTCCACTTCTTTTTCTGTTTCAATATTTGCCACCTGGAGCTAATGAACAAAACAACATTTTTCCTATTATTTCAATTCAATTTACCTTAATTTTCATATTATATAATGGTAAGCCACAACTGATTAAGTCATCTTCTTTTCCTTCGTCAAAAAGTTCGAAACAAATAATTCCAAATTCGGCGGCTGAGTAACCTGATGTTTCAGAAAGTTTTTCTTTTGTTGTTCTTTTAAAACAAAAGATGGGTTTCTACCTTGTGTCAACGAAACATTCAACAAATTTTTGACTTTTTTTGCAATATTTGGAGAAATTACCGAGCCGGTATTCGCGATAATTTTAAGTGATGATAAATTATAAATTTTTTGCACTTCATATTTTATAAAACACTTCAAAAGTTGTGAGTTCGAAGTGATCAACGGAATTTTGTATTGTTCAATGAGGCCAGCAATTCGATCCAAAAATGATGCTCGCCAAACATCGACTGTTGATTCGGCAAGAATGCATGTTTCGCCTTTGACAAGAACATAATTAAGATATGCCCATGAATCATGGCAATGAAGACCATTGCTTATTAAATGATGGCCATTTATTGATGTATAATCAGGATCTTTTTCAACAAGTAGATCAAATAGTTTGTCATAGTACAAACGACATAAGAGTTGAGCACTTCTCGATGTGTGAGCAACAAATTTTGCTTTTGCTGATATTGTACCACTGTAGTAAACATTGAGAAAAGATAATTGAAGTCAAACAGATATCAAATACCTGGTTGAAAAGATGATAACATCACTATCGTGCATTGGCATACATTGTTTGAAAGTGTTTGGAAAATCAAGAAAACCAAACCCATCGTAAATCCAAACATGTGGAGGAACATAAATTTGACTTAGGTCTTCAGCCAAAATAAAAATATGCTTTAATATGAGGCTTTTGTGACAACCATTTGCGTTTTAAATTTTTTTTTTACCTCAACACTATGAAAAACAGTTTTTGAAACTCGGAGCATGTGGCCGTAGTGCTCAAAATCGACAACGGCCGCCTTACAAATTATTCCATCAAATCGTTCAGAAGCTGAACACAAACTAATAGTTTTCCTTCAATGGAAACAAAAGTTTATTGAATACCGGTATGAGTTGGATTTAATAAAATAGGAGTTGCGCCTAATAAATAAGCTCCAAGTTGATAAAAAATATACTCAACACTGTTCTCCATGCACATCACAATTCGATCACCATTTTTGATTCCATGATGACTCAAATAATTAGCAGTTTTTATTGCGCCATCAACCAGTTCGCCATACGTAACACATCGAGCTTCGCCAACTTCTTCAATCTATCATTAAAATGTCTTAAAATTGAATTAAAGATTTGGTTAAATACTATGGCAATTTTTTCAGGTTGAAGATTTCGATGGTGGTAAAGATGGAAAAAAACCCATCTAGCAAACAAATCTCCATCCTTTGATAATTTTCGCTTAGGTGGATGACTGATTGGTCGAAGAGGCACCGAAATTACATGCGAATTATCAACACTTTTCGCCTATAATTCAAACAAAGCTTCAAATAAATTAGGCGTTTTCGCTTACCTCTGATGTTTCAGCATCTGATATGTGTTCTTCTTCCTTTGTTATTTGAACGTTCACAACTTCTGATTCAAGTTGGCCAACTTCCTCCGACACTTGCTCATCGTTTTGCTCTTGTTCATCGTTGGTCGCATTGTTTTTGAGATCTTCGTCACAGTTTAAAACTTCAGCGTTTTCCTCGTTATCATTCATCTTGTCGGTTTCGTTTTGGTCTACTGTTATTGTAATTTCATAATTGTTTATATTAAAATCAGTCATTAATAACTATGCTGACAGAGAAAAAGAAAACCAGACGTATGCTGAACACGGATTCAAAAAATCTCTGTCGCATGATTATAAGCTTATTTGTATTTCTACACTCTTCAATGATCGCAGACTCTTGAAGAAACGAAAAAAAAAGAAGAAAGAAAGGAAGAAAAATAGAAAAAAAAATAAAGGAAAAATCAGAAACAAATTGAGAGGAAAACGTCTCTTTTGAACAGATCCACTTAACCAATGAGTACACACCAATTGCACATGCTAGGTGGGTGGGTGGTTTTTATCAATACTTATCTTTCAAATCAGTTCCTTCTTTTTTCCTTCCCTCTTTTTTTTGAACGGTACACACAACTGAATTTGTATAATCATTTTTTGCAATATTCTAGAAAATTGGGTATCAACAAAACATATTAAATTTATTATTTCACTTATTCATTAAATAGAAAAGAAAAAAGTTAATTTTGAGAAACAGAGGCAGTTTTCTTTCCTTGAAGACATGCAACTTTACGGAAACGGGCTGATTCGAAAGTGAATATGTTCTTTGCCACAAATCTGCAAATTTACCAAACCATTGAAAGTAATCAAAAAAAAAAAAACGATCTCACTTTCCATGACGAGTTTCTTTTGCGAGAACACCAATGCCAACACCACCAGCAATTGGAACAGTTTGGGGTGGAACAGATGAAGGAAATTTGACTTCCTTGGTATCAACCAAAATCCAAACGAAAGTGTTTGATTGAGCACTTGGGCAGGTGATGTAAGCATAACGTTCTCCATAACGTGAAAAGTATCGAATTCTGGCTGGGAATGTATTGGAAACTCCCTTCAGTCTACGAATAAACGAATCATGAGTGTGGATCGGTTGTGGATAATTGTAACCATTATTGTTCAAAGGCTCATAGATATTTTCACTGACAACTGGACTACCATATTCTTCTGGAACTCCATATCCGTTCTGAAATTATTTTTTGATGATTTGATGTTTTGAAGAAAAAAATACGTACGCCATTCGCAAAACTGACAGAGACCAAAGCAGCTGCTGAAATAATTGCAACGAACAACATTTTTAACGATGAGGGCATAATTTTCAATTGAAAAAATTCCTTTTATACCGTTTTGATTTGACATTCATTTTGATGATTTTTGGCAATTTTATTTTGAAAATATAGTTGACAATCAGAAAGCGTAGGAATGAAATGACACGTCATCAAAATACAATTTCTGAAAAAAAAAACTTTCCATTCACTGCTGAAAAGTAATTTTTTTAGCGCCCCAACTTAGCAAGAATTTTCAACAACCCCAATAAATTAAGATTTTTATTATTTGATACTTCCAACAGTTTTTTATTTAATTTTTTTTCATTTTCAAGTATTATTGTAAATTCATCTTTAATTGAATTCTTTTCCAAATTTATTCATTCTTTGTAGTTTTTTTGATTATTTGTGTTATTAAAACTCATATTTAAAGCTTCTAACTGGTATAATTTAGGTTAAAAAATTTTTTTCAATGAAATTCTAAACGTTTTGGTTTTCGAAAACATTTTTAAATTTGTAAACATTGAAAATGAATCAGAATGTTTTGAAAAGTTTGAAGAAATTTGAATCAAAACACCGATGTTGGGTATATAAATGAAAGAATGGGAATTTTTAAGTATGAAATTGAGCAATGTTCTTCTTTATTGCATTTTCAATTATTTCTTTGGCTTCTGCTAATCAATATGGAGTTAGTTTACTCAAAATTAATTTTTGAAACGAATTTAAACTTTATTTGTATTCAGAGTGTTCCTGTAGCTGCTGCTCCAACAACTAACTATGAAGGTTCTCAACCAGTTCCAGTTTATTCGGTTCCAGTTGTCGAACAATCGCCATCTCAAGGTTCACAAACATACCAGGAACCAGCAGCTCCTTACCAACCAGGACAATATTCACCACCAGGACCATATCCACAACCAGGACCATATCCACAATCAGGACCATACCCTGCACCAGGACCTCATCCACAACCAGGACGTTACCCTACAAATCCAGAAAAATGTTTGAAATTGAGACACTACATTGCAGAACAATCAACGAATGCCAGAGCTTCAATTAGGTAATCATTTTCAGAATTCAACATTAAGAAAACAAATAAGAATGTTTCTTGAAGATATTTGGAAAGAGACGGAAAAATTTACGCTGAAATCTCGTGCCCAGCAAACGGAAAAGAATACGCGATTCTTGCAAAGAAGAATGGACAAAGTGTCGATGTCGATGGAACAACAATTCAAAACTCAGTCCTACTTGGATATGGAAACAATCCGTCAGTTGTTGTTCGCTGCAATCACAAAGAACGATTCTTCTACAGTGGAACATTTTCTGAATTCACATACATTAACAGAGTGGCTTGCACAGATGTTTCTCAAACTACAAATGGTTCACCAATCTAAATATTATTTTTCGCTACAGTTTTCAGTTTGAAACTCATAAATGTCAAAACATGTTTTTTTTTTTGAAACAAAGTAAAATATATCAATTAAAGAATGAGTAAAAAACATTTTCACCACTCTGCCATCAACAGGGTTGTTATTCAGTAAATTTTAAGCTTTATCGGCACTCAGAAGGTAAAAGTAATATTTACTGATTTGAGAAAAATTCGAAAAAAGTCAACTGAAAGGAAAATTCTTCCAAAATAATTAAAAATCGCGTTTTTTTTTCAATTGTGCTCTACGTGATCTTGCAACAAGCACAACATCCCTCTCATCTTATTAAAAAGTTGAGCTTCGGTAGGAATGCATGTAAGTGCGCAACTGAATATTGATTTCAACTAAATCCGTGAACTGTAGTGTGCCTTACAGAGAAAAAAAATGTCGAAAAAAAACGAAAACACCGGACACAATCTTGGACAGAATACATATTATTCTAATGAAAGTTCACCAATATGAAAAAGTTATATTAATTAAATACTTTCGCAACTTTCACTCTGTCCTTAATTAGAAAAGTGTCAAGATCAATTTTTTTTAAACTTTGTTGAAATTAGCTATAAAAGGTGAGAAGAAAGCTGTAATGTCAAGTTTGGTTCAAAATGCGTTTTCTTCTTCATTCAATTCTGGTTGCTCTATCCAATGCTTGTATTTCAACTGTTCCTACTACAAATCCTACAACAACAACAACAACAACACCACGACCAGTCAACACAACTAGTGCAGCTTTTCCACCTACAACTTCCGTCACCACTACGATTCCACCTGTTATTGATACAACTACTGTCCCAATTATTCCTCCGATTACTACAACTCTTGCACCAACAACGCCCACTACTACAACTCTTGCGCCAACAACAACCACAACTCTTGCGCCCACCACGAGTTTGAGATTTTTTTTAAAAACTAGTTTTAATTAAAATTATTTGAAGCTAGTACAATGACAACAACAACATCCGTTATAATGACAACAACAACAACTGGTAATAAACAACAAAAAAAGCCTGTTTAATATGAATTTTACATTTTCATACAGTTTGCCGGTGCTTATGGCCATTATCAAATAATATTAACAGTTTGAAACCACCAAAAAAGGATATTTACGATATTTGTTACGAAGGTCCATTAGAATTCGAGTGCAGTTGGACAAAGGACGGAAGTGGAAATGCTGCAATTCGAGCGGTTACAATAACCGGAGTAGAACATATTGTAAGTTTAAAAAACACTAATTGGGTTTTACACTGATCTTATTCAAAATAATCATTTTCAATTTCAGTTGTTTCCGCAAGAGTGGCGTTCTGTCGTTACTGATATTAGATGTAATGCAAATTTAAATGCATGGTATATTGGAGGATCAAATACAACTACCCTTTATAGAAATTTTCAATGTGCCTATTGGGATCCTAATACTAATGCGTGGTTGAATCAATAATGTTCATTTTTTATTGTTTGTTATTATTGTTTAATAATTGTAATAATTTAATAACACGTAGAAAACGTTTTTATGTTACAATTTTTAAGAAAATAAGTTTTTTTAACTCTTCCAGTAAAAGACCTACAAATTCTCTAGAAAAAGAAAAATCAATAAAAATCAATTTATTGCATGAATGTACGAAATAGTAGGAATTTAAAAACAATCGTAAATTTTATATCCAGAGTTATTAACTTTATAGTTAAACATTTTGTTATAAATGAGCGATGCTGAGCACAACGAAAACATTCAGTTCATTTCCATAATTCTGTAGTAAACAATTATCAAACTCAAAAAATATGAGTGAACCGTCAAGGTTTGATTGATTTTAACTGGTTACATCAGTGCAGCTGAGCCGTCTGCTATCAAATGGAGCCCAAGAAATTGTGATTAAAATGGTGAAATCAATATTCACATTCCATTTGACTATCGATAATGTGCATTTGGTTTTTACCTGCTCACGGCTTTCAAAAAGGAATTGAAAAAAAAACTTGTTTTTAGTTTCATAAAATGTTTAGAACTATGTAGTTGGAAAAACTGGATATGGTTTTAGCATTTTCGTATTTTTCTTTTTTTTTTCTTTAATTTGTAGCAAAAATCTTTAATTTTTTTAAATGAGTTTTTTGAAAAAAAAATTGTAACGAAACTTTAAAAAAATAATTGTAGTCAAATTTCTGCTCATCATTCGTCTCGCTGCTTTCTTTGTTTTGATTGCTCCGTCAATTGTTTTTGCAGAAGCCAACTCAACGGCTCAAATTGAAAGTCCAAAAAGTTTGAATTTTTATTTCCAAAAAATATTTCAAAGTTTTTTTTATTTTTTAATTGATTCAACAACAAAAAAATCTGGTAAAAAATAAAAACAAGACTAATAAAAATCAACATTTAAACTCCAATGTTTTCTTTCAGTCTGCCAATGCCGATGGCCAATATCTAGAAATGCTCACAGTTTAACTCCACCATTAAGATCAATTAACACGGATTGTTTCAAAGGACCATTGGGATTCGAATGCAGTTGGACAAAAGAAAAACTGGGAACTGTTGGCATTTGAGAAACTACACCACAAGGAGTGTCAACTATTGTGAGTTCAAGATAATTTACTTGGTTTTTTTTCCAAATTTCTTTGGTGAAATTTCAGTTATTTCAAAATTCATCAAATGTTAATATATCTGATATTAAATGTAATACAACAGAAATAGCATGGTATGTTGGAACCGATACAAATGCCCTCTATAAAATATTTGAATGTGTTTATTTGGATCCATCAACTGGGTTGTGGTCAAATTAATTATGAACATTTTTTAATTAATGAACCGAAATAAATTATTAGAAAATGTTGTGTTTTGAAAAAACAAAGAAGCGAAAAACGTTTAGAAACTGAACAAATGGAAAATAATAAATCTTTCGAGTTTCACTAGAGGCTTTTCGATCGCCTATGTCATTAAAAATGCCCAACATTTCATTTTTTTTTTCTGAGTGAATGCGCTTCACTTTTTTTTATTTTTGGCAAAAATTTATTGTTTATTAAAGAGAGACGAAGTTTATTAAAAGAAATTTTTGTTCTTCGCACGTGTTTTTATAGGAAAATGTGGTCAATTTGTTTTCAAGCTTTAAAAGAGGCTGTCTGAAAAAATGCTATTTGCACTCAAAACGTTTTCGCCTTCTTTTTTTTCGTTTTCTTCATTTCTCAATGATTACGAGGTGTCCCTGAGCAGCACGGAAGAAGGGTTTTTCTTCATTTTTCGACGACATCGACAGAAAAGAAAAGACGTTGTTGTCGTTCACAAATTTTCTCGCTTCTTCTATTTCCGACGTCTCTTTTTTCATATGTATATTCAACGTGTTACGTTTCTCTTTTGAAGAGCTTTTCACAACTCGACTATGTCCCTAAAAATTGTTTTCTTACGATTTCAAATATACTTCTTCTTTTTTTTTCTACTTCACAACTGATTTTCGTTGTCTGAAGATTAAATTTTTGATGATAAAATCTGATGAATTTCCAGTTAATTTGAAATAGTTTAAAACTAAAATCATTAAATAAACTTTGAAAGATTTTATCTACACCCAAACTTGAAAAAAACGGTAGAAAAACATTTTTTTTTGCCCACTTTATGTCGTCAAGCTTATTCACTCATCATTTTTTTTTTTGCACTATCCGCCAATTTCCATGCTTCCACCTTTTTTCAATATTAAATTTCCTTTTCTTTTCTTTTTTTATATGTAGATCATAATGCAATAGACACGTAATGTATGAATATGAAGCAAAAAAAAAGTTGTGAAAGCAAGATGAGTCAAACCAGTTTTTTGAGTGTTGAAGATAGTTTTCTTCAATCCAATACAATGAGTTGTTCAAATTGCAGGTAAAACACAAAACTTTTATTGTGTCTTCATTTTTTTTTGGCTAGAATGAATATCGTATTCATGTCATTTTCATCTTTCGTGATGACGTACAACACACATATAAGCTGGCAGTGTTGCAACCTTTTTCCTTCAATTCTTTCCGTGCCTTTAAATCCCAAATGACCAAAAAAAAAAAGACAATAAATCGTTGTGCTCTTTTCTTTTCTAATCATTCACGTAGATCTTTTTCCTTCCCTTCACCCTCCCCCTCCTCTTCTTACTTTTACTTTGTATGCAAAAATATGTCTACATAAATGTGTTATTCTGATTTTTTATTATACAGATGTATGTATGTGTTTGTACGTTATAACCGTTTCTTTAGGTTTTTTTTAACTACTAAAAAATATTTTTGAATGAAAAACAAAGAAGCAAGAAACTCAATTCTTCATCGTATATTGACACAAATATTCAGCTTGAAAATCAATTAGATATGCATTAGTTGTAACTATTGAATTCAGAATACGTTTTTCTTTTAACTTTTCATTTTTACTTCCTCATTTGTTCATTCCTTTTAATGTTATATGTATAGCATTGGTCTATCCTTATTCGTTCAAATTACCTTCAATTTGTTCACGAACAACTTTCATTAAATCAAACCTATTTTGTATTTATTTTTAATGACGTTTATTTATTCTTGGCCATATTTATTTCTGCATTTATTTATTTATTCTTTTTTGAGTATTTTTAAAAAATATTTTTGATGGATTCGAATTGACTTAAGTTTCATATAAATTAGCTTCATTATTCTAAAGTTTTTTTTTCCATTATTTATTTGACAAGAATACTAATTTAGATGGAAAAAGGGGAATAAAATAAATAGCTGATATTCATAATATTTATTTAGTCTTTAAAAGTCGTGTTTCTTCATTTCGATTTTAAAAGTATTAAAACGTAAGAAAATATTGAAAAACAAAACGGTATTTTGATTCTTTTTTTTTCATTCAAAAAATAAATAAAAAGTTGTTTCTCTAAAATCTTATACGCCGTCCAGTCATTGAAATTTCCATGTTGTTGTGTGTTCTTTCAAGCAGAACAATCATAATGCTTTGTGTAACGGATAATAACGGCGGCTTAACTCTTTTGGGCATTGTTTGACTTTCTGATTTGGACAGAATCGAACTGTCCGCATGTGCATAATTCGTTGACGTTGTGTTAACAAATTGTTAATGATAAGCCAATTTTTGTTTTTAATTATTTCACATTTTCCGCTTTTCACTCGACAGCAGACAGATCACAAGTTCAGTTTTGATCAGTTAGTCAAACAAAAAAAAATCTGGAAAAAAAGAGGATGTCCAGTTATATAAACAAGGACGTAATTGCGGATGAGACATCATTTTATCCAATTGAAAAAAATAAATAAAGTTACTCATAGAAAATGTATTGGCATTGGTCCAAAAGAAATAGTGCTGCTACACACTAAATACAACCGCCTTATGACCTTGCCTGTGCGTCTCTTTTTATTTATTCATCACTTTTTATTCGGTTGCTGACTAAGTATTGTGTCGGTATCCCACCATTACGAAAATGTGCGCATTTTCGACCATTACTACCACCTCAACGCCAAACATAAAAACACAAAGCCATCATAATCACACATCCGTAAAAAGGAAATTCTCACTCAACAACGCATCAATCAACAGAAATAGTTGATCTATTTATTCATTTTTTACTAGTTTCTTTTGAAACTATTTATTTACTTTAAACATTCAGTTTCTTTTTTAAAGTTTCTAGTTTTTAAACCATTCATTTTTTTCTTCAATAGTTTTTTGATCTTTTATAATCTTTTCGACTATTTATAAACTTTCAACATTTAAAAAATATATTTGTTTCTAATTCATGAATGAATGTAGCCCAATAACTCAATAACCCAATATTCAAATTCGGTTGTGTATCTTTGAATAATTTTATGAACGTCCTTGATTTAATTTCTTTGCATATTTAATGAAAAAAAGGCCAAAATGTGATATTTTGAATATGAATGTTTTTTTTTTTCTTCTCCATAAATATTGTTTTTACAAAACAAAAAAGAAAAGAGACGGAGAGTGCAAACGTAACGATAAAAATCGTGTAAATAACGATAAAACTAGGCAATTTTTTCTTGTTTTTCTTCTTCCCATTCTTTCGATTTCTTTTTCTGCTGTTTCCGCGCTCTACCGCTTGTTGACCTCACACTTACCGTTTGCTGTGTGTTTCTTTTTAATTTCAAGAAAGAAAAGCAGCAAAAAAAAAAAGGAAAAAAGAAAAGAAAAGAAAGAAAAAACAGGAGAAAGAGGAAAAGACGGGAAAAAAAGAAAACGCGGCGCCGTTTTACATTTCGACCATTTCGTGAATGACGAATTACAAGAAAATGTAAAGATTTGCGAGTTTCAAACAGAGTTGAGAAAGCGATTCATTTTGTTCCAAGATTTTGGCGGATAGGTTTCTTTCTTTTTTTCTTGATCATTAGGAAGTTGTAAATTTTACAAAACTTGTTTTTTTTTTCGTTTTTCTCAACTTTTTCTTATTGGATTTGTTCGCTTTCATTTCAATAACGAAAGAAAGTGTTTTTTTTTCTTTTGAAAGAGAAACACAGCCAAATGCCAAACTGTGAGTCATTTTTGATTTTTTTTGAGCGTATTTCGTGTTAAAAGTTTCTAATTTGGAAACTTGAAATCAATTAATGTTTGAAAGAATTCAAAAATGGCTTTTTGTGCATGCTTGGTCTAATTTTGATTGTGTTGAGCAAAAATTAATCAATACTGATAAGAAATACAATTTTCTATCATTTGTCGTTTTGATATTGAAATTATTTATTTGGTTTTTGTGGCTTTTCATATTTTGAGCCTACTTAAATAGAATAATAAAAATATTTGCTTTTTTATGTTTACAATACAATACAACTGTTGTCATTTTTTTTAAATAGCCGAGTAGGAATCTCTTCTTCAAATTGATACTTCTTTATTTTATTTTTGCTTCACGTGAAAAATGTTGAAAAAAATGAGCATTACAATATTTTTTTTGTTACAGAATGGTGTACGGATTCACAAACTCTTGCATCAAACTTCTTTTCTTCATTATCAATCTACTCATTTGTATTTTTGGTGCACTGGTGTGCGGATTTTCGCTTTGGGCGAATCTTGACAAAAATTTCGGCAGTCATCTTGCTGACTTTGTTCGTCAAATTGACGGACAAGATTATCGACATATTGATGAGATTGCAAAGGTTTGTCTGTTTGTAGAAAAAATTCGACAAAAATGTTAAAAAAATTGGTTTTTTTAGTATCAAGCTTCACTTTGGATTCTTGTCGCAGTCGGTGCTCTTCTTTTCTTTGTCGGTTTCCTTGGATGTTGCGGTGCAGCATGTGAGAGCCCCGTTTTGCTTGGTCTTTTCTTCTTTATTATTGTCATTTTGACGGCTGTTGAACTTGGAGCAACTATTTTCGCCATGACTAACCGCGATCAATTTGTTAATGCCATTGAGCAGGTAATACAAGAATCTTGGCTACTTCTTACCCATTTCAATGTTTCAGGTTCTTGAGAAATCGTCGCAAACTACAGAGCTGCGCAAAAACATCAAACCAATTCAAGATGTTTTCCAATGTTGTGGTGCTACTCAACCAACTCAATATTTGTATATTCAAGATGGATTATGCGGTCCTGAACCATTGAAGGTATACAGAATCAAAATTTCAATGCACAAAAACTTTATTGATGTTTTATTTTAGTTTACATCGAACTGTTTTGACCGAATTTCACACATGGTTCAATCATGGGGAGAAACAATCGTTGTTGTCGCATTCGTTCTGTTGGCCGTTGAGCTGTTTTCAATGCTTTTCTCTTGCATTTTGTGCCGAGCCTCACGTGAAATCCGCTACGCTGCTTATTACACGTAATTTCAACGAACATTTCAATTTCTGAAGTTCCTGTTATCTACCTGTCATTTCTTTATACTCTCTTTCTCTCTCTCTCTCCCTCTCTCTCTCTCTCTCTCTCTCTCTCTCTCTCTCTCTCTCTCTCTCTCTCTCTCTCTCTCTCTCTCTCCTTCTCTTTTTGAATTTAAAAAAAAAATTCATAATTCGAGAATGTTTTTTTTTCGATCGGGTTTTTTCTTCCATCATTCGATTCATTGATTTCTTCTTTTTTTCATCAAACAAAATAATCTTATTCTTTTTGAATGAGAACATTTGCCAATTTTATTACTTTGTTTTCAGTGTTTTCTTTTCGATTTTTGGCACATGAATAATTTAATTAAATAAATTTCATTTTAACAAAAACGTTTTATTCAGAAATGGTTCAAAAGTATAAAAAATCCAGAAAAATATTTCGAAAAATGAGAAAACCAAAAAATCGAATAAAAAGATTATTCAACCAAATCGTAAATGACTGTCAGGTTTTCGATATAATTGCATTATGCTGTTCCGTATACCATCGAACCATGAAACTTGATCGTTCATTATTTTTGTATCAAAGTTTGGCAATGTTTTAAAATTGCGTTCCATTAGAAACGCTTTTTCTTCTTGGTCAAAAACACTTTGATTCACGTATTCACGATTACCTAAAAAAAAATGTTGAGATATTTTGAAAATCATTAACTTGATTTAAATTTGCTCTTACCAAATCCAGAGCACACTCGAACAACGGCTTTATGTAACATTACTGTTCCAGTTGCACGGTCGCGAAACTTCAGCGATCTGAAAGAAAAACTGAAGACGAGGAAGAAGAAGAAGAAGAAGTTTGAAAAGATTTTAAACGAAATGAATACCGATAATGTGGAGAGCATTTGGTTCGAGCTTCAAAATTTGTCCCATCATAAATAAATGATTGGGTTTGATGATTCGAAACAATTTCACAGACACATTTGTTGTAAGATGATGGCACAAACTCTTTCGGTAATTCTTTTATTTTACATTTTGCCACACATTCTGAATTTCCAGGATTTAAATTTAAAAAAAAAGAAAAATGGAATTTATCAATTTTCAATTTTTTTAATTAGTCAGTTTCATTATTAAAATGTATTAAATCTGAAAATAAATAAAAAAAACTTCTGAAAAAAAGAGGGCTTTTTTCGAAACGTTTTTACACAAACGAAAATTTTCATTGTGTACTTGAAAAGTGTATTGAAGTCTTGAAAAAAAACAAATTATTTTGTTTTGAAGCAAAAGATGAATGGACGAACAACGTTCATTTTTCTAATTTAAGGCAATTTTCATTTCTCACCGGTTTCCGAGTTGACAAGAATAAGAAGAGCAGTGAGTAGAGTTTGAAACAAGAAAAAACGCATTGTTTTGAAAATTCACATTTAATATCATGAAACAAAATGAGATGGCACAAATATTTCAAATGGTCACGGATTTGATGATGAGACTATAAAGTGTCAACAAAATCCTCTTCACCAAAACGGCGCCACCCTTTCGAAATGTGATATAGTAGTATATTACCCTTGAAAGAATGAAAAAAAGCTCTTTTTTCTTCAACATTAAGTCGTTCTTAAAATTTCAATGAAACCCTATCATTTTCCACGTGGGTGGATATTTATGAATCACTGTTCGCTTTTCATTTTTATTTTCTAGTACCGAGTTACATTCAGAACACAAATAAATTTATTCAGTGACTCCAAATTTTAAAAAAATCAATAAATTGTTAAATAATTTGAAAAGTTGAATAATAATTATAATTAAAATGAACACATCCGTTTTGAAAATAACCGCCTTGAGCTACATACTATTTTTAAAAGTATTTTCATACTTCCGAAAATATTTGGAATATTTTAGTTGTGTAATGAATTGTTTCAAAAAAAAAGAAAGAAAGAAAATGAAAATCCAAATATTAAAAGCACAAAAAAATGTTTTTGCTAACAAAAATTACAGCTGCTCATCATGCTCGGATAATTGAGTTCCTTTAAGTGCCGTTTTCTCATTTATTCTATGAAAATTGATTGGTTCAGTTGTCATTGTCTTGCACATTGTTCGACTTTTATGTTCTGATGTTTGGTGCTTTTTTAACGATTCTTGTTCTCCAAAGAGCACAAGTCTGACAGATCTAAATAAGCGAAATTTTTGGAATTTGACTCAAATAATGTTTCACCTTAGCCCCATTCGATCTGATAAATTGATAAATTCGATGCGGAAGTTTTGATTAAAGAATGCATAGATCAATGGATTCAAACAGGCTGAGCACATTGCCAAACAATGACAAATACTGAACGTTGAAACTGAGAAGCTGTTGACCAGTTCAAAAGTATTGATCTGGAAAAAAAACATTGAAGAAAAATAGTTTATTTTAATTGTCTTTCTAGGAATTCACTTACAATATGAAAAACATTCAATGGAAGCCACGCAATCGCAAAAAGAGCAACAACGCACATCAAGAGAAGATGAGTTCGACGTTGTCTTTCCACAACAGATCTGAAATTTGTTTTTTGGATTAAACATGAAATAAACTTTGAATGGTTTTCTACCTTCTACGTTGACTCGAATTTGAAACACTCAAAGCATTTTGTGATCGATTTGCAAAACGCATTTTCATTCGATGAGCAATTCGAGAATAGGCAAATACAAGAGAAAATAATGGGAATGCATACTGCGTGATGAGAACGGCCAGTGTGTATGTTGCTTTTGAAATTATCATCTGAAAATAGTTGAAAGTAAAGAACTTTGAAAATTCAAAAGTCAAAAGAGCTGAAGAATTATTTGTTCGTTCATTTTGTATTTCTATTCAATTTCAATTATTAAGCAGGAGGGTCTTTGGATAAAAGTCCAGTTTGATAAACTTATAATCTTCTCATTGTTTTTTTTCCTCGGCTTTTTTCTAATCTTATGTAAAAAAAAACAAAACGGAATTGTGTTGTTTTGCTCCTAACTCGAACAAATCTATGTATTCCCATGAGAAGAACTTAGTCATCAAATTTTTAAGGGTTTTCCATGATATTATTGGATACATTTTTTAAATGGAATTCTTTTTTGTGTCCTTTTTTAACATTTTAAGTGCAATTTTCAGCCGCACTTTTCCTAAACAGCTGCCTATTATAAAATCTAGAATTATTCAAATAGGTAGACACGTTTAAAGTATGGAAAACTATCGAGTTTTGAGACAACAGCCATGTTAAAATTGACTTGTTTTTCCCAAATAAATCGTGCCATCAACCCCATAATTATACACGGTGTTATTCAATTGCTAAAAAACAAAAGAATGAATGTAAAAATTCCATTCGTTCGTTGAACACAAACTACCAATTGACTTTAGATTTTTTTATTTTATAAAAAAAAAGAAATATTTTTTTTCTCATGAAAGAATTCATTCAATATAACCGAAGATGAATAAAGAAATTCTGCCAGATGGTGCTCACAAGTTTTCAAATCCATCCCTTTTCCAAAACTTCTTTGTTTAGAAAAAATACGTTCACAATACAAATTGTCGAACAAAAATAACCAAAAACAAATATCATTTCTTCGCATTATTTCGACCGTTTTTAATTTCCAAATAAATTTTTTTCAACATTTTTCGGTTCACTTACGTTCTGCCAAATTTCATTTTGTTCATGACAAATCTGAAGTGATAAACCACAGTTTGAATCAGTGAATATTGGTGTGACATCTGATGCTTGTAGTAATGGTACGGCAAGAATTAGTGACGTAATCCAAATCATAATAAAGAAACATAATGATAAATTTTGTTGGCGTTCACGTTTTGTTGGAAAAATGATAAGGACGTATCTGTTGAAATTCAATTAAATGATAGAAAATACAGAGTCTGGAATATTACCGATCTAAAGCAATTGAAGCTATTGAAAATGTGGATAAAAAAATGTTGAACCCTTGCAACGATCCAGCGATTTTGCAAAGTGTTCGACTAAATGGCCAAAATGTGTAAAGAACTGTGTACAAAGTAGTTGGTGCAGTTACAGTACAAACCTGAACCACGTATTTTTTTTTTCGGAATTTTAATTGAATTCCGATTGACTTACAAAAAAATCTGATAAAGCAAGATTTAAAATGAAAAAATTTCGAGTTGTTCTCATTGCAGGATTTAAAATAACAACCAAAATTGTCAAAAAGTTACCAAATGCACCGAAAAAAATCACTAACGTGTACGCAATTGTGATAATGTACCCAAGCTGAAAACCCAACCAATAAACTATCAAATAACGCTGAAAATGCGAACCTCTTTTGGAGAATACTCGGTGCCATTGAAAACTTGCTCATCTCGAAAATAATGATTGATCTGGCTGAACATTGTGTTGAGCGTTTCGCAAGTTTCATTGACAAAACTCATTGTGGCTTGTTCTATGAAAATTAAAAGTTGAACAACTGATACAAACTGTTGAAAACAAATAAATTTTAAGTGGAACACATTAACCCATTTTACAACTTGAAAATTTGATAAAAAAACGCTGTTTGAAAAGAAAACAATTGTTTCTGACACTTTTAACTTTTGCACTCTTCTTGTTTGATGAAAAAACTGTTCTCGAATGATAAGGAATTATCAAATAATTGTTTGACGAACCAAAAAGAAAAAAAAATGAAGGTATTTAACAATTGCACGTCGAAAAGAACAGAAAAGAAAAATAATAAGGAATCCTTGAAACATGATGAAAGTAATTACCGACTTATGCGCGCATTTTCAAAAGACGGCATAAAAATAGACAACTCCAAACAAAACACAGGGAGAAAGATTCGATGAGCAGTCAGTGTTTTTTTGAAAAAAGAATCGTTCGCTCTTTTTATATTCTTTATCTCTCGCCCCCTCTGCTTTTCTCGTTCTCTCTACTTGATTTTTTCAGATGTCCTTGTCACTTCAAAAATAAGTTAAAAAAAAAAAACTGAAACCGTTTTTTTTCGGAAGTGGAAAACAACAAAACGGAAAAAATCCCAAGATAGTTGACTTGTTTTTCCGTTATTTTGGGTAGTGTAGCCGGGTAGTAGTAGTAGTTTAAAAAATAAAAAAAGAAGACGAGTTTTATGTTTCATTTCATGTTCTTCATTTTTCTTTCTTTAAATTGCCCCATTTTTTTTGGGGAATAATACGGTATGAGTTGAAAAAAACTCAAGTTAATGCGTTGAATTATGGAAAACAATTTTCTCAATATTCTCTTCTACCTCAAAATAATAAAAAAGAAAAAGGAATCTCCATTTTTGTTAAAGATAATTTTGATGAGAACAAATTTCTATGCTTAAAAAAAGCGGTACAGTTTAACACACAATCATTTTACTAGAAGAATAGACAAACACAAACAAAAAGGCAAAAAAGAAATGTCTAGCCAATATTTAATTTCGATAAGCTTCTCCCTCATTTTTTTGTGTTTGCCTTTTTCAGAATCAACGAAAACTCTCGGGACTAATCGATCAACAAGACAAAAAAATTAAACACAAGAAAAAAAAAGTCTGTGGGTCATTAGAAGAAAAATGTTTCGTTTTCGCACGACAAAAAAAAATTTATGGGTGGAACAAATGTTCAATTTTAAGAAACATGTCGTTACATTTTTTTCTTCATTTTTTTTGTTTTTTTTTTTGTTGAACATAAAACTCGTCAATGGAATTATGTAGCTATCCTATCAAAAAACGAACAACTTGCATTTTCTGGGCCGTATGAAATAAAGACGAAGAACGAAATTGAAAAACACATGAAAATATTTGTAGAAGCGTACTTTTTCTTTTTTTTTGTTAGAAATGGAACATAAGAAATGAAATAAAATCAGCGGAGTGAAAAAGGGGTGAAAAAAAAAGAAAATTTATAAAAAATAATATTTTAAATCTTTTAAGCATCTCAATTTTCTTGGTGAATTCTTCATTTATTTTATGTACATATAAATTAATTTTCTCTCCACTTCTATCAATTTTTCCTCCATTCATAAATCATTTTTTCCTCCAATAAAAATTAAAAATAAAAGAAAAAAAAGTTTGAAATGACTGCAATTTTGCAAAGAAAAAAACGAAGAAAAAGAAACAGGATTATATTTTTGTGGAAAAAAAGAGAAGAAGAAAAAGAAGAAGAAGAAAATTGTTTTGATTATTATACGGAAATGTGAAAAATCTGAGAAATAATTTCAATCAAAATAAAAACAGCTGAGGTACTGAATCCTAAAGGATGAAAAGAAAACAATTTGTAAAGTTCTGAATTACTGAAGGACTTTTCAGATCAATTTTCCGCTTTTTTTTCCTCTTATTTTTCTAATGGATTCCAATCATTTATAAACTGGTTTTAAAGAATTAGATATTTTGGTTTAACAAGAAAATGGATTTCAAGGACACGAAAAAAAAACATTTGATATAATATTACATTTTAAGTGAACAAGAATGTTTTTGTTAAAATCAAAGAAATGAGACACATGCTAACAAATATTTTCAAAAGTTCATTGAACCACAATTTATATAAACACCCAAATAATTGAGAGCAAAGAAAATGAGAAATGTTAGTGTGGGGAGGAAATGAAATTGAAAAAATTTAATCTATCAGCTCGTGAAAATCCTGAAACGGATTTAAGAATTCAAAAAATAAAAAAAAACCGCACTTAAAAAGTTGATTTTCAATATTTTCACTTCCCCGACTAACTTAACCTAACTCGCTTCCACGCCTCTTTTCCTCCCCCTCTAATAAATCATGGTTCGTTTCTTATGTAGAAGTTTGTTCAGTTTACTTAGGAAAACCAAAACAATCTGTAATTGGAAAAAGGAAGAAAAAAAAAGAAAATAAAAAAAAGTACATATAAGTATACATATGTATGTATAAGTATTTTGTATTTAAACTAAATGTATTTAAAAATAATTATCTCGCAGCTTAATGAGTCATCAATCAAATTTCTTCATCTCAAAAAAGTGGTGGTTTAATTTTGTTGTTTTTTGGAAACTGGTCCAGATGAGCCAGCCACTCATTAAAAATAATTAAACTAGTTTTTTGAATCTAAAAAAAGGCTGAATTGTTTTTTTTTTCGTAAAGAAAAATAAGAAGAATGATGAATTCCAGTGAAAAGAAAATGTGCTCTAATTGACTCGAGGAAAGGTGAAAAGAAGAAGGAGGAGGGAAAATATGTGTTCTTCAGGAAAAGGGTATTTTAAGGGTAATTTGTCAAATATGATGTTAATTTATTATTTTCTGAATAATTCATTGTTTTTATTTTATTTTGTTAGATTAAAAAACAAATTTTTGTCTTTGATAATAAAAAAAAAAAAAAATTTTATATTCTTAAGGGCTGCTACCTTTTTTTCCTAAAAAAAAAGAAGGAAAAGAACTGTCATGGTGCACCCACTTAGAGCTTTCTCTTCTCCTGCTTTCTTTTTTTTCCGCTTTTTTTTTCTCTTTCATCCTTTTTCTAACTTATTATTTCCGCTATGTGTCCGTTAGATTCACCAACAATTCATAAATCTAAACACAAATAAAAGTCAGATTCGGTGAAAAAAGAAACCGATTCAAATACGTTATGAACTAGAAAAACTTTGTACACATGTACATAAATTAAGACACGGTATCTGAAGGCTGAAAGAAGAATAGCTGAAATCATCTGAAGTACACATAAACCAACATGCTCAGGCTTTCAACAAAAATCTCAAATGTAATTTGTCATTCGGATACTCGACAAAAACAAAAATGAAACTGAGCATATAAAAATGTATTAGACAAACGTGGCGTAATTTGTGTCAAGCTTTTTCAATTGTCTGGAACATTTTTTATTCTTTGACTATTTTATATATTTGCACTAAGGACTGATTATACGCACAGAAAATAAATGAATCAATTAATCAGGGAGTTCAGTTAATCAAATGATTTTTTGAAAAAAGTGCAATTAATAAAATAATAAAATAATAAAAACGGAGCTTTTAAATACGACAAAAATGGATTTAAAAAGACGAATTATTTCAACCTCTGATTAAAAGTTGAAAAAAATGTTTTTAAATAGGAAATCAATGGATCTTGTTTCAGTTATGTTCTTAAAAAAACAAAAAACAGCTGTTTTTTAAACTGTGAGACCTGATTTTTTTGTTCTTCTTGTAGGAAACTTTTTTTCAACGTTTCCACAGATCAGTTGCGTTTAAACTTTTCTGATAACTGAACAGGAAACAGGAAATTTGAGACAAATCATCAGTTTCAATATATTTTTCAGATTTATGAAAGACTACGTGAAATTTCTGAAAATCTAACTGTTTTTTGGTGCTCAATGATGGATGACATGATAAAGAAAATAATTATTCTTCCAGTACAAAGAATAAAAAATGTTGAAAAAAACGAAAAATGTTTCGCAGTAATTCGCGTCAGAATTGTCAATTTATCAATATTAAAAAAAGATTAAAAAACGATTCTTTCTCATAAAAAAAAATCCCAAAAATTTGACATTCTAATGCAATTATTTTAAGTTCAAAGTATCCATTTATTAAAATTTCCGTTATTATCGGAAAAAAATAAACAAACAATGAAATGAATCTTCAAAATATATGTATTCTCAGAATTTTTTGAATACTTTGAAACGAAAAGCTGAAAAATTCATGATTATTGATAAGTACGGCATTTAAGAAACTTAAAAAACCATGAATCGAGACTTCACATGCTCAAATGAATAATTTCGAAGCGCAGAATAAATAAATAACGTTTTCTTTGACAGAATTGCAACGGATTTTCTTCTTGAAACATTTTTTTCGCTGATTTAAAAAAAAGAAAGATATGGATACACAAATTTATGCATATGTATAGACATTCTCTTAGTTAAGCTGTATAGATAACAGCGAACCTTCATTTTTGTTTTATTTTTCAAGAAAAACATGTTGTTTTACATTTATGTACATTGTACCTATCAGTTTTTTGTACAACCTTATATTGAAAATGAAGTTGAACAACTCGATCATGCCAAAAAATAAAATGAGAGAAAAAAGTATTAAAAACAGAAACTGGAAAAATAAAAAAATTGCGCACTGTGACACATTTAATCTGAAGCTTAGTTTATAAAAATTCTTAACAAGTCAAAATATTGGAAAATTCACTTCTTTTGCCGTTCTTTTCCAAGAAAGTTGAACAAAAATTGACTTCCGTGAAAGCAGTAAAAGAATAATTGAAAATCAACATATTAAATACATATTTACAATTAAGATCCTCAATATTTGTTATAATAAAAATGTTGGTTGATAAACAAATCATTTAAACATATGAAAGTCATTTATACACGCAATAAGAAAAATAAAAAACAAAAGTTTCTGGATAAAAACACATTTTTATTTTATGAGGTAAATGTATTTATGAAGATTTTATTTTGAAAATTGAATTAATTGCAAGTAAAATGATGTTTGGTTTTTTCATTCTCAATTTTTTTTAAACATAATGATTAAAAGAAAAAAAAACAAAGAAACACAAAAAAGAGAAATAAGCGAAGAAAAAAAAGGGGAAGTTAAAAATGATATTTTCCAGTTGACAAAAATGAATAGGCATGAAAAATAACGAGAATATACATAATTTCAATGGCGCTTTTTCAAGCTTAGAACACTTTGAAATTAAAATACCGCAAATAAGTTCAATAAAAATTGGCATTTATGTCAAATTTTTATTAAAATTTTTCGAGAAAAAATAGTTTAGTGTAACATAAATTAAAGAACTAAATAATAAAAGATAAATATATTAGTCGATCTTATTTTTGTCTTAAAAAAACGCCAAAACAATGGCACTTCTTTAAACCAGCTGATGATCATTGCTGCATTAATTATAAAATGAGGAAATGAAGAGAAACGAAGAAATATAACAATTTAAATTTTTTATTTCTTTCAATTAAAAAAAACAATCAACCGATTATTTTTGTTATTTAAAAAAAAATTGAGAAATGAATTTAAAAAAAAAAGATTTTATTTTAAAAATAATCAATTTCCAGAGCTTTGTCTCCTCTCTGATTACAATTGAAACTTTAATTTTAAAAAATTCCCAAAGATGTTAGCATGGGTGACGAGTTTGAAAAATAGTTTTCTCTTGTAAAACGAAGTTATTACAGATTAACGTTCAAACCATTTAAAAACGTTCAAAATCTCAGCGTCTCATTTTTTTTAATCGTTCGGAAGAAAATATTCGATTCGATTTTTTTTCATTAAAAGAACCAAATGGGTTCCAGTAAATAAAGGAAATGAAAACCGATTTGCACTGAACACATAACAAATAATGTGAAATGAAAAAAATTTGAAACCAAATTGACGTGGTTTGACTTGGTTGTAAATCCGATAAACTCAATCCAAGTTTTACTGTTATTTCGAATCATGAGAAAAAGCTAAATAATTAAATTTTCTCTTCAAAAATAACAATTCTTTTTCAAGAAATTTTTATTTTTAAAATCAAACCTGGTATTAAAGAAAGTGGATAAAAACTAGGAAAAACAAATGAAAGAAAAGGAAAAACAAAAATGCTTGAAAATAACTAAAATTAAAACTATGGAAAAGTATTAAAGTAAAAGTGCAATATTTTCAAATATCCACAAATTAAAATTCAAAAATAATAAATGAAGAAAAAATGAGTGCAATTGATAGAAAATACAGAAGCTGAGGCGTTTTTTTAAAACTTTATAAACGAAAAATTCAATTTTTGCTCTTATCAAACATTTTCATGTAACAATGAAAATAATAGTAAATAATTAATTTTGTTACCAAGTAAATATTTGTTTCCAGGTTATAAGTTACTGAAAAGAAATAATGAATAAAAAATGAAGAAAATATGAACAATTAAAATGTATAACACTGTAAAAGAAATGTTTACTGAATGCATTTTGAATAGAAAAGAATTAATAAATAAAAACGAATGTTCAATCTTTTGAAAAAGTGGCATCATAATTAAAAAAATGAAAAATACTTTCTTTCCTTTTCTTTTCTTTTTTGTTTTTTGCTCAAATTTTTGAAGTTACATCTGGTTTGGAAAAACAAGCGCAGAAAAGAACAAAGAACGACTTGAAAATATTTTATTCAGCGAAAAAAAACGAGGTTCAATTTAAATCGAGTTATCAACAATTTTTGCAATATAACTTGAGATGAATTTCTAATTTTTTGCCCGTTGATCTGGTTTTGTTTTCAACAGTTTTTCAAAAATAAAAAAAGCAGACAAAAATTATTTTTAATCTGTGAAAAATTGAGCTGAACACTGAAAAATTTAAACTGAAAAAGAACAGTTTTCTGAATTTTTTCGTTCGTTTGTCATTTTTTCATGTTTTTTTTTTCAAAAAGAAATCCGAAGGATGAAAATTGATGAATAGAAGAATCATGATTTCGTGAAAAGAAGAACTTTGTATCTTTTTCTTTTTTTTTCTTTTTAAGTAAAAAAAATATCTCGGTTTTTGCAAAAGCAGCAGATGTTTTTTTTTTCTTGAAAGAAAAAAATTGAACACGCAGAAATAAACTGGCAAAATTTGGTACTTTAAAAATGTTTCAAATCTTGAATGGTTTTCGAAGATAACTGAATCAATCTATTTGCTCCATATTCGACAACATGAATATGTATACATATATCCGCAATTCTTAATGCACTTTTATTCACCATAATTTGATTTTTTGAGAAGGATGAGAGAAAAAAAAAGATCTACAGAATCTGAAAAAGCGAAGTGTGTGTGGCTGCGTGTGCGTGATGGTGAATATTGAAAGCCAAAGCAAAAAAAAAACAAAGAAAAAAAAACGAAAAACCGAAAGCAAAAAAATTTGAATTTGGAAAAAAAAAGAAAAAAAGAAAAAGTGGGATGATTTTTTGTTCGCTCATATATGCCAAGCAACCGGAAAATACATGGTGTTCAGTTTTTGTTTACGTGTAAGGAGCGTGTTTCTAATTCATAAAAAATGTGAATTAGAATTTTTGAGTTGATGAAAATTGTCAATTCAAACATAACTGAGAAAGTTTTAGATGTTGCAACATTTTGCAGCTGATCTTTTACTTGTTTGTCTTCAATGATTGAAAGACAATTTTTCGAAGCCTTACAAAATTTGACATTCTGGATTTTTATTGGTTTTAACCAACAAGTTTTCATGTTATCGAATTTGGAAAATTATGCATGATGGCTGCATTGAAAACTGATTTTAGATGTTTCTTTTTAAGAAAAAAAAATGTTCTTTTTTTTCGAACATTCTTAATGAATTTTCAAAACTTTTTCAAGTACCTCTTAAAAATTCAGCTCTATTCCAATGGAATTGAATTTTTAAAAAAAAACCTTGAAAGTCTAGACATAAAAAAATGTGCAAAAAAAATAGAATAACACAGTATGAAGTGGTAAAAAAAAATCCATGAAGTGGTCGAAAAAACGGGGCTCGTTTCGAAGCCGAGGAAGAAGAGGCGAAAACTTAATTAAGTATGTAAGAACTTCTGAAATGGTTCGAGATCTAAAACTTAATTTGAGGAAAATAGAGACCGACCAAAATGTTTTAAAAAAATGGCAATTTTTAATGAAAAAAATTAAAAACACCCGCGATATGCCGCCAGAATAAAATTTAAAAACGTTTGTTGTTTCGATTTTTTTAATACTGAACTCGATTTTTTTTTTTTGGATAATTCAACAAGCAGAAGCTTCGCTGAGATTTCATTGAGTAAATGAAACCGTCAAGTGCACAGCACTTAAGACAATTGAATTAGAAAAAAAAGATGTTTCAAAAAAAAAAAAAAAAAAACGTTTTTCATCTAATAAGAATATAAATTTCCGACCAAAGTTGATAGGAAGCTCAAGCTCTCAAAGTATTTCAACAATTTTTTTTTGAAAGATCAAAAAGTTCAAACGATATGAATGTATAGTGGAAAAAAATACAAATATCATGTGGTTTTATATTATTAAATTTATCCACATTTTTTGCACTTTTTGATACACAGTAAATTGCAAAGCAGCATCAAGTTATTTTTAAGAGAAGATGTACTCATCCCAGTGAACATTTCTTTTTAAGACATGCACACCATCAAAAAAGGAACAAAACAACGAAACTAAAACTTATCAAAAACTGAAACGAGTTTCGAGAATGAAATTTGCTTGGCTTACAAAAATTTTTTTTTTTTTTGACAATTCATATTTGAAAATTTTGCACCGAATAATTTCAAAAACCTAAGGTTAAGTCTGAAAATGCCTTTTCTATCCCAATCGGATTCAGTCTTATGCTTAACAGACCGAAAAATTTGTTAAAGTTTCATCTAAGGATTGACAGAAACCGAAAAAAATGAGTTATTTCAGCGACTGAAACAATTAAGATGTCATTCTCTTCTTCACTTTTCTTTTCTTTTTCTTTTTTCTTTTTTTTTTTTGAAATATGGCAATAAAACAAGGGTTGTGCTGGCAGGTAGATGACATCATAGAATGTAGAAAAAATTGATCTTTCTTTTTTTTATGTAGAAACTGGTCGCAATATTTATAGTGAACATTAAATTAAAAGAAAAAGGATATTTGGGTGCCTTTTTTTCTAGAAAAAAAGAAAGAAATTCAATTAATTTTTCCAAAATGGAAAAAAATGCTGAGAAAATAAAATTTTGGGCATGGTAGAAAACGTTCTCAAAAATAAAAAATAAAATCATTTTTCTCAAGATTCTTTTTACTCATTAACGGTTAATAAATAGAAAAAAATGTCTGGCTGCTTCATAACGAAGCCACTTTTTCAAAACGATTTTTTTTTATTAGATAAATTAGAAGTTTTCAAGAGAATTATTAAAAAGGTGAAAAAGTTGCTTTCATTTAGAAAATTGGCTGTATCAATGAAAACTAATTTTTTTCAGCAAAAAACAAAAAGCCTAGAAATGAAATTAGATGTCATTTTTTTAAAATTGAATTAAAAAGTTGAAGTTTGGAAAGGAAAATTTCTAAAACTAATTTTATTTAAAAAAAACGTATACGAACTTTGCACAAGGGAAAGCTCAACTAAAACTTTGCAAATTTCTATTTCGCTTTCCTTAAAAAAAAATAAAAAGACATAACAAACTTTGTTAAAGAAACTTTAACCAACTTTAATTTTTTTTATCAACTCTGTACAAATTTTAAAAAAGAAAAAAAGCAAAAAAAAAAAGGAATATCAACGTGTTTTTTCACAACGAAAAATAAAATTCAATTAAATTTGAAGTTTTTGACGTGTTTACCTAATCTCAATTCGCATTTTTACGTTTTTTTTTCAGTTTCATTAATTTTTCGTTATGTTCAAAACATCGCTGTTTTTTTTAATCTGATCGTTGAAATGATTAAATTTTGAGATCATTCAAAGAAATTTCATCATTCTTTACTCACGTTCTTCTTGACATCAAAATGAAAAAAAAAATTATTTTCATGAACTTGTAACACATCCATAAAATATCAAAAAAAAAAAGTCCAAACTTGACTACTCGATAGTTTTTCGTGATTATTTTTAAAAATGAAAATGATCCTTGCCGCATTAAAGAATAAAACTTAAAAACTTTTTTTTCCTCAAATATTTTATTTAAAGTTTCTATAAATTTTTGCAGAAATTCTTTGCATATTTAAAAAAAAGTCATATTTTCTTAGAAACACTCTGACATTTCAAAAAAAAAACAATTAAAGTTCGGTTTTCAACCGAAGAAAAGAAATTATTTTTTCTTTTAGGTAAAATCATTGGATACAAAATAATGCACTATGTATACAAAGTTACATTTATTTCTCAACAAACATTTGACAAAAAAGGTGCATTTCAAAGAGTTTATTTTATTTTTTTGACATTTTTTTTTCAATAAAATTCTTCATTTTTTTCCGTAATGTATACTACATCGTTCAAAAGTTTGAGACTAATCTAACTATGGGGAAAAAATGCATCTAAAAAAGGCATCCTGTCATCACCCTGAGCAACCTCTTAGTTGAACCACTAGAATAGAATGTTGAAGAATATTCGTCGTCCTTCTTTTCAATGTTTCATATTTCAAACAATTCTTTTTGTTTTTGAGTCACATTTTGCTTAGAAACCGCACACGCGCGCAGCTTTCCACCGTTTGTTAAAGTGAGCACCTGGCGCAGGAATAATTTTTTAACCAACCTTATTGACCTTCATCTTCTTCTTCTTCTTCTTCTTCTTCTTCTTCTTCTTCTTCTTTTTCTTTCTGTTCGTGTTTTTGATGAGCTTCTGTTATAATGAAGCTTCTTCTTTTCTTCACTCTTTTCCAACAATTTTTGTCAAGTTTTGCATTAAAATGCCAACAATGTAATGGATGGCATGGCGATTACCCATCAAGGTTGAGTTTTTACTGTCATTAATTTATCTGAAATTATTTTTTTCAGATATACGACGGCTGCGACTTGTGATAATCGAAACAACCAATGTGAAACGACGCAGGTTTGAAAATGTTTTTCACTAAAATTTCCAAGATTTTGAATTTCAGTATTGCGTCAAAATAGTTGATCCAATGAGGCCTGGAGCAAATTATGCAACTTATAAAAGCGACTGTTTTTACCAAACACAAATTCAAGTGAACCCAACAAATCTCAGTTACGTTCAAGGAAATGTTTGTTTTCCATTTCAAGATGGATCAGCTCCTGTCAAAAGGTGATTTGAAACGTGAAAAGTTTCAGAAAGTTGAAAAAAATTGGAAGAAAATAGTGGAAAAACATAAATAAATTTTAGATGGTACTACTGTTTCTGCAACAATCGTGATTATTGTAACGAATCAACGAGAAAGTCGTTTTTCTTTGCAATTATCGGTTTAGTCATATCACAACTCATTTTTTAATTAAGCAAAATAATCAATCATTGGTTTTTTCTTTACTCCACTCATCACTCAATTTTTTTTTTAAAACGTAATAAAACTGTCATTTTGATTTTCAAAAAAGGGTTGACTGAATAATAAATATCGATTCGCTTTTCATCTTTTTTTCTACAATCGAAATTTGCTGCAGAAAACTTTCAAATACGAAAATCGGCTCAAATTGATAAAAATTGAGTGATCCATTATAATCGAATATTTTCAAAGAAATTCCATTTTTATTTTTTTATTTGTAAAACATTTTTTTTTAATTTTTAAAAAGACGAATTAAAAAAAATGGTTTTAAAAGTTATAAAATCAATTCAGTGACAACGAGAAAAAAAAATGGTATCACTTTTATTGCACACTTCAATTGTATACAGAGAAAGGGAAAACACAAAGTAAGAGAGAAAAAGGAAAAAAAATTGGAGAAAAAGAAGAACGAAAAACAATTTTTTTTAAAAACTATTTTATACGTCGCAACATCTGCCCTGCCCGATGTGATTCGAAATTGTTCGAGCTACAAAAAAAAAGAACTCGTCTTTTCCTTTTGTTGTACAATATTTTCTCATATTTTACATTTTTGTTATTTTACAATTTTTCAACACCGCTTTTTCACGATTTACAATGTCATTATTTGATTTTGAGAATATCAGAAACTGTGCCCAGTTTATTCCTGTAAGTAAACTTTGTTATCAATTGATGCTCATCATATTTTTTTTGTTGATAACATTAGACCTTAGCAATTATCAGTCGAGGCATTCAATCAACTGTTTTTATTTCTATTTATTTTTTCATTAAATTTTGAAAAAAAATCTTAAAAGAAAAATAGAATTCTCAATTTTAAGATGAATTTAAATCGTTTCAAATTTTTGATGACCGGCTCACCGGGAAGCGGAAAATCCAGCACAATACGACGAATTCATGAGAATATATTTATCGAAGATTGTTCTCAAAGCAAATGGAGTGTTGCAGTTGTAAGAGAAATTTATAATCAACGTGTGCATATTGAAATCGAAGAAATAGGTTTTGAGTTCAACAGGGAAAAATGGCGTGTTTAATATTTTAAGTTTCTGCAGACCCATCATCTTTTAATGAGCATGAATCGAATACTGTAAGTGTTAAAAAACCAAGGTTCTTAAAAAAAAGTAGTGTTTGATTTCAGGCAATCAATTGGCCAGATGTTAATGCAGTATTCATTGTTTATGATTCAACAAATCGTGAATCATTTGAAGAAATGAAGAAACTGTTACTTCCTGTCCATCGTAAAATATCGCCAGAATGTATTATAAGCATTGTCGGAAACAAAGCAGATAAATCAGATAAGCAAGTCAGTTGGGAAGAAGCTGAACAATTTGCTGATGAACAAGGTTTATCATTGTTCGAAACCAGGCAAGATATTTTATTTTGAAACACATTATTTTTTTGAGTTTTGATAAGAAATCTAATTCAACAGAAAGAAAACCAAATGCATTTGAAATTTTTTTGTCTTTGAAGCTCAAATTCTATATTCATTTTCAAATATTCACCAATATTTTTAGCTTTTACTTTCTAAACAAACACAAAAAAAAAACCCTGAAAAACATTATTCATCTCACTACTCAAATTATTCTGTTCATTTCCTTTTTTCGTTGTTTTTTCCCAATATGAATCAGAAAAAGAATAAGAGATTCTAATAAATGATGTATGTTGAAATACAAAAAAAAAGAAAAAAAAAAAAGAAAAAGAAGAAAAAATTTGCCATAAAATAATATTTCAAAAGAAATGCAAATTTATTGGGCACATTTCAGCAATAAAACTGGAGTCAACACAGAAATTTTAATCAGCGAAACAATTGAAGCTTTGTTTGATCGTCGGTTTCAACAAAACGATAGTGCTGATGTAGAAATGGAGCAGCCGGTGAGTTATCATAAAATTCTTTTCAGAAAATATCATAAAATCAATAAGACTAGAAAATTTAAATTTCCGGTGGTTAATTTAATCTATTAAATATTTGAAAAGAAAAACACTTCCATTTTCTGCAGCTCTATCAAGAAACAACGGAACGCCCATCAAGCAGCGATGAGCAGTCAACAAGTCAGTCGAGATTCAATCTTTTCTGTTGGGTACCCAAGATACCATTTGGAAGATTATTCTCGAACTGAATTGACGAATATAAATTCTCAATCAGCTTTTAAAGTGATTTTAAATCATATTTCATTAATAAAATTTTAAATGCATTATTTGTTGAGTTTTTTTGTTTCATTTTTTGAATTTTAAAGAAAGGTGAAGTTTAAAAAGAACATTAAATGATTGGCATGAAGGTTCGGTCACCAAGTATTTATGAATTTTTCTAGTCTCAATTAACTAGAAATGAACTTTGTTTAGAGATTTATTTAATCGGTTGTTAAATGAGAAAAGTATTCATATCTATACTGCGAATGACGGTAGAAAACCAAAAAAGACATAAACTCGTTTTTGGAATTGACACACTCTGTTTGTTATTAATCAGAGGAAAAAAATGAGGAAAAAAATTATTCTTCTTCTTATATTTCTTCTTTTTTTATTTATTTCTCAGCTTCTCCCAGGCGCAATTGTTTCAGTCAATGGCAGTTATTATTTCAGAATGCTCACACACTTGAACAAATAGTAGTAAAAATATCTGCACATTTATCATAATATTTAATTTAATATATGTATAAACTATGTACATATGTACATACAAAATATACATTTGTATATTTTATTTTAATTTAAAAATCAAAAAAAAAATGTAGTTGAAAGTTTTTTTATTAGAATAATAAAATGGGTTTTTTTTTTTTTGAAAATCAGAAAAGATAAAGTGATTCAGGAATTTAATAAATAAAATTAATGTTTTACATAATCTTCTACCCTGTTTTTTTTTCTTTTGATTTCATTATTGATATTTTTTGAACTTCGAAAACATAGAAATACTTTTTGTTTTGTTTGCATTGCGTATTAAAAAGTGTTTTTTTCCCCTATTTTAACCTGGGATAATTATAAATTCACAGTTTTTCATGTTTCTTTTCAATCAATTTTTCAGTTATTTATTGATTTTTTCAAGCGTTATTAGAAATAAAAATGGATGGATAACAGCTTTAGCTTCATTCATTAAATTTAATATTATTTAATTTAAAAAATAATAGAAATGTTTAAAACCTGACCAACCCAAAAAAAGTGTTTCTATTTTAAGTGATATCTTGAAATTAAAAAAAACTTTTTATCGTCGTCTTATCGCCGTTCTTTGAAATGAGCCGTCTTCTAGATTTGATTTACATAAATATGTATGTATATTCTAAATAGACTTCCGAATGACCACTTCAGATTTATGAACTTTTGAAAATGAAGTGAATTTCTCAGCATTGAATATTTCTCGAATTATTTGAGTTCCCTTCTTTCTCACAACTCAGTTTTTTTTGTCTCCTCCTGTCTAAAATTCTTTTGATGCTCATTTTACTCATGTAATTTTCTAACATCAACATGAAAAGTTTTCAATTTCCCACGAAACATTTTCCATCATTATTTGTCTCCTTTTTCATCTTTCCTTTTCACAAATAAGGTAGAAAAAATTGGTTTTTTTTTCGTCCACGTCCCCAGTGGCTACAAAAGCATTGGTTCCTTTATGATTCACTGAACCACTTAAAATTAAAGATATAAGCTTGAATTAATGGAGTCTGTTTGAGAAAAAAAAAGTTTGGCTCATAAATGCTTTTTTGTGTTTTATTGTTCGCGATTGGGAAACGTGGAACGTATTTTTTGTGTGATTCAATTTTTAATTCCGAAAAACTCTAGACATGCATTGTTCCATTGTTGAATAGGCACGAAACAAAGTTTTGAGCGAAACTTCTTTCTTATTTTTCAGTCAGAATCAGAAGACTATCACAGTGCAACTATTTGGTTTGCTGTTGAAGCCCTTTTTAACCACGGCGAGCGATAGTGTCTTTCAATTTTCTCGGAAAACGCTGGAAACAATGCATAAAACTCGAAACTTTCCGCACCAATGCGCATTGGACTACTATGCATTAGGGTCTAACTCACTTTACATTAATTAAGTCCCTCCCTTTTAACGTAATCCTCATTTTTTTTTTCTGTGAATGTGTATACATATCTACATAGATTTACGTTTGATGAATGAAGAGAGACAAACAAAAAATGGATGGAGAAAGGTTCAATATTGTATGTGTGCATAGGGGCAAGTGGAAAAAGTTAGAAAATGAAAACTCCAAATGCGATGAAACATTTTTTGTTTGAATTGTTTTGTGTTTTAGTTATTTAGTTTCAGCTCAATGAGTTATTCAATACTTTTCATAACTTCGTTTAACTCTGAAAACCATTTCATATTTTTTAATTATCTCAAATGTTTCGCAAAAATATGAATTAAAATTAAAATAATTCAAATATATGGGTTCAAAACTTTAAAATGAAGGTCATGAAAAAAAAAGAAGAAGAAAATCTTAATTCGTATGCCTCCCTGTATGCATAAATAGCTATATTTATACATTTATGTATTAATTATTAATTGTCGGGCCCCATGATGATAATCAAATTTTTTTTCGAAGAATAGGGCACAGAAATAGAAAAAAAAAGAAAGATGAAAACATAAAAAAAAAGAAATTTAATTCAATTTTTTTTGATACAAAAACATATAAAATTTCGTTATTGGTTAGTTGAAAAGAAGCCTTCGAGTAGATTTATTTTTCGAACTTCATTTTTTGTTTTTAATTTCACTATTTTTTTCAATTTTGAGAATTTTTATCTTTTTCTTTTTTTTTTTTTGAACTAATACATATCTTTGATTCTATTTTTGTAGAATTTTAAAGTTTAGCTTAAAAATTGAAAATGAAATGTGAAAAGGTTTCCATAAAAAATCACTTCAATTTTTATTTTTTTGAACGATTCAATTTTCAAACTCTCACATCATTATTCAACGTTTCTTTTTTTTTTTTGTCGATTAGTAGACAAAAAAGTTCAACATTTCGAAAATGTGCAAAACGACGGGAAAAATTCTGTGCGACCTATTTATTATATGCATATTAAATGTGGCGAAATCGAAGAAACTTTTTTTTCTTTTCAAGCTTCTTTGGAATTTCGATTTTTAAAAACAAAAAGTTTTTGAAACGTTCGCTTTTTTATTAATTTGAAAATCATTCTAAAATCGGATTTTATTTTAAAACTCGTTGCTACCTTTTTGTCAGTTGAAGAATATAAAATCTGGCAAAACATGTGTCATCTCTCTTTTTCCAATCTCATTCTCTGTTATTCCATTTTTTTTGCATAAATCGTTTTGAAGACACACATTTATTCCATCTGACGATTTGTGCATTGTAAACGGATTTCTCTTATTTTTTTTCTCATTTTATACGATTTTGACTTATATCAAACCGCACTTTTTTTCAAAACTTTTTTTTACGATTTTATATCACATTATCACTAAAAAAAATGCTTCGAGTTTAATTAATCGGAACATTTGACAATAGTTTTAGGTCGATTTTTAAAATTCTTCACATTTAATTGTGAAGTTAACAGGAAACGTAAAATGTAATAGAAAAAGGATAAGGAACCAAAAAAAAAATGGAGAGAGAGAAAAGGGGTTATGAAATAATGTCATAAGCTAAAAAAAAAACAATGACTAGCATTTTACTGGACATAGTTTATGTCCTGCGCTAACTAATAAAAAATGAAATTATGCTTGTTTTGTATCGACTTGTCTTCAATGTTGCATTTTTATTTTGTAAATATGTAAATTAAACGTGGTAAGTTGCGATAAAAAATATATAAAATAACAAAAATTTTGAAAATATCTTGAATTTCTATTCAACTTGATCTCGTTTCAATCTTTTATCTTTAACGGCCCCATTTTTTTTCCATTTGACTCATTCATTCTCATTCTTTTCCATTTTTTTTGTGCTGTTCTTTTTGCATTATTTTCAACTATTCTTTTTTCCTTTTTTTTTTACCTCAAAGTACAATTAAATTAATAAAACGAAATAAAACGTAAAAGAAAGTAATTTGAATGTTGGGTTTCTTTTTTCTTTATTTTTAGAAAAAATTATTTCGTTTTAAACCCCATTTTTCCAGTAAATTTTTTATTTTCTATCAATGCAATTTTTATGTTTTTTTTTAAGTAAAGATAGCGTTTTGTTTATTCAAGTTACATTTCTTGTTTCGGAACATAGAGATTCAATTCAATTGGTTCAATTTATCTAGAAAAACGATAAAATAAATAACAAGCAAAAAAAAATGTTGAAGCTCCGTGTCCTATCAAAATTGAATGGGATGACTATTGAGAGAAAAAAAACCTAGGAAATACGCAAAATCTAGAACAGAAAAAAAACACCCACACTAAGGGATGGATAAGATGGAAAAACCCATCAGACCTACCACAATGACTTTATCCTACGCGCCGTCGTACTTTCATTATCTCAGTTCGTCCTGAAAAATAGTTTGGAATAAAGGAAAAGGAAAAAAAAATGGAAACGTGCATCAGATTCGCTATTTTTCTTTCCAGCAGCTTTCGTCACCGCTTTCCATTTAGTTTGGAAAACTACGGTGGTCTCAGATTTACTTGGCTTATTTCGTTTGGTTAGATTCATCATCGGTGACCAAGTTTTTGTTCTTTTTTTTACTTTCTTTTCTCTCTTTTTTTCATTTTCTCTGCCTTTTCTTGGCAAAATTTTGAACCGTTTGAAATCAATTTTTTCTTTGTTGTGAAAACTTTGGTTTTTAGTTGACGTTGAACCGAAGATTCATGTAGATGAGTTTATGGAGTTACACAAAAGTATGTTGAAAGTTTAATTTTACTTTATCGAGAAAAAAAAATAACCAAATAAATTTATCTTTAACTTCATAAATATGTATGCCTATTCAGAAAAAACGGGAGAAATTCAAAATTTATGTATTTTAGAAATGAAGATCATTTTATTTTCCAATAGGGCCATTCAAAACTTTTTAGAAATGAATTTGGAAAATTCTAATCCATCGCTAAAAAACAAAAAAGTTTTTATAACTTTTCTTCTCGTTTTTTTTTCATTTTTTTTTCAAAACTTTTTTAGAATATCATCATTGACTTCTTCTCATCAATCATTTAAGTATTAAAAAAATAGTTTTGAACAGTTTACTTTGAGCTTTAACTACTTTTATGAATCGTTAAGAGTTTAACGAAATTCATGTTCGAAACCTCAAATTTCAATGGTCCACTCAACGAGAGGAATCCTAATAGGCATCATATTGTATTTATTTTCCATGGTTTTGTTCCTTCTCTTCATTTTTGTTTTTTTCGGTTAATTTCCAATGAAATTTACGTGACACCAAAATGAAAATGAATTATTTTAAAAGAAGATGCCAATAAATGTTCCAAACAATAAACTTGTCTTCTATTTTCTGAAAATATTTTGAAATTTCTCAAAGACATTTTACATTTTCAAAATGAACGTTTTCATTCTATTATTGATTTCTGTTCCAAGATTGGAAATAATTCATATCCACGTTTTTTTCCAGTTTTTTTTTTGAGCCGTTTTAACGAATTCTGTTGTTACAAATACGTAGTTTATTTTTTTTTGTGTCGACCTATTTTTATCAATAAACATGAAAAAAGCGGAGAGCTCTTCCGAAAAAAAAAATAAGAAGCATTAAAGTGAGAAATCGCAAAATCCTACATTTCTTCAACTTCTCTTATTAATAAAGGATTTTTTGCGGCTTAGTTTATTGTTGTTTTTGTTGTTTTTTTGTTCCAATTTTTTCTCTCAGCCAAACACTTTTCAATTAATTTGCTCGGAATGAATTGAAAGCTGATTAAGGTGAATTCCGTTCAAATTTGAAAATGTCTTGATAAGGAAGTTGTGCCATTTTTTTTTCTAATTTACTGGCTAGATCATGAACTTTTCAAAATAAAGCCTGTTTGTTCCTTTTTTCTTTCTTTAATTCTATTTTTTCAGCCAATACATATTACGTGCAGGTATTTTTTTTTCACCGAAATGTGCTCATTTTTATTTTAAAAAAATGGGTACTTTGAATAATTAAAAGAGCAATTTTTGTTATAGTTCATTTTTATAATGCATATTAAAATCAAAAAAAAAATTATAATGAGAGTTCTTTACTAAAAAAAAACACCCCACGCAGGATCTTTTCTCAGTGACTTTTCCAAACTAGAAGGATTATAGAAAAAACATTCGTTCCATTGAACATATGAGCTTTGATAAGGATTAGGTGTTTTTTCTCATCGAGAAAACAAAAAAAAACGAAAGGATGATCATTTCCTGTTTAATTTTATACCAATTAAAAGCCATTTCCAGTTTTGGCGATGTTTATTTCCAAATTTGATTTTTTTCCTGAACAAACTACTCGTTTCAAATAATTGAGTTTTAAAAATAAAATATTAAAAAGAAAAACTGAGTGACAAAAATTTTTTGCGCTTTTTTTTTGTTTTCATTCAAAAAAAAAATGAATTCAAGAAACCTGTGAAACTGGCTGTTATTTTTCAATGACAATTTTTTTTCTTGTTGATTGATTTCTTATTTCAAAAATGTTTTCATCAGTCGTTTATTTCTTCAACTTTGAAAATTGATCTAATAAAAATTATTTCATGTAACAACTTTGTGTACGTTTAATAAAACATTGAATTAGCTCAGATAAAATTTCCTTTTTTTTCTTATTGTTTTCATGTTTATTTACATTTTAATACATTCATTTAAATATGTAAATATGTATTTATATTGAGTTTATAAGTCATTATTATCAGAGTAAGCAAGGTTTTAAATAATTTTTGCTTTTTTTTCATCTCCTGGTTTTTTATCTTGAATTTTGTGAATATTTTTTCAGTGTTACGGGTTTATCGAATTTTTTAATTGGACAATAAAGGGAAGGTTTAAAAAAAAGAAAAGAAAGACAAAATGAGTCGAGATTTGATTATTAATGCATTAAAAACGGAAACGTTTGGTTCTGGTTCAAACATTGAATCATTATTGACAACTTCAACTGATGTTGCCGATGAGATAACAACATCAAAAATTATTTGGCGACATCCATTATTGGCTTTATGCCTCATCACAATTTGTCTTCTCACGATTGCCGGAAATTGCCTTGTCGTTATCGCTGTTTGCACAAAAAAGTATCTCCGAAATCCGACGGGGCACGTTAACAGCAGAATTTCAGTTTGACACAATTATTTTTTTAATTTTTCAGATGCTTGATTATTTCATTAGCAATTGCTGACTTAATTGTTGGTTTAGTTGTAATGCCGTTAAACTCATTATTTGAAATGACAAACCATGTTTGGTTGTTAGGTTGTTCAAAACACATTTCCTATTTTTTAATTATAATAAATATTTTAATCTAGGCTTATCCATGTGTGATCTCTTCCATGCTTTAGATATCTTAGCTTCCACTGCATCAATATGGAACTTATGTGTTATTAGTTTGGATAGGTAAGCCGATCGAATTTCAAAAATACATTTAAAAAAAAGGGGGATATTTTAGATATATGGCCGGTCAAGATCCAATAGGATATCGAGACAAGGTATCGAAGCGACGAATTCTTTTCGCGATTCTTCTGGTTTGGGTTTTATCTGCATTTTTGTCGTTTCCAGCAATATTCTGGTGGCGAACAAGTTCACCACATTTATATGAAGATCAGGTTTGAGGGGGAAAAAAAAAGAAAGAAAGAGAGGGAAGGAGAAAAAAATGGAATAAATAAAAACAAGTATTGTTCAGTATCAATGTTTATTCACGGATAGTCAAATGTATGTCAGCTTCTCATCATTGGTCTCATTTTACATTCCGTTGTTTTTGATACTTTTTGCATATGGAAAAGTGTTCATTATTGCAACTAGACATTCAAGAGGAATGCGAAAAGGAATGAAAACCGTCAATGTGAGTTCTATCAGAGAATTGAAATAAAACCCGCAAATCTAATTTTTTTAAGATAAAAGGTAACAAAAGGAAACGGACAAACACTGAAACCGAAAGTGTTTTGTCAAGTGAAAATGAGCCAACACTACGCATTCATTTCGGACGTGGTAAAAGGTCAAGCTCAAGCATGAAATCAGGACGATCGCAAGGAAAAGACTCGACTCGATTGTTATTGAAACAAGTTTCATGCAAATCATTAAATGATCGAGGAGATCACAACAATAGCGTTCGGCAACCATTGCTTCGTTCCGACACATCACCAAAAGACTTGGTTCCATCTCGTCCAGCCACATTTCGAGTTCGTGCTCCAAATCATGTAGCAAACCATACTTCAAACACACTCAAAATTGATTTGGTGAGCCATGTTAAAAAAAAAAGAAAAAAAAAGATGGAAAACCTCCGATTCAAAACAACAACTGAAATCCCTTTTTGAAAAATTTTCTGATGTTGTTTTTCTGATTGAATGTGTAAATTATTATACATCTGGAATAAATAAAAAATGGAAGAAAAAAAAGAGAAGATGTGAACAAAAAAAAAACTTTTGAAAAAAAAAATATATGCAAATTTTATGGGAATTTCAGGAAAGCGTGATAAGTGGAAGCTCATCCGAAATCTCTTTTGCGTCGGGATCGACATCAAAACGAAAATTGAACGTTCGCGAAAAGTCGCGACAAATGATGCGATATGTGCATGAGCAACGAGCTGCTCGAACATTGTCAATTGTGGTTGGAGCATTCATTTTGTGCTGGACACCATTTTTCGTGTTTTCTCCACTCACTGCACTTTGTGAAAATGTAGGAATTGAAAACAAGTTTTGAGGGTTGATTTTTTGGTTATCTCGAAGTTTTTTTTTTCATTTGTCTGAAAAAACGAAGCTTTTCATTTGAGAAAATTACAAGTTTTGTGCTTGAAATTGAAAAAAAAAATTTTTTTAATGTTTAGTTTTGCAGAACAAAATTGATAAACAAAAATTTCATAGTTTTAATGGTTTTTCATTGATTAACTTAAATTTAATTTCAGTGTTTCACAAGCCGCGAGACAATTTTCACAATTGTTACATGGGCCGGACATCTCAATTCAATGCTCAACCCTTTCATTTATTCTCGTTTCTCGCGTGATTTTCGACGAGCTTTCAAACAAATATTAACCTGCCAACGGCAAAGAAAAGTGAAAACAGCATTCAAAACGCCGCTCTCGCTCGTCTTCACACAATTGATATCGGTCACCCAAATGTGGGAGCAGCCAGCAAATGCTTTAAATGAGATATCATGAAACGCTTCGCATCCGTTTAATTCATTCGGTTTCCCTTGCGTTTCGTTTTATTTTTTTTCTCTCCTCTTTTTTTCATTATTTGAAAAAACAACTTTGAATTCCATTTTTTTTCCTTAAATTTATTTTCTTTTGTTTTACGATTTTTTTTTTCCGGTGGCCTCCAACACATATTGATCTCATCAATATAGATACAAAAGCATACGTTTATTTATTATTTTTGTGAATTGTATGTAGTAATAAACTCGAGTTTTAACTCTTCATCTATTTTTTCGTTTCTTTTAATAATGATGGTAAAAATCAATAATTATTGTTTTTAATATGAATTTTTAAAATTAGCTGTACTCTAATCCACTTTAAAATAAATAGTATTCATGTTTAAAAACAAACCAAAACTCGATTCAAAATAATTTGTTCATGTGTGCGTTTTGTTTTGCGTTAGGTTCGCAATCATTGAAAATGTTTTTTGTTCCATCTTTACTTAATACAAATATTTTCTGTAATTTTGTTTCTTTCAAGAGAAAACAACATGACTAAAAATGTTTGTGTTCATTATCGTTTTTCTCTTCATTTTTCATTTGTTGTCCCAATCCTAATGTTTTGTGCTTCAACAAAAAAAAACTTTAAAATTGTTTAATTTTAATTTAAGAATTAGTTTAAATGTTTTCATATTATATATAAGCACATATAAATATATATATATATATATATATACATAAATATATTTATATATCTATAGAATTCTTTGCTATTCATTTTTTTGGGGAAAAAAAAGGGTTCCAAGTGCACTTTCAATCTCACATTTAGCCACCATCATCATTAGAAAAATGAGAAAAACGTTTTCCAAAGTTTTTTCTTCCAATCTGGTAGAAACAAAAAAAAGGAGATTCAATTTATAGCAAAATTGGCAGAGCGGAAACAAATATAATTCTTTAAACAATTGAAGTAAATTATTTAAAGCGTGTGACGACACGCCAGTGTTACGATTTGAATGTTGTTTAGCAAATGGGTCTCACAACGCGCTCCTTCCCTTCTTTTCTTGCTTTGTCTGCGTCTCATTCGATTGCCGTTTCTCTAATTTTATATGTAGTTACCACTGCTAACTTGTTCTATATTTTGTGATTCGTCTTTTTTTTTGGCTCAGCTTTTCTATTAAATTGAAAATTGTTTTGTTTTATGCCAATGGACACATTTGTAAACACAGTTGGTGATAATAACCAGTTTTTAATGCCTTTTTCCCAAAAAAATGTGCATAATTTTTTTTTTGTTTCAAAAAAAAGTTGTTTTAAAGTTTTAATTCAGCAAACTATTTTTATCTTTTTGAGTTTTGAGGACTAATTATGGTTGGCTTTTGCAGAAAACGCATAGTGAGCTGATTGGATTTATCTCGATTTTGTCTGAAAATTAATGGAGCAAGTTGAATCATCAATTTCAAACACATGTGAGCTGCTTTTTTCTTTGGTTTCAATCCGTTTTCTTTTTTTTTTGTGTTTTCGCTTACATTTGAAAGTTCTTGTTAGCTCATTAGGGCTAGCATAAAAGCTTCTGTTAGCTGAACCGCCCCATAAGTTTTTTAATGATATTTTATTTTTCGTCTAACTTCAATTTCCAGATGTGACAGAAATATGAGCAGAAAACTCTAAATTACTTATTTTTCTCATTTTGCTCAGTGGTGTCACTTTTTGAGCGCGTTATTATATATTGAATATAAAAGAAAAAAAATAATAAGTTTATTTTATTTCTTAATATATGATTTTTTCAGCTTCACCTTTAAAACTTTCCGATATTGAAATGAGTGCAACATCGTCAGCTTCAACAATTGATGATAGCGAAATTTCCAAAATGACATCACCATTTCGTAATTCATTGTTTAACCAACGGACGACAAACATCACTCGGCTACCAATTGAGACATTGACAACAACCACAACAACAACACCAGAAGCCTCAATAGTTCCAATTTTGGCAAGAAGCAATGGTGTTAGTAATGGGTCAGGATGGGTGCGGTTAAATGTTGGTGGGAAAATCTTCCAAACAACTCGCTCAACATTGATGCGTGAGCCAGGATCATTTTTGTATCGTTTGTGTCAAGATGAGCAAGGACTTTCTTCTGATCGGGTTTGATTTTTTTTTTCCTTTTGAACTTTCAAATGATAAATGTGTTTAACGATTTAGGATGAAACTGGCGCTTATCTTATTGATCGAGATGCAGAATTCTTTTCGCCGATTCTGAATTATTTGAGACATGGAAAACTAATTCTCAACCCTGGAATGTCAGAAGAAGGCATTTTAGCTGAAGCTGATTTTTATAATTTACCAATGTTAAGCCAATTGATTATGGATCGCATTCAAGAACGGGAAAATGGTTTGAAAGATGTATCTGTAAGTGATTTTTAAGCAGCATAAAAAAGGTGTTTTTTTTTCAAACTTTCAGTTAGTCAAATTTGTCTATCGTGTTCTTCAATGTCACGAAGAAGAATTGGCATCTGTGGTGTCTGCAATGAGTGATGGATGGAAAATTGTTCAAGTTGTACCAATCAATTCAAACTATTCTGCTTATAACAGTGACCAACAACAAGAATATTTGTGTATTGTTGAAAGAGAATGTCCGGATAATGGAACGATGGGTGAAAGTCAAGACCGTGCAAAATTATTGCAACAAAGAGCTAGACGTGAGTTTTTAAAACATCATCAAAACTTGCACAGAAAAAAAAGCGCAAATTTTTTGTTAATCAGAAATTGAAACCAAAAGTCATTTGCAAAGTTTTCCAATTAGGCGATTTCCCAACGGAGGTTTTGATTTATTTTCAAAAATGGCAAACAATCTCACATTTCATTTTTTTTTGAAATTTAAACGAAAAACTTGTGATTCATGAAATCAAATGTCAATTTTGCAGAATAATTGAATTGTCTTTTCAGAAAAATAAAAGAAAAAGCTTCCTTTTTTTCAGATAATTGAACAATGCTCAATTGGTTATTTAATTTCACACTGAGTCAGTCCCTCAATTGATGTTATAATCGGTTTATTTAACATATTTCTTTTCTTCACTGCAATATAATTGTTATGTTTTCAGTTGATTTTATAAATTCATAGCTTTATAAGAAATTGTTCTTCAATATGGAATTTCAGCACATTTTTACTTTAGTATTTAACTCAACATCATTATATTTTCTAATCATATTTATATGTATTTAACTCAATTTTTTGTTTGAAAAACGCACTAATTTTTCCGAGTCAAAACTTTAACGATTCCTTTTCAAATAATGCTAACATGTGTATTTCTTCATAATATATTTTAAATATTTATTTGGATTAGCTTAGAATTTGAAAAAATTAGTTTTAATTGATTGACAATTGATATCTTTCTGATTTTTTAAATGACAAATTTCTTTCGTGAATTTTCGTGGTCCAGTTTTTACTTTTCAATTTTGTTTAAGATGAAAAAAGTATTGTTCAATATTTTGTACCCATTTTTAGGTTTAACTCATAAGCCGTTTTTTTTTCGAATTGTATCTCAAATTGTTCGTTTTTGAAATATATTATATGGCGTGCGGAAAAATAAATACTAATAGAACATTGAATTCACACAATTTCTGGAAAAACTGGATTAGAACATCAATAAGGTCATCAAAAAAATCACATCTTTTGCATGTTTTTTTAAATAGCAATTGATAATTCGAACGAGAAAATTGGAAATGCGGATGAAACAAAAGAAATTTCTTGAAATTTCATTAATTGAATTGATATAAATCCTGATTAGCGCCAGAAGAGAAATAAAATATAATTGAATGGAAATGGAAAATGAAAGGAGAAAACAAATGAGGACAAAAAAACAGCGATAATGGCAATAAAAAAAGTTTCGAGACCAGTTTTTTTTGGTGTTCAATGCTTCATCATGTATTTATCGGTAAGAAGGAAGATAAACATTTATTCAAATTTTAATTGGTTTTTTTTTGCTTTTCTATTGTTTTATTCCTTGAATTCAATTTAGAAAAGAGATGGTGGTCAAAAACAGTGTTACAATCATATTTTCAATCTATCCGTTTTTGGACAGCTTATCTTATTTTTAAACTGAAATAAAAACCGATGAATAATAAATTATAGACACACAGGAACACACGCAGGCACAAGATCAAGATAAATGTTTTCGGATAAAGTTGGAATGTTGAAAGTTTCATTTCGACATTCATTTTCACATCAATTCCTTTGCTGTACTTAGGAGGGAAAAAAATCGGAATCAACAAACCGATCGAAACTTGTCTTTGGTTTGTTTTTTAGACATTTCTCCCACATTTTTCGAAATGTCTCATTCAATAAAATAGTTGACCAATGAATGAGACGCATCAATATACATTGGATTCCGATCATGACAGACAGACAAGAGAAGGATAAAGCAGACATGAGATAACAACACGCAGCCGATATTTCTCCAGAATATTTTTGTGGAGAAACGGATAATGGGGCGGTACACCGCACCAAATTTATCGTGGAATCTGTTGATGTCCATATTTTGCATTTTCTCTCTGCTTCGTTCTCGATTCTGACCCGTTTCGGTACACAATCTTTATTCACTTTTCTCTCGCTCTCGTTCTCTTCATCCGTTTTATTCTCCCGCTTTTTTTTCCTTCTTGTTTTCCTTCTCACTTCCATAAAGATTTATCCTGATCGTTACCGCCCCATCATCCCGAAGTTGCTGACGCTTTTATTCGACTACCTCTTCCGACGAAGCAAACACACACACACAGCACTTTCGAGCTTCATTTCATTTCTGGCAACAATTTTTTTGGTTGAAGCAAGGATGACGACGATTCGTCCATCACTTTTCGTATTTTTGATTCTCGGATGTTTAAATGGAGCTACTGCTAGAAGCATTGCAAACCAAGGTAAAAGACGTTTTAATGATTTTGTCAGAGGGTTGAGAAATATTTGATATGTGCACACTTCGCACAAAACTTCTAGGGCTGAAAGTGTGCGTATTTCTGCAAGATTCAATGTTTTTTTCTTCTAATTTGATTGACACATTTTTTCAATAGATCTAATTTGTGCAAAAAAGTGAAAGTGTTTTTTAGCAAAGTTCAAAATCCCAAACAAACGCAACATGAGTTCACTTTAAAATGCTGGACACATTTAAATTTTGTATTTTCGCCGAATGATCTGACCCAGATTTCGGAAAGGCAAACGGATTTAAATAGAAATCAAAAAAAAAAAACTTTCACTCAACATTCTTAATCCATTACCATCATCATCATCTACATTATCATGATTAGATAATGTGTCCGTGTGTATCTAACGCGAGAAAACAAATTCGAACTGTTCGATAGAATTTTTTTCATCATTAATGTTCAATTTTCAGTTAATTGTGATGATGAAAAAACTGGGTTTTTCGTAACTGACAACGCAATTTTAAAATCACAAGACTCCATTGTTTACAAAGATACTTCTGAGGAGGATTGCCTTCTTACATGCTCAAACAATCGAGTAAAAAATTGCCTTTGAAAAGTTCAACTAGGAAAATGAAAAAGATTTTTAGGATCAATTTGGTAGATCAATTATCTGCGCATCATTCAGTTATGATCACTCACAATTGGCGTGCACCATTTACAAAGAAAAGTCTGTGCCAGCTGGAGAAGCTGAAATTGAAAAAGCGATCGGAAAAAGATTTTTTGAAAAAATCTGTTTGCCAAGTAAAACATCACATTCCGTCTCAATTTATTTAGGTTTCATTTTTTTCAGAAAGTGTTCCAGCTAATTGCGGTGATTCTCAATTCATTCGTGTTGATCAAAGTGTTCTGGTTGGATATGCTTCAAACTTGACATTGGTTGATAGCATTGAAATGTGTGTTGCTCAATGTGTTCAGGAGACAAACTGTTTGGTGAGCATAATTATCTGCTTTTTTCGAATTTAACACGTTTGCCTTATTTTATTTTTAGTCGGCTATGTATTTCTATGAAGATGGTGAATGTATCACCAATAAAGAATCAGCATTGTCAAAGCCGACTTCATTCTCGAAAGAAGAGAATGATCGAGTTGTTTACTTTCAAAATGGTTGCGATTTGAGAAAAAGTGAAAATTTGAATTTGAATAAAAATTGAAAAAGATTTTCTTTTCTAGAAGTTGCTACAGATGAAGTAAAATCATCTGAGTCGTCTGGAAATGTCGAAGAAATTAACGGAGAAAATGGAGAGGAAGCAGTAGAAGAAGGAGGAGAAGAAGAAGGAGATGAAGAAGTGATTGACGAAGTTGCTGCTGCTGAAGAAGTGGTCACACAAATTTCTGAAACAACACCAAAAGCAGATTTTGAAGAAACCGCCGCTATTCAAAAAGAAGAAACAGCTGAAACTAAGGAAGAAGTTGAAGGTTTGAAAATGTTTCTTTCGATAAACAAATCATAGTTGAGTTTGAAAATCACATTTTTAGGAAATGCAAATGAAGAAGAAGAATATGAAGAAGAAGAAGAAACAGACGAAGAAACAGCAGAAGAGGAAGAAGAGACAACCCCAACTCCAACGACAACAACAACGACAACGACAACAGCAAAGCCAAAAAAAGTTGCCAAATACGCATTGCAAAAAAAAATCAAGAAGCATCCAAAGAATTTCGCTTCCAAAACCTACAAAGCTTTGAAAAAACAAAATATTCATAAGTCAAAACCAGTTGAAAACGAATCACAAGATTTTTCTGATCTTGAATTTGTTCAGCCACAGCAAAAAATGACAAGAAAAAGTTTGAGAATTAACAAAGTTAAGCAAGTTCAAGAAACTGAAGAAAATTCAGAAATTGAAGAAAGTCTTGAAAACTTGTATTTCTCTGAGTGGTCCGATTGGACACCATGCACAAAAAGTCAAGAAAGACAAATCAGACGCAGAAAGTGTTTGAATTTGAGAAGGTGCTTGGGAGCTTTAATGCAAGTTCAAAACTGTCCAATGGTTGTTCCCACAACTGGTTTGTGTTCTGTTCTTTTTTGTTCAGCTTAATAAAAAAAAAATTGTTACAGCTTCACCAAGCATTGAATCGATCCGATCAGTAGTGACAGTTGATGGTGATGAGTACGATGACCCAAACGTTCCAATCAATAAATTCTTCTCACCTGCGGATTCCCTTCCACTTTTAGAGGACAACGTATGGGGACCATGGCAAGGAACATGTCAACATTTTGCTTCATCTCAACCATGTAACAATGGAAACATGATTGGTTTCGAATCTCGTGAATGCGTTGCAAAAGATCCAACAAAATGCGAAGGACCATTCTTCCGTTATTGCACCCTGTCATGTTAGATGGAATGTTCATTCATGAAATTCTTTCTTCTTTATTGAATACATATTTATTTCTCGATTTTCACGTGCTCCTTATTTATCATCTGCTCAACAAATGTTTTATATCTGGAATTTTACATAATAACTATAATTTATAATAACCATTATACTTTTTTTTTTTTTCAACTTGAAACTTCATTTTAAATCGTCAACCACGCGTTTCTTTTTTGTTTACCATTTATAATTTTGTCAACGAGTATACTCTAATTTTCCTAATGACTTATTGCCTTGTTTTTCAAGTTTCAATCTGTTTAAAACTTATTTTTCCACTTTAATTTAAAAATGAACGTTCGATGTGTTTTAAAAAGTTTGAAAAAACATTTTTTTTTATTTTAAAATTTCGAAAATTGAAAATGTGACAAAATCAAATTGTTTAAAAAATGAAATGCCTATTTTTATTTATTTATGTATGAAGAAGTACATGCATTTGTACTAAAATACGTATTTTCAAAATTAATCGGCTTTACTTTTTAAAAATTATTTTATAACAGCTTTTGTAACTCAAAAAGTGGTTTTTAACGCTGTAAATAGATTATTGGCAGATTTCGTGTCACATACTTTTTGTTTTCATTTTTTTTTTTGAAAAAAAAAACGTACTTTGATGTTTTTAAAAATAAAAATTTTTTTGAATTATGACAAAATTGGTAAAAATAAAAAATGTATTTAACGAAAAAAATAAACAAGGAAGTGAATGACGGTCAACAAAAGTTTATGGCTGTGTTCAAAATAACAGTTTCTGAAATTAGAATTTATTGAGAATTTTGTTTTTTTTTCGAATCACTTGAAATGTTTTCATTTACACTTCATTGAATTGAACAAAAAATGATTGAATGTCGTTTTTTGTTTGGTTTTTTTTTGGCATTAAAAAACTTATTCAACGTATACCTACAAACAACATTTAAGGGAGTAATTATGTGAGGAAAAAAGAATGGTTTTTCTTATTTTACAATTGTAAAACAGGCCTGACTAACAAGCAAAAAATAAATAAATAAATAAAATAAAAAGATAAGTGTGAAACGGAATCAAAATAATAAATTGCGAGTGAACATTCGAACAATACATATAATGATGCACAATTTCACTTGAAGCACTTGTAAAGTACAATAAATATTTTCTAAATGTTTTTATTGTTATTATGTAGGTTTTTTTTAACTGCTGTTGTTTTCTATTCTTTCATTTCAAATAGTCGTTCATTCATTTCATCATCGTCTGCATCTTGTTACAACCAATCACGAAGGTCAACTTGAAAATGGTTATACACATAGCTGCGTTTGTAACTGTCGCCACCGGGGAGGTTTTCCGATTAAAAACAACGTTTTCTTATTCCGGTTTCTTCTTGTTTTGTTTTGATTTTTTTTTTTTTTGATGTTTTCAATTTTCTGTTTTCTAGCAAGAATGAGAAGACGTTGTGAGAGAAGCGAAAAATTAGCAGAAACAAAAAGCAATGCGCGGCAAAACTTCTTTCTTCTTTTTTTTTGGTTAACATTGCACTTTTGGGTAGATAGTGTAAGCTTTAAAAAGCCTGAAAACACTTTGAGCTTGTTTTGAAATTGGCGCACTTGATCATTTCTTCATTTTCTACTTTATCCACACATTATATATACTTATATACACATACATATACATACATATATATATTACTTTTTCCCGAATAACAACATATGGCCTCAATGTGAAGTGCTAGATAGATTTAAAATAATGTAGACGTAGATTTGTTGTGCGCAGACGGATCATCATTATCTTATTCCCGTTGTCATTTTCTTGCTGTTGACTATGATTGCCATAGGTCATAAGTTAGTTGAGAAATTGAATGGAAATGCTCGATTTCGAAACGTTTTAATTGCGTCGAAATTGATTTCTTCTTCTTCCTCTGTTTACAGAAATAAAATTAAGCTTTTTATGTTAACCAAACGTTCTTATAGCTTCCCTCTTCAAATTGAAAAAGGGCACTAGTTTTGAAACCAATTTTATGTGTGAATTTTCGCCATTGTTTTGTTAGTTTTTATAACTTTTTAAATAGGATTTTCAGTGACCATTTTTAAGAAATGGATTTTCGTTGTAAAAAATGAAACCAGGTGAAAAGTATTTTGTTTTTTTTTAAATATTTTCAGTATAAAAAAAACAGCAATTTTTTTATAAAAAAATAGAACAAAATTTATTTGACTTACTCATTTATTTTCATCATCTTAACTTCTAAAATAAACAAAAAATTTTGCTGAAATGGTTTTTGAAGTTTTACTTACAAAAAAAATATGCATTTTGAAAGAAATTTTGAAATTTCTTGAACAGACATCAAACAAAAAGGGCACAAAAAACGCTGTACCTTTTATGTATTTTCTACTCTTTTGAACATACACATTTTTAGTTTTTTTTTGTCATTTTTTTTGAAACAAAATCGGTTGTACTTGATTCAGTTTTAAACCTATATTTTTTCTGTTTTTTTTTTCTGAAAATAAACATAAAAATTACGGCATCATAGCTTTTACAATTCATACATATGTACATATAGTATTTGCATAGTTTTAACTATGAGTTGCAATCATAATTTATCATACACCACAAATATTCATTGCGACGCCATTCATTATTACGCCTTCTGTCATACTGCAAATAATTTGCTTTTTCATTTCTTATATTCATATAACTTCACCTTTTTTTATTTTCTTTACTTTTATTTGATTTTTTTTGTTGTGTTCGACTTTTGAACTAAAATATTTTTTATTTCTTTTATTGCACTTTATTGTGTGTATTTATGTGTGTATCAATTGAAATTTATTCGACAACAATTCCCACAATTGATTCAATATTTTATTCAATTCAACTTGTTTTCCAAAGTCTCGAAAATTGTTTTGAAATAAAATGCAAATAGAGAAAATCTAAACGAAATTCTGGAAAACCTTTTGCAGCATTTATTCAATGAGCGCAAAGCAAAAAGGACTATTTGAGTATTGATGAATTTATAATTTGTGCGCCTTGTTTGCAATCTCCCTCCTCCTTTCCCCCTCTCCCCTTCCATTCTCTTATTTCTTGCCAGAAGGTCATAAAAGTGCAAGAAGGATGTGTATGTGTCTGTGTGTGTGTGAGTCACAAAATAAGGAAAATTCTCTTTTCATCGTTCTCGCTGTTGTCTCGGACCAACTATTTTTCAAACCACCATAAACGGGATGAAGGAAGTTCAGTGTGCACACAAGAGCAAGAAGTGCAAAGAAAGCAGAGATCAAACCATTGCTCTCTTTCCTTTTTGTTCTATTTTCTCATCTTGTTCTTCGTTTGCTGCTTCATCTTTATTTTCATCTTTTTCTTCGTTTTCTTCGTCTTCTTCTTTTTTTCACTCATCTTTCTTTCCTTTCTTTCTCTCATCCTCTTTTTTTCAGACATTAAAAGTAAGCAGGGGGGCCAAAAATATTGGAAAATGAACGAGTCAAAGGTGAAATGCCAATCTAGAGAACAAAATACGAGGAATTGAGGGTGGAATAAATAAGTACAGTAGTATATTTGAATTGAAACAAAAAAAAAAACAAAACCGCATTTTTTCCCAATAGACTTTTCGTCTTTTTCTCTCTCAATAGTTTACTGGAAATAGTCCAAAAAAAAAAGAAGAAAAAGATGAAGAGAGGGAGGGCTTGTTTGTTGACTCAACAGAAAACATTCGCACTTTTCTATCTCTAAAATCTCTACAATTCATTGAACATCTCCCAGTTTTCGCGGGGCATAACCTCTGTTGTTGGACATACTATCTAGGCGTTGTACTGGCGTGTTATCGTTGTCGACGTTGTTGTTGTCGCCGTTGTCGCCGTTGTCGCCGTTGTCGGCGTCGTCGTCGCCGCATGTTGATCCCACTCTCTTCTTTTTCCACAAGAGTCGAATACTCTAAGTTGTTTATGTCGAAAAAAAAAACGGAAAAGAAAAAAACGTTATTTGTCTGATCATCTATTTATTAGCTGGGTTTGAACGAAAAATAAAATAGGCACAGTTAGATTAAAAATATGTATACACCAAACCATGATTTACTGTGTGGAAATTTCGCGTTTGTATTAAACGAAACAAAAAATAGAGAAAAATATGCGAAATTTTCAGCTTTGATAGTTGTTTACATTTTTTCTTAGAATTGCACTCTCGTATCCCACAAATGTCGAAAAAAAAAACATTTTTTTTCTGCATTTCTTTTTGCATTGTTGTTATTTCATTTCCAACTTTACAGCTTCTTTTCATTGTTTTCCTCAAACTTTGCCAACTTTCATTTGTGTATTCTTTTTAATGAATTGAAGGAAAACAGCTGAAAATAAATTTTTATTTCACATAATCTCTCTCTTTCTCTCTCTCTCTCTCTCTCTCTCTCTCTCTCTCTCTCTCTCTCTCCTCCCCCCCCCTCCTATAATGTTTTTTTATCGTGTTAATCGAATTGCGATAAAGTGTTACGTAAATGTATTTACGTGCAATGGGCAGACAGAGAAACAAAAAAAAAGATGGAAACAGCTTTTTTGTTTATTTTTTTCCAGTTTTTAAAAGTGCATAAAAAATATTTTTCCAAAATGTCTGCATGTTTTTCACAACTAAGATAACTCTAGATTATGAATTCTTTTTTTTTCTTTTTTTTTTTGAGAATAATATTTGTTATTTTCTATCAAAAAAAAAGTGCATTCCGGTTTTTCTTTTTTTGGCTCACTCGATGATGAATTGTATCTAATTATTGGCGGGTTATTGAACAAAGCCACGCCAGACAGTACCACTTTATTACAATACGATCACTTGTATAACCATAATAAATGTGCATTGCATTTATACATAATTTTCCCATTTTCCTTTTGACTTATTTAGGTATATTTATTGTTTTATTTATTCTAATGCTTCTTTTTATTTATTTTTTCTGCTTTCGGCTTACTTTTTGTTTGAGAAAAAAGGTTACTTTTCAAACATGTTTACATTATAACATCAACTTAACATTTTTTTTTAGTATGCCATTTTGTTATTTTAACTTTTAAAGTAGGGCAAATAATGTTTTTTTTTGTTTTTTTTTTTGAAAGCCGACAAAATTTTGATTTTTTTTTCAAACTATGTGTCACTTTTTTGAAAAATCAGAAAATCGTTACGTATCATATAAAAAATGTAAACAGAACAAAATCATATGGATTATACATAGACACGTTTATTGAAAGAAAAAAAAACCAGCCAGCTTCTCAACTTCTCAACTTTGCCTTATCAATTTTTTTTTCTCATTTCTTATGTATGCATGTAACGCATATTTTAAAATTTTTCTTTTGCTTTTATTTATTTATTTTCTCAGTCAAAAAAAAAAGAAAAGAAAAAAAAAAGAAAAAAGAAAAGAAAAACGATGTAAAATGTTTTTATTTTTTCCAGACCCGGTTGTTTGTCTTCAAGATCGTCAACAATGATTGAATGGGACGACGAAGATGACGATAGATGGAGAGACGAAGGTAAATGTTGATTTCACTTTTTAAGATAAAAATGAGATTAAAAAGAAAAAAAATGAAACATAGTTTTGGATTAATTTTTTTTCAAAAACATCTCGGAAAGTTTCTGATCATTGTTATCGCTGTGTGATACAAAAATACATATAAAATGATTAAACTAGACACTTGTTGATTTATTTGAATATGTCAAATTGCTTGAAGATATGATATTTATTTGTGATTTTCAAAATGATAAACAAGCTAATGAAAAATCGTTATCAGATTCAATAAGACTATCTTGAAAATTGTAAACAATTTCTCATTTTCACTAAGACAAATAGGCAAGAAAATAATAATTTTTAATTTTTAATGTACTTTTATTTAAATTATAATTTAACCCTAATTTAAGCTTTGAAGGTTTTTCTATTTTTTTTTTGAGATTTAAAATGTTTCTTTTTATGTTCAAATGAAATTGTGGTCTACAAGTTTGAAAAATTGTAATCAATTTTTTTGATTTGAATACACCTTCAACCACACAATTTTTTTCAATTAAAATTTGTTATGCGATTTGATTTGGAAAATGTAAACCTTTTTTTATCGAATTTATGTTTTGATGTTTAGTTCAGTTTAACTCCAAAGTGTATGGAAATTTTGACCAATTTTTAATCTTCATAGTTTCCTTCAGCCGTTTCCTTGAAATAAATTGCCAGACTTTTTTTCAAATCATTATTCGAAAGGACGTATAATGTCGGCGTACATAAAATTCAATGGCATGAACAGAAAAAAAAAACAAAAAAACAAAAAAATTCCCATAAAAATTTCTTTACGCCCACGATTGGAAAAATGACGTTAACATTTTTTATATGCAGCTCTTCGATATTTATGATGACATATTTAAAGAAGAAGAAAAAGATGTAGAAGGCTTGCATATTAAATTTATTTCAATTATATTTATTTTTAAAAATGTTTACGTGGATTTTTGAATAAAAAAACACATACAAATTGAAAAATGTTTGTTCAATTATTTGTCGAATTGAACTATAAAAGGAGAAACTGAATGCAATGATTCATTTCATTCTTTTTGTGTCAGAATTTTGATTTATTTTCATTCAAATTTATGAAAAAAAAACAGTTTCGCCCACAGTTTTATTTTTCACTTGATTTCACAACAACTCTGTCAAAGTTGATCTTCTTCATTTTCGGAATAAATTGTAAGTGAAGCACAAGGTCTCACAGAAAAAAAGAAATGCGCCGTTTTCTATGTATGATGCATGTATACTGTACTTATCGTAAACAACATTCAAAAAAGAAAAGAAAAAAATCGCTTGCTTATTTCCAAGTTCTTTTTTGTTTCAAGTTTTGTTTCAAAAAGGAAAAAATTTTGAAAAGAATTGATTTATTACATTAGAATCCAATCGATATTATCAACTCACATTCATCTATTCTAAAAGGAAAGATCTTTTTTTTTTTTTTGTTCTTTTTAAATAAAAATTCCAATCCAATTGAACACCCGCCCACAAACTATCTATCTTGTTGAACCAAATGGTATCTGAAAAGAAAGCATGTTAAAAAATTTAATACAACCAAGCGCAATGATATTTTTTGTTTACTCATTTCTCTTTTCTTCTCCTTCTTCTTCTCCTTCTTATTCTTCTTGTTCTTCTTCTTTCTCTTCTTTGTTTTCTTGATGAATCATTACTTTTCAATTCCCCATTTTTCCTTTATCAGGGAGGAGTTATTAATTGTTTCAATAAACAATTAATCTTTTTCAATAAATGAGAAAAAAACAACAACAACATCCGTTTTCAGTTTTTTCTTTTTCACTTTTTCTTTTGGAAACAAAAAAGTTCAATTTTACAGAACGCTTCCTATTAGAGAATAATTGCGAACACGAAGAAAACATGAGAACAAAAGTGGAAAAGGAAAAAGTAAGCACTTAATTTTTTTCTCTTTTTTTTCTGTTTGCTTTTCATTTATTGATATCAACTTTTTTTTCTGTCATCAACCTAAAAAATCGGAATAGTGCAGAAATTGTTGTTTTTCATTTTCACTTTTCAATTCAATAAAGAAAAGAAAATTTTTTTTTTTCTTGCTTCTTGCTTTTTGTATGTGTGTGGCTTTGATGGCGGGAGATTAGAGAGATTATATCTTTTGTATGGTGATTCCTTGAACTAACAAATAACAAAAATTTTAAGATTGAAAGGAGATATTGTTAGAAGTGTATAAGGCGTAGGGGAGCGAGGGTAGGAAACATGTTTCGCAATGAAATTTTTAAATTCCACGTCATTTGAAACTTGGCTGATTTTAATCTAAAAAGAATAACGAACAAATAAATTTAAGAATTCACCATCTTCATCGGATCAACTATCAGAAAAGCTGATTGCTAAATCAATAGCCGATGGTTGTCCAAGCCGAAATCCACGAGATTTCACGTTTGTCCGATTACTTGGTGAAGGAGCTTATAGTTGTGTAAGAATGAAACAGGCTTAAATCAAAAAATATTAATTTTTATGTAGGTTTATAAAGCGAGAGAAATTGAAACAGGAGCTGAATTCGCAGTCAAAGTTTTGCAAAAAGCACACGTGAATCGACATCAAAAAATGGAATCAGTAATTCGAGAGAAAAATATTCTCAGTTATCTTACTCAAACAAATGGTCCGAACCCTTTCATTAATCAATTGTATACTACATTCCATGATCAATCTCGAATTTGTAAGAAAAATTGAAATTGGTGGAAAAAAAATAAATAAAACACGTTTTCTGTTAGATTTGGTCACATTGCTGGCAACAAAAGGTGATCTTGGTGAAGCTCTCTCCCATTTTGGATCATTCGATGTCCCAACAACACAATTTTATGGTGCTGAAATTCTTGGTGGTCTTGAATTTTTGCATTCAAATCGAATTGTCCACCGCGATTTGAAGCCAGAAAACATTTTGCTGAAAGAAAATGGTCACCTAATGATAACCGATTTTGGAAGTGCTCAAGCTGTTGAGGGTCTCGTTTTACCGATGACTGGGTTTGGTGAAGAAGAGGTGAGAAGTTCAAGGTCGTCCGATTCTGGAACTCCACCGCCAACGTCAGTCAGCCGAGGGTATTCAGAAGAGGATGAAGGAAACAGTGGAAGACGAACAACATTTGTGGGAACTGCACAATATGTGAGCCCCGAAATGTTATCAGATGGAGATATTGGAACACCGTATGATTTGATTTTGAGCATTTTACAAATTTTGATTTTTTTACAATTTCCAGATCTGATCTTTGGGCGTATGGTTGTATTTTATATCAATGTTTAGCTGGTCAATCTCCATTCAGAGCAGTGAATCAATACCATTTAATGAAAAAAATCCAAGAGCTTGATTTTACATGGCCCGAAGGATTTTTTGAGGATGCGCAGTCGTTGGTTGCAAAACTCTTGGTAGGAAAATTGAAATTAATAAAGAAACCAATTTAAATTTTCGCAATTGTTTTTCAGGTGAAGGATCCAAACCAGCGTTCAACTGTTTTGGAAATTAAACAAAACTCATTTTTTTCGGATATCAATTGGGAGACAATCAAAGACAGCACTCCTCCAACTCTTCATGCTTATATTCCGGCAACATTTGGGGAACCAGAATTGTATTCGGCAATACAAGTCACAGAGCCGGGTCTTGATGATAAGGCACTAGCCAGACTCATGAACTTGGGCTTGAGTGATTCAGAAAACGATGGGAGAGCTAGTTGCGTTAGTTCAAATGACGACGTTGATTCATCATCTGAAATGGCACCGTATGTAAAAACTGTTAACACAGTTCACAGCTTCTAACCGTTTCTGTTTCAGAAGATCCGACTCGAAGGTGGAAAGAATGCGATGGCTGCGAGAAATGAATTTGGAAAAGCAGCGGATGGAAAACCCGTTTCATTTGTTCACTGGAGGTCATTTGATTCTCAAACAAGGAATGTTGGAAAAGAAGCGGGGATTGTTTGCAAGACGTCGAATGTTCTTATTAACCGAAGGACCCCATCTTCTTTACATTGATCCATCCAATATGGAATTGAAAGGTGAAATTCCTTGGTCGCCTTGTATGCAAACCGAAGTCAAAAATTTTGGAACATTTTTCATTCATACGGTACCGATTTAAAATTTCTCGAAAAACTAAAAAAAAAAAAACAACTAATTTCAGCCAAATCGAGTTTACTATCTTTTTGATGAAACAAGACATGCAGTTGAATGGTGTCGAGAAATTGAAAACGTTCGAAAACGTTATGAAACAGAAATTCAAACAACCTACGATCAATCAATTCGTGAAGGAACATTTATGAGCATTTATGGAAAGAAGAAAACACGAAAGGTTTGTAATCGGCATCAGCAACAGAATAATTAAATAAAAACCATGTTTTGAAGGAAATTATGCGTGCTGAAAAAGCGGCTCGTCGCAAACAAGAAAAAGAAAACAAAAAAGCATCAAAACTTCAAGCAAAACGGTCATCTCAATAAACGTCATTTATATTGTGGCTCACTTGTCAACCAATAATTCCATGATAAATCAAATTTAAGCCCGGTTTTAAAATTCTTTATGGTTATTTTTTTTTAATTACTGCTTTTACATGTATTTTATTCCCTGTGATCCATACCAGTGGTTTTTCGAAATTTCATGACCCACCTTTCTACCCTTCGTTGACATTTTTTTTTCCAATTTTATTTTATTTTCGCTAGATGTTGCCTATCTTCAATTTATTTGCATATTATTAATTTAAAATAATTCCATTTCTTTCTTTTTTCTGGGGTTCTTTTTTATTCATTTTCCATGATTTCTGTTTTCATTTTTATTCACATCTTTTTTTACTGGTTTTGTTCAATTGGAAAATCTAGTTAATAGGTGATTATTGATGATTTTATTGGATTCAAAGTGTTGATGTTCGGTCAAATCTTTGAAGACACATTACGGATTTATGAAACAATAGCGGAATTTGGGCTCTTTCAATTAACACATTTTTTTAAATACAAAACTCACTTTTAGTAATCCAATTTTTAATTGAGTTTGTCTTTAAAAGGATTTTTTTTAAATTTTAACCTCGTCACTCCTTCATACAATAACTACGCTTTTTTTCTGAAATTGTCATGACAGTATTTTTGGTACTCTAAACTTTTATCAATCGGATATTTTCTCAAGGTTTTTAATAAATTTATTTGCACAGAGTACAATTTGTGCACATCAATTTTTTCCAATTTTATTTTGAAGTTTAAAAAAAAACATGAAAAGATGAAAACTCTTAATTAGTTAAAATTAAATTTTTGACTGAATTGAACGTTTTTCAGTTTTTTTTTCATTTTTTCTGAAAATTAAGGTTATTAAAATATAAATTTACAGTAAAAATGGGTGAATAAAATGTGTATTAAAAAAAAATATTGCGGGCAAGAAGCTTAAAAGTTTGGGAAAGAAATTACTTAATATGGCTTAAAGCCATTCAAATTATGATGATAATAAGTGTCTGGATAGAATGATGTCGGACCACTGATTTGGCTAACAGATGTAGATTCAATTGAACTTTCAGCCAATTGTTGTTTATGTATTTTGTCCTTGTGCCGATTCATCAGCCAAACCGAAATGATTGCCAAAACGGCAAAAACAATTGTGATGAGGACAATAACAAGTAAAGCAATCGCCCATCCAAATGAAGTGCTTCTTCTGGAAATCAATAAGTCAAAAGTCTAAAAAAAAAAAAAAGCGAGCATTTCGAAAATGAAAACATACGCAGCAATATCAGATACAGTACAACAACCATGTCCGCAACAACCAAGTTCACATAAATAGGGAATTGCAGTATCGGCAGAATTAAAACGGTAAAAACAGATTGTTTGGCCGGTTTCGCTGATTTCTTGTCGAATAAAACCACCAAGACTCTGACGAATTTGGTTTGGAACGGTTACCATCACGTCAGGTCTGAAACGAAAAGCATTGAATAAAGTTTTAATAAAACCTAATTAATTACGTTGTTGTTGTAGTTGAAGCTAAATAGGCTTGCTCCTGTTCACTAATGGGGAAACTTTCCCATCGAGACATTGTTGAGTTTAAGATTTAAAGTTAAAAAGTTACGATGTAATTATTTTGAAAAAATATTTAAAGAGCAGATTATCTGAAAAACAACCAGATGATTTCATTCAAATTGAATAAAAATAAAAAGATTAAGAAAAAATAAGCTTTATAAGGTTATTAATTTTTTTTTCATTGTAGCTTCAAACAAATAAAATTAGAAAATTTTTAAAATTAGGGAATTTTTAAAACAAAAGACACAAAGCTTTGGAAAACAATAATCAGTATAAATCTTGAAAATATCTCCTAATTGGCTCTTAAGAGGGAAAAAAGCAAAAGAGAAAAAGACAGAGAAACAAAGAAAGAAGATAAAGTGATGGTCACTCAAATACAAATCATGGGTGGACATACATACACACATGTACTAACAAAGCTTTAGAAGATTTGATCGTACATATATTTTTTTTTGTCCCGAATTCGCTTGTGCGTTCCTCTTCATTATATTGTTTCACTTATGAAATGTTTGAGTTGGATATATCTGTGCGTATGTCGAAAAAAGAAGCTTCATATTATGTAGCACTTAAAGAATGAAAAGAAAATTGAAAGAGTATGGGAGGATGATCAACATAACAATGTTGAATATTGTTTTGTTTGATTTTTGTATAGTTTTTAGGTTGAACAAAAAAAAATTAATAATTTTTTATTGAAAAAATATTTTGATCAAAAAATGAAAATTTTATTTTAGTCTGAACTTTTGTTTTCAATTTCAGAAATAATTACTGATATGGGTTGGTAACTAATAGGAAACCATCCGGAAAAGACGAAAAACATTTTTATCTTAAAACTCTTGCAGAAAATTTTTTTTATTTTAAAATTGTTAAAAATTAGCTAAAAAAAATTGGTTTTTTCATTATTTTATAACTTTAAATATGTTTTAATTCAGTCAAACGTAAATTACAGAAAAAAAACGAAGCATTTCTTTAAAGAAAAAGAGAAAAACAAAAAAAAAACTTCGACACGACGTTTGGAACTTGATAAAATGAAAAAAGTTCAGAAGAAAGGAAAAAAAAAGATGTACAAATCTAATTTGCATTTTTTCGATGAAAAAAAAATTAGAAAAAAAAAGTCAACAATATCTCATATTCGTTTAGCTTTGACTTTTCAGTTGAAGAAACTTTCGCCAAAAAAAAAGTTTTCACGAAAGTTGTAAATATTCGCAAAAAAAAAACGAATAAAAGTTTTTAATTTTTTTTTACTATTTATTGTTATTATTATTTCTTCTTTCTTTTTTTTTTGAAAATGAGAACTTAATGTGTGAATGACAGTTTTTCTAGAAAAATATTTAGTTAAAACGATTATTTTGTTTTCTTTTTTTTTTTAATTTTTCGAAAACAAGGGAAGTAAAATTTTGAAAAAATCAATAAAAAAAGTTGATTTGAAAGTATGAAAATCAGTTCGACTAATGATTTGGCGAGAACAAATATTTAATTGAGAAGCAACCGTTGAGCCAATTGATTATAAACATCAAATGAACGGAGATCAGATCAATGATTATATGAAATGAAATTGAAATGAAATGATGCGAGATAAAAGCAAATGAAACAAATCAAAACAGTTCGAAAATTTTTTTGACAGATTGGTCATGCTCAAGCTCGTTTAAAACTGTCAATAATTTGATTTATTCAATAATAAATAGATAATTCAATAGAATCAATAAAATAAAATAAGAAAATAATGATAAATTGAGCATGATTTAATTTGGATATGTGTGTGCTCAATAAAGCTGTGCTCGCATTGAAAAAAAAGCAAAATTACTCTCAACTCGCTCGAATTTCTTGAACATTTTATTTTGCAATCAAGAAGCACTGTTTTCTACTTTTGTTGAGGACTACACACACACACACAAATACATGTCTGAGGGACACCAAATACGCGTATAAATTTATTTATATTTATGCTCAAGCTCTGACTGGCTCACTCACTCAATGCGTCAGAATTTTTTGAGAGTCGTCTCCTATAAAAAACATGTCAAGTACCATGACTGATTTCATATTTCTTCATGCTTTCCACTCTGTCCGACATTTCGAATCAATGATAGGCTATTAAATTCGCGCTCGTCGGTTCGATTATTGGTTCACTTTTGTTTTTTTTATTTCAGTCAAGTGCTTACAACGGGCTAAAATTGAAAAACATTTTTAAGCGACCACCCAAGAAGAAAATGAATAAAAAAATGAAGAAATGAAGGAAGGAAGGAAGGAAGAAAGGAAGGAAGGAAAAAACAAATGGTGGTGAAAAAAAAACAGTGAGTTAATCCTAAACTGGGGTTAAAACAAAAAGTTCGATGAAAAAAAAGTGTATTTCTATAAAAGTTTAAAAAACCGCGTCAACAGCTTTATTTTTTGTTTTGTTTTCAGATTTACTCTTTCTTTTTTTTTTGGAATCGAGTGTGAGCCGATTTCGTTAACCGCGACATTTCTCCCTTCAAAAGCTTCTTTTCGTTGGTTGCTTCTGATATTGATTGCTCATTCCACTGTTTGGTTAACGGCGATAGTTTGTGTCTTCCTTTTCTCGTTTTTTTTAAATGTTTTCTCGCGCTTCCGTAAATGTAATGAAAACGTTCCGCAGTCATGTTTTGTCTTGTTGTCAAGAGCTTTACTTTTTTTTTGGACTATCTGTGTACAATATTCGATACAATAGAGGAAATACTCGCTACTCACAAGACGTGATCACCAATGCTTTTTTAATTTCTATTTGCACAAAAATAGTTCACGAAATATGTTGGCTGGGATGAACAAAAACAAAGAAAAAACCGAAAACAACAGAAGAAGATAAAAGAAATCTTCAAAAAAATTTCAAAGTGAAGGAAAGAAGCGAAACAACATCATAATTATGCAAATCTTATGAAAAGCAAAACAAGAATTCTGGCGAAAAAAATGTGTTTTATTTTTTCTAATGTTCAATATTTTCCAAAATAAAATTAAATGATAGAAATTGAATTTCCTTTGAATAGAAAAAATGAATCGAGACCAAATTCGTTCCCCCTTCCCCCAATGTTCATTCAATCTTCTCCTTTTCCATTCCCACTTTACTTTAACTGACAACTGAATACACATATGTACAATTTTTTTTTTGAATTTGTGGGAGGTGATAAATAAAAAACAATGAATCATCAATAAAAAAAGCGCAAAGCATATACACACTACTACATGCATAGATATGTATGTATGTATCATTTGATGAGCACTTAAGCAGCAAATAGCACCAAAATGTTTTTTTTTGCAGCTCACGCAATGGTTTCCATCGTTTATGGTCTACATTTTTCGAAACACTATTTTGTTTAAAATTACGAAATAATTTATTTGTAACGGGATTTATGTGCCAATTTTTTAAGGGAATGTGTAAGTAGTAATGATATGGAGAGCATGTTCCTATACCCAGTTGAAAAGCCATTTAAAAACCGAACCCCATTGAAAAATAGGCCAGCGGAAAAAATCCGAACTAATTCAAATATCATTAAAAAAAAATGAAAAACCCTCTCTGTTCTTTTTTTTAAGATAATTATTTTTATCAGGCGAAAAAAAAGTGTTTCCGTGAAAAAAATTCTTTTTCAAGTTCAAATGAGTAAGTCTCTACAAATTTTCTTGTTGTTAAATATTCTTGTGTAAAATTCTTTGAAATGTTTTTCTTGACTTGACAAGAATTAAAAAAAAACATTCATTTTTTGTACAGAGAACACATTTTTGGGAAGAAAAATTAATTACAACACAATGAAGAAGTTTAAAACGTGAAAAATATCGTTGGTTTTCAAGTTTTTAATTATGCAAACAAATGAGTAAAGTAGGAGGGGGTGTGAGATTAAGCCATTACCTACTTGTAATTTTTGTTTTGAAAAATTTGATTGAAGAAATTTAATGCTTGCAATCTCGTTTCTCATTTCCGAATGTGATCTCAAGGTTTATAACACCAATGTTGAAAACAGGAATAGCGCGGATTTCAGTTGAAACGTATGATTGAGGAATTGACCAGAACAAACGCTTTTGACATGACTAAAAATGGAAAAATACGTGATTTTTTTTGTGGAGAACGTTTGAAAAAAAATATTATCTACTTGTTTTCCATCGTTGCAATCATGATAAATCTTAATAGCTGGCTCAATGACTGAGGCTTCATGTGTTCCACCAGTGACATGAAAGTTGCCATATTCATCAGTACGCTTTTCATCAAGCAAATCATCACGATCATGACCTGAAATTAGAACAAAAAACGGATTAAAACATCGAGTTGCTTAGTTTGAAAAAACCGTGATCTTTGTCAATTAATTTGACAGGAATATTTGAAAGAGGCTCATTTCCACAAAGTAGTTTTCCTTGAACAGAAACTGCTTGAATTGGTAATCTGCTCGAGTAGACCGAGGAAGAAAAAATCAATAAAATGATGGTTGAAAGAAAAAAGCCCATTGTTTAAAATTTAAAAAAATAAGTCGTTTTAAAAATCAGAAAAACAAATGGTGATGCAAATATTGTAATAAAATTCAATTTTTGTGGTCGTAAACTGTGAGGTTGTTGTTTAAATAGTTGATAAACCAAATTGAGCATTGATGTCAAAAAATATGTCAAGGAAATTTTAAAAATCTTCACGTTAAATTTTTATCAGACATTGAAAATTCTCTTCTTTTCATTTTTAATTCAAACGTTTAAAAAAAATTGTACATGTTATGTAAACAGATGCATACATCATCCAATCCTGCACATCGTATGAAGCCTTGAGTGTTTTTTTTTTTTGAATAATAAATTGATGAGCTATAAATTCGGATCTGTTACTTGCAGCGTTTTAATCAATAAAATCAGACAGAAACATAATTTCATTTATTATTTTAATTTAATGAATTATAAAAGGAAATAAACAAATTGGCAAAACACCAAAAATGCAACAAAATAATTCTAAAACCGGGGGTTTCTTTATTTATTTCAGAAGAAGTTTGGTTCAACAAAACAAACATTTTTTATGTACTTTTCTTCTGTCAACTTCTTCGTTTCCGGTTTATTTTTTTGATAAATGTTTGCAAATTAAACTCTTCAATTCACTGTTTTGAACGTTACAAAAAAATAATGTACAAACATGAAGTTTTTATAAAATTTTTAATTAAAATTAGATGAAATTAATTTGAAAAATTGGACAATTTGTTTTTATTGAAAAAAAAGGGGTTAATTAAGTTAAAACTTGATTCGAATGATTTTTCAAACCAATATTTTTCCTCCAGGTAACATATTTATTAGCCTTAACAAGTATTTATGCTGGAAAATATCTTTTTCTATCAACTCATTCTGTGTTTTGGTCAATTTTTACTTCTTCTTCTTATATCTACTACTACTACTATTGATGCTTCTGCTTCTCCTGCTGCTTTTGCTTTTGCTACTGCTACTGCTTCTTCTGCTACTGCTTCTTCTGCTGCTGCTGCTTCTGCTGCTGTTGTTATTGTTGTATTTCTGCTGTTTTTTCTCTCTTCCACATTTTTTTTCGATTTTTTTCAACCATTCTGTAGTCAATTTGGTTACATATGAGAAAAGGTTAATTTTTATTTGTTAGAATCACCACATTTTTATTATTCCAATCTTTAACATCAAAATGTATTTTGTATTGAAGAAAAGAAAAGTGAAAACTATGAAGAATATAATTTATTTTAAAATGGAAGCTAAACATCTTTCAACATAATTTACCTTTTCAATTTTCTTTTCATATTTTTGTCAAAAATTTTTTGTTACCAATGGAGACTCAATGAAATTCCATAAAAATGGCAGCTACAACCAAAAAAGCTAAAAAAAATGTATATAAAATTTCTCGAAGCTTCTTTAAGCTAACATTTTTTTCATTGCACATTTCTTCCTACTTCAATTTTATAAAAAAAAAAACTAATTAAATCGTGATTACTTAAACAAATATATTTTTCCTTTACTTAAAAGTCAATAAAAAAGGTTTGAAGAAACATGAAAATCAATTTTTTCGTAAAATTGGGTACAAATTTCATTTATTTTATGAACAGTTTCATTTAATAAAGAAATGAAAGTTTTAAAATTGCTTTGTAAATAATTTGAATATTATAAATGTTTGTTTTGATAAAAATTGCAAGATTAGAACTTGATTTTTCAAATTTGTTTTCTATTTAAAATTCTTGAAAAAGCCATTTGTTGCAAAAATATTCGAATTTTTGTTTATTGAAAATTAATTTCGAAGAAAAGAACTTTTTTTTCCTATTTTCAATTGAAAATTTGCAATTTTTTCAAAACTATTTTGATATTTATTTTTACTTTAGTGAAAATGCAAGAAACCTCATTTACCGACGTTTTAGTAGTCCTTTTTGCTACATTTAATTGAAGCGGCGAAATTAATGAAGAGAAAGAGAAATTTGAAGCGTATCACCTGCACGGCCAAAAAAAAAACGCAAAATTTTCATTACATCTAAAACAATTGAAACAAACATATAAAAAAAAACCAATCTACATACACACGTAAACAAGATACGCAAATACACACTTACACTCACAAAAAAGAAATAGTGTGGTAAACAATGATAGAGAGAACTTTTTGAGAAAATAAAAGTTGCAAAAAAAGTGAGAGTGCGGGGGGGCAAAAGAAATAAAGAACCACGAATAGCCGTGAAAGAGAAAAAGAGTGTCAGCGGATTTTGTTATTTATTCGTCTGTGTTCTTCACCCTAGCACTCACTATTTTTTTTAGTTTTCAATTCCTTTACATCTTTACTCACCTCATTTTGGTTGCAATGACTCGGCGACCACATTATTTTGGTCAAAATTATTCTTTTTATGATTATTATTTGAACAAATATTCCGCTTAATTTTGATGTATTCAAATTTCGTTTGTAATAATGTTTATTTAAAACATTTTCAGCATTACTTCATTCAAGTTTCCAATTATTTTTATTATTTTTTTTTAATTTAATAGATAATTTTTTGATTTTTTCAATAGTAAACAGTGAATGAAGGTCGAGCATTCATATCAAATCATTTGGTATTTTACTTTTCCTCTCTTTGTCATTAAAATTGTTTGTTAAAAATGCAGTTTTTAAAAATTAATTCTTATTATTACATAGTTATACACAATTTTTTTCGTTTCTCTTTCCTAGCATCCCATAAAATTTGTGTTTTTCGCTCTCGATTTCCATTTCAAAATACAATTCTATTGGTGTTTGGTTTTGAAAAACTACGGATTTTATTGATTAAATATTTATTTATTCATTAAATAATGTGAGTTTCAAAAATTAATGTTTTTTTCTCAAAAAAAATTTAATTAAAAGCAAAATGTCATATACCAAAGAGCATTTTTTTTTTTGAGAAAAGAATGAAAAGAGGATTGATTAGCTAAAAAGGTTTGCTTTTTTTTTCTTTGGCTCAAATTTTATTTTGTGCAAATGTATAATTAATCAGTGATGTTTTTTTTTCTGACTTTTGAAAAAAAATGAATTTAGTTTGCTTTCTCACGTTTCTGGTGTTATTAAACTTTAAACACGTTTTTTGCAACTTTTGAACAAATTATTTTTGATAGTTCAATTTTTTTCAACCAAACAACATTTTTTCCATTAACCCAAGTCATTGCATTTGTTCACCGTTCAGAAAAAAATTAGTCAGAATTTTTTATTTATAGATGTCATTTCATTTGCCCACCACAGTTTTTTTTAATTGCGATCTTAAAGTTTGTGAAAAAGAAAAAAAAAGGCGAAGAGAAAAATTGTATAGCACACAATTTTTTTGCTTTCTAATCGTTTCATAATATGTAGAGCAATCTTGAATATAACTCTTGAGAAGACCCAATAACTATCCGCCCTGTATTCAATGAAAAAAAAGGGAAATTTAATGTGTTACGAATTCATTTCTTTTCCCATTTAATGAATCATTGTGCCGAGAAAGGAACAAAGTCACGTCAGTTAGTATACTTTTTCTTTAAAAAAAAAATAGTTTTTTTGTATCATAAAATGAATCGTTGTTTCTTTTTTTTCCTCACATTTTCTTTCAAAACCAAGTTCAAAACAAGTTTCTGATTTTTTAGATAAACATTTTTCATATATTTTTTTTTATTTTTTTTTTATTATACGTAATAGGTATGAATTTGTTATTTCTTCATTATTCAATTTTATTGTTTTTGGAAATCATTTGAATTTTTCTCCTAACATTGACCTGCTTATATATTTTTCTAATGTTGATTAACCTAACCTATCCAAAAAAAAAAAAAGAAGAAAATATGATCAAAAAATGTTCTACTGTGGTCAGAAAAGATTTTTTATAGAGATTAAATGTTCTGTTAGATTATTGAATGTTGATAGATTAATTGATCCACGCATACATGTTTTGTCGTTTATACGATCTCATTGAACTTATTTTCATCAAATCAATCATAACTTAATACAAATAAAATTTGTTTTATTTAATAAAACGCTATATTTGGAAAAAAATTGTTATTCCAGCAGAAAAAAAAAGTTATTTAGGCTATGCGGAAGTACGTTTTCTTAGAAATGCAGCGCTTAAAAAACTTGAAAATAATTTGAACTGTACATACTAAATTAGAAGCCAAGGAACTTTAATTTATAAATTATTTTCAATAAGGTTTTTGCGAGGAAGAAAAGAGCCGTATGATTCTGCATCTTTCTTTCATTCTAGGTGGGAAACTAGTGCGTTTTTTTTCTGATTAATAGTGTGAATTGGGTTCAAGCAAAACAAAATAAGTGGAAAATATTTTACAAAAAAATTTTATCTCATAATAATGTCTTGACTGTTCAGTTTTTCATTTGTTTCGTTTGCTAAAATCATTATTGAAACTCAAAAAATTAAAAATGATCAAAAACGCTGTGAAGTTTTCTTATTGAATTGAATTTGGATAAATAGTGAACTATATTTGTTAAGAAAATATTTTTGAAATTATGGGTTATCTTATAAAGATTTGAAATGATCAAAACAATTCTTCAAATGAAAAATAACATCAATGACTCTCTTTTTCTGTTTTTTGGTTTTTTTTTCAAAAATAAAGTTAGCTCATTTTCAGTCTTCTTCACTTTTTTTTCTCTTCTTTTTTCCACGGTTTAAGTGCTCTTATTTGTTGTTTGCAAAATGTGTTGACTCTTCAAAAATTTTACAATCAATTTTATGTTGAATTTTTTTTTTAATTTAGACTTGCTGAAAGAGCTTCTACTCAAATAAATTTGTTAATAATAGGCTAAGCAATTTTTTTTCTACTAAGAATTAATATACTTGACGTTTTTTCTATTATTCTGGGCTCCAAATTGAATTTTAAAAACCAAAAATGAACTATTAATTTTTATGTTTCTCACTAAAAACCCATTCACGCTGAAACCCATTCATGATTCTTGTTCATAATACCTTTTAAAAGTTAATTAATTTTCCCTAATCTGGTATCATTTTAATAAAATTCTACTGAATTCTATTTTAAATTATTGCGAGAGTACGTATTTATAAATATTGTATTCCTTCAGAAAAATGTGTTTATTTTGAAATTAATTGAACTTTGAACGTGAAAAAAGTTAGAAATTTTATTGTTTTTTTTTGCGAATTAAGCTTAGATAATAATTTAATGTTTTTTTTTAAACACAATGGAACGAACACTTTTTCTAGCTCTTTGTATACATTTATACGAACATATAAGTGTATTTAGTTACTTTTTGAGGTCATAATTATATAAAACAATTTTAAACAAGTTTTTGACACCTTTTTTGAACGAAAAAATTTAGTGATCTTGATATGACCAGTTCGGTGAAAAAAAAGTAAGATTATGAAATATTGATTTTTCATCTTTTATTTGTTATCTTCTCATTTAAAAAATGTATTCAATTTTCCAATATTAAATATTGGAAACATTTATTGGGCATTTAATTAAACAAAGGAAATGAACGCCGTGATTTCCATGGAAACAGTTTGAATTAATTGATAAGTAGCTTATAATTTGATTCTCGAAAGGTGAAGAAAAGGTAGAAAGTTGGAGGTCTAGTTTTTAGAGAAATATGTGATTTAAAAATGTATTCTGAAAGAAAAGAAAAAATCAGAAAATGAAATATGAGAAATTTCTTTAAAAAATGCTTAAAATTGTATAATTAAAAGAGAAATTGATTCGAATTTTCCAATTTCCCTTTATATTTTACGATTTCTCAGATTGAAAAACTAAAAAAAAAATTGAAAATGTCCAATTCCTTCCCATTTTTCTAAAGATTCAATTTTCAAAAAAATAATTCATCATAATTTTATAATTCGCTAAATCGGATCACCGATTTTCATTCAGCAAAGCATTACCATTTAAAAAATAAACACATTCAATTTGGAAATTTGCTTGAAAAAGTCACAAATTCTTAATGAAATCCGTATTTTATTGATAAATTTTAAGAAAAAAAAAAGAAATGGGAGACAAATCAAAGCTTAAAAATCGCATAAAAAAGTGTTTTCTTGAAATTTCAAACTCAACTCTTAATTTCTGTATTTACATATAATTCATGCAATCTTTTTACAAGCTCATCGTTTAATTAAAAAAAAAACTCACTTTTCAAATGTCTAAAACATGTTTTTCTAGGTAGGCTGAATCACGACGGAGCAACAGAAGCATATTGGAATTGTGAGGCAAATAAACCGGCGGTTTCATCATGGATGACCAACAACCATCGTCACCGGGTTAGTTTTTTTTTTTTTTTTTTTGGTTTTGCTTCATTAAAATTTAGGCGTAGAAGTTTAAAACCATCACTCTTAAAAATCAAAATTGAATTGTTTAAAAAATGAACAGTAAATTCAAAAAAAAAAAAAAAAGAGAAAAGGAAAGAAAGAAAAAACTGATATCAAATATTACTTTATAAATAAAAAAACGAATAAAAAATACTAGGTTTCCCAGCCAATTGCCCATTTATCACCGGTAAATTTATTGAACCTTCTTTTCATCCGACTAAACATACACCATTTTGACGTACATTTATTTTCTTCTCTTCAACGTGGCATGTACTTTTATTTTTATTTCTATTTTCTTTCCTTCTTTTCTTCCTCTACAATTTCTCTTATTTAATGTGGTTTCCATCACAAAAGAAACACAGCTACACACATTTTTTATTCATATACATATTGGCATTCCTTTTTTTTAAATCTTCAACACTCGGAACAATATTCTTCCTTCTTTCCTTCTCGAACTGAAAGTCATTTACACATACAATATTTTCAGTCATTTTCGCTTAAATTTATTTCGGAGCTCCACAATATCATTTTTCAATCTTCAATTTCATTATTCCAATATTCTAGAATGCACATACATGTGAAACGAAGGGGGTGTGTGCTGCCCCTCATTTCCACGACCCTCACTAAACCCTCCCCCTTCCTCTTTCCCCTTTTCCCATTTTGTCCTTCATTTTTTTCGCTCATTATTGTTGCCCGTGTGTGTGTGTGGCTTCTCCGTCCTTTTCGCCCTCTGCTTAGCCTTCATTCCAATTTTCTTTTATTGTGTTCGTCGCATCTTTTTTTAACAGTTTTTTTTTTCTCATTTTCAATTCTATTATTCTCTAGAATTGGGTTGTATTGGCACTGTTATCGGTCTTGAGCTGAAATGAAAGAGCGAAGTTCACATCAAAATAATCGCTACACTCCTTATCCGCCTAACCAAACGTCGGGGCGTCAAGAAGCTCCGACTCAAAATAATGAGAATATCAATCAAAACGTCTTCCTTCAAATGAATTTCAATTTTCAACCAACAAGTTCACAGCAAAATCATAACTATTATTATGTCGATGAATCGATGAATAATAATAACATAGATTTAAAGCAAAACAATCCATATTATTATTATCCTCAACAACCTGTCATACAATATTATGGTTCGTTTATGGTTTTGAAACAATTTTTCATCATATCAATAATAATTTTTCATTGAAAAAAAAATGTTTTTTTACAATCACTTTTCGCCAAATTTTTTAGAAAATAAAACGAACACGAGAGACTTTTTGTCTGGTTCAACTTTTTTTCGACATTTTATGAGTTTCTTATCGTTTGTGTGATAAAAGTTTAAAAAAAAAGAAAAGAATTAATCGTTAAAAAAAGAGTTGTTTTTTGGCGTTTGATAATGTGCAGCCAAACTATGAATAAACATTGAACAAATTTCAACAAAAAAATATAAACAATACCCCAATCAACGATTGTTTAAATAAATTTATTTATCAAACAATTTGTTTCAGACAACTTCTCATCAAATAATCATTTAAATGGAGCATCCAATTCAAGTTCGGCATCTAGTGTATTAACAAGTCGTTCAGCTTCAATAAACCCAGAAGATATACCCGATGAAGATACGTTTGAACGGAATAGGCAGGAAAACCAAAGAACAATTCCGAGCCTTGAAACTAGCCCAATACAACAAGAACAGCCTCAAGGGCAGCAAGACCATCAGCCACAACTGCAACTACAACATCAACATCTGCTTCAGCAGCAACTTCAACATTTTTCGGAACATCAAGTTGAACTTCAACCTCTTCCAAGACAGTCACCACCGCGTATACGACGAGATGGAAGAAGATCAAACAGAGGTTAGCTCATTAAAACATTTTTTCTGAAATTTTAATATAAAACTTCATTAAAAAAAATCTTGGGGAAATATTACATTTTATTTCAAATAATCAAAAACCAATTAATAAATATTTTTTTCGATCATACATTTTTTAATTACTTTACGTTTAAGCATCAAGAAAACCAAAGGTTGAAACGTTTAGAAAAAGTAAATGTGAATTTTCACACAAATAAAAATGAATAATTTTTTTTTACAAAAAGAAAGAAAAGAATGAAAAACAGCTAATTTACTTTTGAATCAAAGTTACGATTTCAAAATTTGATTAGCTGAGATTTCGACAAAAAATAGTATAAAAAATGTACTTTTATAAACATGATCGAAAAATGTTTGTAAATAAATTTGATTTTCAGAAGAAAAGGAAAGTACATCAGTTATAACATCTCCAACACATTATAAATCAAGAGGTTTGCACAAAGCAGCTGACATTGTGGTTTTTATTGATCCAGGTGGAAGAAAAACACGGCGTTTTTCACATCTTCAAAAATTGAACATTTTTCAGCAGGACCACAAGAAGAGCCAGAAGAAGGGGTTGTCTATCCAGAGCCAACGCTACGTAATAATTTAAACTTTGAAAAGCTCCATTTTTTATTAATCAAAAGTTTCAGTTGATATAAAAAATGGGAACATTCTTGAACGAGAAGTTGATGAGAAAAGTTTAGTTATCAAAACAACGGAAGATAGCCGAAAATTGCCTGATGTTGCGGATGCAAGTGCACCTCCTAATAAAATTTGCGAATATTTAATGTCATATCGAGTGGTAGGGTTGTTGCCTAGAAAATTTCAAAAAAAAAAAATCAAACGACATTTTTTTTAGTTGAAAGAAAACGAAGTGATGCAAATCAATTCTTATCGGACAAAAAGAAATCGGCTGACGTTAAATTTAATCAAAAACAATATGGATCGGGAGTTTGATCAAAAAGCATGCGAATCGCTAGTGAAAAAATTGAAAGATAAAAAACAAGATCTTCAAAATTTGATTGATGTTGTCGTCAGTAAGGGGAGAAAGTTCAAAGGGTGCATCACAATTCCAAGAACTTTGGATGGTAGACTTCAAGTTCATGGTAAAAAGGGGTTTCCGCACATCGTTTACGGTAAACTTTGGCGATTTCCCGAAATGTCAAAAAATGAGACAAGACATATTGAACAATGTCATCATGCTTTTGAAATGAAAAGTGATTTGGTTAGTTACAAGTGCTTCATTGTTTTTTTTTAAAATTAAAAGTTTAGGTATGCGTCAACCCTTATCACTATGAAGTTATTTATGGTGTCATGGTAATTGGAAACCGTGATCATGATCATCGAGTAGAGGCATCGGTTTCCAATCCAACATATCATCGAAATCAAGAAATAGTTGCTCATCGCAATCCAAGAGCGCCATTCCCATTTCCAATGGCACATCCTTTACAACAGCATAAAGACATGCGGGGCCCAATAATTGGACCAAATATTGTAATGCAGCCGATGGTTGGACAGCAACAAGGGGGATCACATGTTCCATCTTTAGTCAATGGTCCGCCAATGCAACCATCAGTACCGATAGGGATTCCACCGCAACCACCACAATCACTGCAACCACAACACATGTTGGCAGGCGGTCAACAACCAGGAGGCATGTACACGCACCCTGTTGGTCCATCGACATCACATGTACTGCATCAATCACAACGTCCTGCATCGCACCGGCAACAGCAACAACAGCAGCAGCAGCAACAACAACAACGTCAATACCAGTATCATCAACCTCAAGCTCACAATCAAAATAGTCGTCACTCTATTCATCCGCAACAGCATCAGCCTCATCCTCATCCTCATCAGCAGTTCCAACCGCAACAAATCCATCACCAACAACTGCATCAGCAGCAGCAACTGAATCAGCAGCAACATCTGCATCAGCAGCAACAGCTGCATCAGCAGCAACAACTGCATCAGCAGCAACAACTGCATCAGCAGCAACAACTGCATCAGCCGCAACAGCATCACCATCAGCAGCAACCACGTCAATACCAGTATCATCAGCCTCAAGCTCATAATCAAAATAATCGTCACTCTAGTCATCCGCAGCAGCATCAGCCTCATCCTCATCCTCATCAGCAGTTCCATCCGCAACAAGTCCATCAGCAACAACTGCATCAGCAGCAACAACTGCATCAGCAGCAACAACAGCATCAGCAGCAACAACTGCATCAGCAGCAACAACTGCATCAGCAGCAACAACTGCATCAGCAGCAACAGCATCATCATCAGCAGCCACAACTGCATCAGCAGCAGCATCAACATCAATATCAGCCACAGCAGCATCAACAAGAACAGCAACAACAACAACATCATCCATCTTACTTTATGCGTTCCAACCCATCAACAAGTAGCTTTAATGATGGTTCAGCAGTCAATTTGGAAACGTCAATCAGACAAATGACGTCACCTCAAAATCAAATGAACCAGGATACAATGACACCAGTACCAGTAAGGCCAATTCAAAGTGACAATGCTGAGCATCATGAAGAAACACTCTCACCACAAGGTTTAGATTTTAATGCAGTTCAAATTTCAACCTTTCCTTATTTCAATAACCAATAAATAAAAGTTCGGTATTGTGGTTTCTTATTTTTAGTATTAGTTATTATTTGTTTTTTGTTAATGTTTGAACAAAATCGAGGCAATCAATATGGATGCATTTTTTCAATCGATAAAAATTTTTTGCATAATTATGTATTCCATTTTGCTTCTAGAAATTTGTAACTTGTTGGTTTTCAATATTATTTAACATTTTTTATCATTTCACATTTGCATTTCTAAAATTGTTAGCCAGAGTATTTTCAAGTTAATTTTATGTGGTGATTGTTTTTGTCATTATTATTATTATTATTTTTTTTTTTTGAATGAATCATAAAAAAAAGTTTTTTTTATAGTTGTGTCAGAACCGAACGAAGATTATGTTAACAAGTATCACTTCCGCGAAATATGTAAAAGAACATTTGGCGCTTCTTATTTTGAATCGGATCCGGATTATTCGGCATTCATCAATATGCGTTTACCGCCACCAACTGAAATAAACGGCGTTCAGGCGAGTGATGATGGTAAATCGCGTTTACTGATTTGAAAATCAACATTACAGAACATCTTGACACCACTGCTCGGTGTGCACACTCTGCGAAGAAACTTGATGTTTGGAATGGAATTGGAGCAACCATTTCCGAAAGATGCTCCCTACTCGGATCTTTGTAAGCCAAATTTAGAATACAAAAAAAGAACGGACGCGAAATAAACATCTTGTTGATAAAATTTTTTGATAATTTGAAAATCTTTAAAAATGTCCCAATAAGTGAAAATTCCCGATAATTGTTCTTTTAAAAAAATAAATGTGACTGTCTTCTTAACAAAAATACAACTTTCATCTCCATATTATCTTATAAACATACATGTGTACAAACGAAATACATATAAATCTTAATCTTTATCCAATGTCGTAAATAGATAATAATAATAATAACTTGGTGTTATTTATCATTTGACACAATGCGATCTGTTCGCTGTTCGTTTTTTTTTTCATCAAACATTTGCATACATTATCATGATGGGTTCGAAAAGTGTGGTTTTTTTCCAGCGTCGAACATTGTTAAAATGGCACCGGATCGGATAATTGTCAACGACTTGGAAGCGGAAACAAGTGAAGGTAGTAACGGAAATATACGTCGCGCTTTGGGATGTGTTTGGGATCAACTATTCACAGATGATAACAGTGAACCGGAATCAGATTCAAGTAAACACAGTAATGATGAGCACGTCGGTTCGAAGTATTGTGTTTTTTTTTTTTTTTTTTGGTGAATGTGTAACTTTTAGTTTAGATAATAATATGTTGTGTATACATATTTTTTCTATAATGTTGTGTTTAAAAACTATATTCACCAAAAAAAAAAAAAACAAAAAAAAACAAAAACGCTAAAGAAAAATCTTCTGGACCAATACACACTTCAATTTTGTTCTGTCACAAATATTGTAAAAATGTGTTGTGGCCTTTTATTTTTCTAAAGAATCTAGACTTAAAAGTGCTCACTGCTTCTCAACTGTTTCGGAGACATCCTGTATAAATAAATGATTGTGATGGTTCAGTGCGACTCTGTGAATGGTTGTTTTTTTTCTGAAATTTTCTTCTTCTTTTTTTTTTTTTTTTTTTTTTTGGAAAATTTATTTTTCCTTATCGTTGATAAGGAACATTTTTGTAGTAATGTGAACACGTGCCATTTTTTCAATGAAGATAATTATTGCACACGTTTCACAGTATTTTAAGATTTGAATAAAACTCGAAATTTCAGTTGATGTAACGTGGGGCACAATTTTTTATTTTGAGATGGATAAATTGGTTAGCGAGAGAATTGTTTCGGTTAATGATTATTTCATTGATGGCGGTTTTGATGCCACCAAAGAAAGGTTTTGTCTGGGATTAGAATTAAATCCAGAACGTCATGATGACACAGTTAAAGTGCGGTACGTTTGATGAACAAAACTTGAAATGAAAAAACCGAGCTCACTTTTAGAAGATCAATTGGTGATGGTGTTCGAATATCATACAAGAAGAATGGAGATCTGTGGTTTCATAACATTATGAATCATCCAGCTTTTGTTAGTTCCGGATATCTTGATGAACAAAGTGGTGGAAGTGTTATCGATAAAGTTCATAAAATCTATCCGGGTGCCAGAGTGAAGGTGAAACTTTGTTGAATCGAACGAAATTGCAATTCAAATTCAAATTTGAGGTGTTTGGTTTGGAATGCTGCAAACGAGCAATCCGCGATCAACTTTTTTCAACTTATATGGCATCAATGTTTCTAAAAGGATTGGAAACTCCAATGAACATGATCTATTCAAAAAAAGCTCGTGAAGAAGTGCTTGCGGTAATTAATTATAAGAAGAAAAAAAGAAAAAAAAATTGAAAAAAGTTCAACTTTTAGGAAGCCACCAAATCATCAGATGCGCTTCAACGATTTTGCTGCGTACGGGTCTCATTTTGCAAGGGTTATGGGCATGCTTATCCGACACGTCCAATGATAACAGATACACCATGTTGGCTTGATGTTAAAGTCACCGAGTAATGATCGACAAATTCAATCAATACTTTGATAAGAAAACTTTCAGAGCTTATGATTTTATGGATGCAATTGTGAGAGAAGTTGGTTGCAGAGATGAATACATCAAGCCAGAAGAATTTGACAGACTTGGAATTCAATCTGGTGATGAAATGGAAGATTAATTTTTGTTTTTTTTTTTTTTGAATTTCTATGTAACTGTTTTCATATATTTTAATCTTTTTTTATTTTTCATTTTATGTTGATCATTGTAATTAATTTGTTTTTTTTTCCTACCTTAGTTTATGCTAACTGTGGTTCATATCTTTTATTTGTTTTTATTTTGTATGTAGATAACGCTCCAAAGTCAACGAAAAACCTCTACCTAAATAGTCGACTAGTGTTTAAGATATTTGCATTAATTGGCCTTTAATAACGATTCGATTTTTTCCAATGTATTTAGCATGTTAAAACCAATTTAATTCTGATTCTAAACGGAAACGAAATCCCCCCACTGCTTTATTCAATCAACAACAACAAAAAAAAGTCAATAAAAAATTAATAATTTCCTTTTGATTTCTCATTTGCAATTATTTCATGAATATGTATCCAATCAATTTCAACTTGAGACAAATATTTCAAAAATAATGGGTCTGTTTCTTTTTGTCCAAGGTTTTTAAGATATTTATCGCGGTATCCGATGACCACTTCAAGATATTCCTTATTCTTTGCGGCAATTTCGAGTGCGCTGAAAATTAATAAAACAAATTGAAGTTGGAATTGGAGTTTAATTTTCTTTTTAAATTATACCGCTTCCACCTAAACATTTGAATATTGATCATTATTGCTCGAAACGGATGACCGTTTCTTTCCAAAAATATTTCAGCATCATTGATTTTTCCAGTCAATATAATCTGTATTGCCTGCCTTACATTTGCATCGGATTTGTCTTTAATTTCATTTAACAATGCAACTTTCTCGTCTTCATGTAACGCGGCGTAAGAAATTTCAGTTGCAAGCATATTTTTGTAAAAAATTGACATTCCAGCCAATGTTGCCCACATTGAGTCATTATTAATATTTCGACATAAACGAATCGCCTGATCCCATTTCGATTGAGCCGCCATACTGCTTAACGTGGCGAAAAATGGCGAAATGCCAACCGGAACAAGGCAACCATCCGACTTTCGAAGAACCACCGTGTTACCGGCGAAACTTGTCAACTGCGGAAATTTGCCGACGCTTCCGACTGCTTTGTAGATGATTGACTTTTGTAAAAGATTTCTATCAAGAAATGCAATGTTTGGAGAAGGCCACACACCTGAAGAAATTAATTTTTATTATCATAGAATGAAAAAACTTGGTTTTTACTGATTTTTCCTTCATTAATTCCACATAACATGTTCGTCACATCATTAAAGACAAGCTGCTCTACTAAACTTCCTGAAAATTTCAACTTTGCTTAAATTTTAAAGCTAAAAAAACCAATTTTTGCAACTCGTTGGGTAACCCCAAACGTTTTTATCATCGCAATGAAGACGGCTCCAATTTGATCACGAAAAGCAATGAGACGATCGTTTATTGGACCACATTGATTGATGGTCAATTCCATTATATCATACTCATGTTTTATATCCCCATCCCCTTGGGATTTTCCATTTGTTGGATCATGAAAATGCAGAACTTTATGATCAGTTCGATCTCTAACAACCAAAGTGTCATTAGAAAGATCAATTTTTCTATCGTCTGAAAAGATTTTGTTCATTTCTGTAATGTAAGTTCAAAGAAAAATTGAAACAAGTTTGAAAGTAAGTTTACCGTGACGTGCGCGTACACGTAGCGGTCGGATTTCACAGAGGATTTTAATGTTTTTAACTTGAATTTTCTTACAGTTTAATTGGAAAAATTATTTGAACAAGTATCGAGTGAAAATAGTTTTAAATAATAAAGTTTTTTTAAAGGAATTTTTTTCATAACGTGGAAACTTGGCCAGAGGACTAGGTTTTGCTTTTTCTTCCACTTGGTAATTATTTCCCACTTTCAATATGCAGCTTAAGGAATCCGTTTAGAACAAGTTATTTACCTAATAATGTTGTTCCTTGTAGTGATAACTCTGTCATTTTTCTTCCTTCATAATTAAAAATCACAACTCCAACACCATCGGAAACTAAAAATATTCTGAAAATAACTTTTTTTTAAAGTTTCAATAATTGAAAATGTGAAGAATAACTTTTCGCATTGAACAATCAGATTAACAGGTTTTTCCTTGTAATCAATCATAATTGGTGTGTTCCAGTTTTTAGAACTGAAGAATTTTTAAATTTTTTCCAACCTTTTTTTTTTCATTTTTTAAAAACCTGTAGATGTAAATAAATGAAGATGTTACAACAATCAAATGCTGATAAAGAATTGAAATGCGAGAAATTCGTTCTTTTGTTTCCAATTTTTCTTTAGCAATTTCGCTGCTCACATCTCTGACTTCAATGACGTTTTTTTGAGTTTGCACAATTTCAAAGTTTTGATATGTTAACCTCCTACGAAACAAATTTTTTAGAAGCTTTCCGAGAAAAGGCTTTAAGAAAGACAGACTTTTCGATGATATGAGCATGGTATACATATCCGGCAGCGGTTCCGATTGCTAATTGTGTTCCATCTGGTGACCAAAACATTGATAAAACTGATCCACTTGACATTTTTTCCAAAGAATGAGACCACTAAACGATGGAAACTCGATTAAAATTTAATTTTTTTTTGAATGTCAGGTTATCTACTCCTGATTTATCACATAGGCGAAGAACGTTATGGGATCCTACAGCAAACAATGTCCCATCTCCACTCCATGACAAACTAGTAATTGGATAATCGTGAACACTTGAATTGAATAAAATTTGGCCAAAACCATCCCAAACTTTGAACTTGCAATCTTCCGCTCCGGTGATGATAAGTGAAGCTGTTGGACACCAATCGCAGCACAATATAATGCCATCATGAGCTTTCCATTTCAGTGGAGCCACTTGCATTTTCAGTGATTTTATATAACAATTTTCCCCGTTGCAATACAATACATTTGAAGATGTTGAATCCCAAGCAACGCTGAAAATTCACCATTTTTCAGCATTTTCTTTTTGTTGGAAAATATTCACCAATAAACTGCAGTTGCAAATTGCGCCAGAACTGATCGAAGCATTCCATTTCTTGACCACATTTTAATATATCCATCTTCTCCACCTATAATAATTTTTATGCTGCTGAAATTTTTAGAGAAATCGATTTTTTTAAATGAAAATTTGAGCAAAAAATGATAAAATCGAAATCGAGAAAAACGTGTCACTTGTTAACAGTCCGGTTCCGTCAGAATTCCATCGAGCAGAAAGAGCAGCTCCGTTATGAGCATCAACAGCTTTTTCAATTTTTCCATTACGAGAAAGAATATTTAATTTTCCTGAAAAATTCGCACGGAAAAATATAAATAGAAAACTCGAAAAAATTGCCATCAGATGTGGTAACTGCAAAAATGTCGTTAGATGTTCCTTTACTGTGCGATCTTGGAAACATATGAAGGCTTGTGGCATAAAAATTGCTGAACGAAAAACCTTTTTTTTTTAATTGAAAAAACAAAAAATAAACCAACTCATTCATTTTCATTAAAACTTGAACTTCATTTGTGGCCGTGTTGGTAACCAAAAATTGATGGTCATCCCCAACCGAAAGTACTGACTCAGGACCAATCCATCCAACACCACCAACAAAATCACGATGATAATGATTGCGTGAAGACGAGAGTTTTAATTTCATTTCAAAATTCTTCAAAATGATTCAAGTTTTTGGATAGAAGAAATTTTTGGGACAATTGTTGTTATGGAAACGCTTTGCCGCAGTTATAGAGAGCACAGCTTGTCAGAGAAGACCGAAAGGAAGTGAGGTGTTTGCGAATGAGAAAGGAGAGGGTCAGTTAGATTTGATGCCTTCAGTGAAACTATTCTGAACCAAAGAACAGAATGTGTCAATATTAAAACAAAAACAACAGGTATTCCAGGAAGGCATTGAAGTAAAAACAAGAGGACTATCAATGTTTTAAACTAGAAACAGTCTGGGAGGGGGTTTGATGTTTTTTATCGCGAAATGTTTATACCAAAAATCAAAAAAAAAAATAAATCTTTTTTTTTTAAAAATCAGTTCCATTGTAAAAAATGTGTTTTTTTGTGCTAAATACTTTCAAAAGTATATAAAAAGTTGGAAAATTTTCAAACTTCAAGTAAAATGCAATTTTTTTTTCAACTTCTTGAACAAGATTGGAAAATTTCAGTTTATCTTTCACTTTTACTCACAAAAGTCGTTTTTTTTCCAGATTTTTGATTTTCTTTGTGGTTTTTATTGTAAGGAAAAAAAAGTGAAAACGTGAGAAACTTGATGAAAAAAAAATAAAAAAGATTTCTTTAAAAAATCTTCCCATATTTACATTTTCTTTGTTGCATGTTCAATTTGATTCATCATCGAATTTTTTTCAATACCATTACCTTTTTTTCCCACAGTTATTTTGTCAGCTTTTGAAAAGAAAATGTCTATATATTCTGAAGATTCAGTTGGTAGCTTTAGTTCACTTCTCCTTCGATTTCATCCATCGTGCAGTTCATCTTCATTTGCTTATTGGATTTGTGGCGCAATTTTGTCTTTGAAACAGTAGCTCAATCTTATTCAAAGAAAAGTCTGTTTGACAAGCAAAAAAACCGTTTTCAGTTATTGCCAGTCGTGAGCCAACCGGGAAATTTCGGAAAACCAGATATGTCGTCAATTAAAGCAACTTTTATTTTAAACTTTGAACAATTCAAACTCAGTTTGGGTCGGAATCGATGAATTGTTGAGCCAATTCATATTAATAAATTGGGGATTGAGACTTTTGTAACGAACGGTGAAGTATTATTTTCAAAATAAAACAAATTGATGTTGAAGTTTGCAGTGCGCAGCTCCGGTTCTAAAAATTACGCCGCCATTAATCTCGTTTAACAATGAAGCGGAAATGTGAGTAAAAAAAGCAAAACCCAGTAAAAACCTCGAACTTTATGAGTGAAAATTCATGCGTTTCTTTTCCTTAAGATCGCAAGCAAGAATCACTGAGTAACCGGTATTGGTTTGATATTTCAATATTTCAGCCGGCTCAATTTCAAAAAAAAGTTCATAATTCAGATACACAGTTCTCGAACTTATCGGAATTGGCATTTATGGAAAATTTTATCTGGCTATGGACCAAGAAAAAGATAAACAAGTTGCAATCAAATCGCAATCCTTAAAAAAAACGCGACGTGGATAGAAGAACAAAATTTATTAAGAAATGAGATAATGAAAAAAAGAAAAGGGTTGAAATGACACAGGGTTTTAAAGGCGCATACTATAAATACTTTGGTAGATCGCCTTTATTTACTATTGTGTCTGGGATATTTATAGTATTATTCGACCTCACGTCGACCTTCTGACATCGCTAGGTCACCCTTCTTTTAACTGAGCTGATGTACACAGGGGTCGAATTGAACTGTGGGTCTCCTGGTACGGGTGCTTCGACGTAGGTGTCCAGGGCGCACGAGCACAGGTATCCTTGATCTGCGCGCATTCCTTTGGTGGCTCTGGTGGTTCCGTCTGTGTCACGGGAGTGTAAGGCCGTGCCTTTAGAAATACTTCCATCATGATGTCCATCCATAATTTCTTCGATAACTCGGACACCCTTGACCTTATTTGATTTGCGTGGAAGCGGCTTACTCGGTTTTCCACCGCCACTTCGTTAACTACGGCACCTCGCCGTCCCTTTATGACTCCGAGCTTCTATTTCCACTTGTTGTTCTGATGAACCTTAAAATAAACCTGATCCCCCACTTGGAACTTCCGGTGCCTGGTTCCATGTTTTTTGTCGAACCGCTTCTTCATGTTTCGCTTTGGCCTACTTTGGCCATGTTGCTCTTTGCTTAGTTGATTGGTTGGTGTGAACTGCGTTCCATTGTCCAATAGTAGCAGTTCGGGATATTCATGGCGGCTGAATACTGTTTTCATGGCTACCACTGTTGCTTCTGCGCTGATCGATATTACCAGCGTTACTTCTGGCCACTTAGATTTGGGATCCACGATTATTAAATAGTGAATTCCATTCTCCGGCCCAGCGAAGTCAACTTGTACCCGCTGCCAGACGCGATCTGGTTCCTTCCATGGCTCTAATGACACCTTCCGTGGTGATCTTTGACTTTCTTGGGAACTTTGCCATTGTTTAACTATCAACTCACAGTCCAAGTCTAGTCCTTTCCATGTTACGAAACGTCTTGCTAGTTGCTTCATTCTCACGTTCCCTGGATATCCTTCATGCAGCTGCTTCAACATTAATCTTTGTAGTGCCTCTGGGATCACTACTCGGTTTTCCCTCATTAGACATCCCTCTATGACTGTTAACGTATCTCGTCTTTGGTAATAATCCTTTTCTTCTTGGTTCAGCTTTTTCTCCGCTGGCCACTTGACCGTCTTTATGAATTTGATAACTTCGGCAATTGACTTTTCTTTTCTTGACTCACGTGCCACGTCTTCTTTCCTCACTGGTAGCAACCGTATATTTTTTTCAAAGTAATCAATATCTTGTAACTGTGCAATTACGCATTCTTCGGCACACGCTATGTCATCCGTGATAATGCATCGGCTTGTTCGAGTTTCTCCGTGGATATTTGTTCAATCTTGAAATTGTATCCACCCAGTACTGTTGCCCATCGAACTATCCTGTTTTGAGAAACAGGATATCACCACATATTCCACCATTCGCAGTGATAGTGACAGTGACATTACACATCGTCCCAATCTTTTCTGGAACACTTCCGGGAACTTAACCATTATTTCCTTTTTCAAATCTTCACCCGTTGCTGACACCTCATTTACTGTCACCATCTCTTCCATTAGATGCATCATTCTTTCTGACTTCTTCAACCACGACAGTGCTAGTAGCGCTTTCCCATGGCGTACGTAGCAATATTCCGTTCCTTTAGTTCCTTTGAGTTCAAATTGCACCAGTAGCCGACCCAATACGTTCATTTTTTAACCGTTTGCGCATCTGATTTCTCTATCGTTGGGTTCTAATGTTGGTTTTCTCAACGCTCTCCTCCGATTGACGTAATATCGGCTGCAGTGTCCAACTGGAATTTGATCTTCTGTTCATTCACTAAAACTTCCAAATATTGTCTCCCGATCTCTTCGGTTCTCAAGCTCATCGTCTTCACCGTTTGGCTTCTATGCGCACCATTCTCTTTTGGGCATTGATTGCACCAGTGGCCGTGGCCTCCACATTTGAAACATTTTTGGTGTTTTGGCCGTTCCTTCTTACAGCAGCACTTTGCTGCTTTGTGCCCTGTCTCGCCACAATTAAAACATACGATTTGTTTTCCTTTCGGCCCCTGTCTTCTCCATTTTCGCCCTTCTTGTGTCACTCGGTCGATTTCAACTTCTCCACGATCATCGTTCCAGTCTGTTGACACTCCATCGACATTTAATAGTTCCAATCTTCCCCATTCGTCTGCAGCATCCATTAAGTTTGGTTTTCTTCCATGGGTCTTTTCGAAATTTGATAAGAAATTCATCAAAATGGCCCTTGGCGAATTCAGTGCTGGCGTGTTCATTGCTGTCAACATCCAGGGCAGTTTCCATTCTTCACTCGCCATTTCGTTTATCTTCGCATATTCCGCCATTTCATTGATGTTGTCTAAGAATTCTCGGAAGTTTCTTGGCTTCATCGAGGTCCAAGATATTCGAGTGCAGGCATTTCGTGCTTGAAATAGGGATTTTTCAACACGGAAACACCTTTTCAGCATGTCGATTTTTTCCGTGAAACTTAACTCTGTTGTTTTTCTCGGGCGAAAGTGTGCAGCGTATCTAGCCAACGTTCCTTCATCTAATCTCCCCAGTTATACTCACGTCTTTTCGCGGTCCAACAAGCCGGTCTCCATTTGAATTTGACAATCATGCCATTCGTACCACTGTGCGAATCTTTTCTTTTTTTCCTCTGCCAACGTGAATTTGGGAAGGTTTCCTGCTAGCATGTGTTTGATTCCAGTCGATACTCCTGTATGCTCCATCGGCTCTCGCGGAACTCCTCTTGGGCCTCCCAGCTCTCCAGCTTCGGCCCTTTCTCCTTGGTGATTTTTTCTACCGTGTTCCGCCATTCATCCTGCTGATGAATCATCATTTCCATTAATTCCTCCGTCGTTACTCTTCATTTCTTGCTGGTTGTTTATTTTTCCGTGGATTTTGGTATCCTCACGTTTGTGTCGGTACTTGGGGTATTTAAGAAAGTTTATTGGAATAATGAAAAAATCTTCAAGTTAATGTATCCTGGGATATTTATAGTATTAATGGACCCCACGTCGACCTTCTGATATCGCTAGGTCTCGTCACAACATTTACCCACGCAACATTTTTAAAATGTTCGTACAGAAGCCGTTAAAATTTAAATTGTAAGAAGAAAGTAATTTTTTAACTTCAAATTTCAATGAGAATATTCTTAAAAAAAGTTCAAAAAATAATTTCTAATGTTTAAAATTGTAATGTGTAGGATTTACGTTAAGGAAGAAAATGCGCTCTATCAAACGGAGTTGTAGATTGAGTGGGCGTGTTCAAGACCCTTTGAACCTGGAAAAACTAAGTCCTCGATCATCATTGCATATTTTTATATCTTTCATTTGTTTTTTTTTTGTTTTTAATTTTCTTTGTTTGTAAAAAACTTGTTCTGAATTTATTTTCAAATAAATTATTATTTTTTTAGAGCAAAAAATGGTTTCAAAACAATTAAAAAAACAGAAAAATGTGAGGTTTATTTTTTTTATGGAAATGATTTTAATATTTTTAAGATAAAATCGAAATCTTCAAAGAAATATCATCACGATCGGAAATACACTCCTAGAAAAAAGATTACTGTAAGTGGATTGCTATGTTTAATTAATTTGATTTTGTTTTTCAGGTATCAAAAAGTGATCGAGTTTTGAGAAGTCAAACAAATCAAAGTTCCCCAAATAATTTTAGTGTAATCATTTTTTTTTTCTCAAGTGGAATTTGAATTTAAAAAGCATTTTTTCCAGGTTACACAAAATGGTTTCAACCGAAGACAATATTTTTATTTGAATGGCTGGTTATACTTTGTTAAAATGTCAACAATTGAGTTGGGCGCAAACCGGAAAATTTTATTTTTTGAGGCAATTAAATGCTTAAAAGTTACCATAGGAAATGCTGAGCTTCTTCACGGTTTTCAATCACTTTCTGTTGCTATGATTTTATCATCATAAAGGGATAAACTTTTCAAGTCACTTCTAGAGCATCCCTTCTTGTTTTACCCAAATAACTCTTAATATTTTAATAATTTATACCCACGATTTAGTTTTGTTTTTTTTTGTAAAGTTTTAATTATTTGTTTTTTTCTGGCAGCTAATTAAGCAAGCTTTGAGTTCATTAGTTATCTCAGGTTTTCTCACATTCAAGTCAAATAGTGCTTCATTGTTTTTCTTTTTTTTAAATTTGTTTTTTAACATGTTTCATTAGGTAACCATGATCATCTTTATTTATGTATCAAGTCATTCTTTTTTGATCATCAAAAAATTTTATTAGAACAAATCATCTTAAAAAATCGTCATTGTTTATGTTAATTTGAACAAAATCTGAATATAAATTAGTATTAAAACAAATCAAATTCCAACATGAACTTTTTGATAATTAGAAAAGAACTTGCTCCAAAAAACTTTAAAAAAAATGGTTCAAGGTGCCGCCAAACATAACTCGTTGGTTTGTTTTCAGAACCAAATTTAAACTAGAAAAAACGACAAATGATTATTAAAAAGTTTTAGGTCCAATGTTGTCAAATAGATTTTTTTGCCTTCATAATAAGGCTTAATAACTTTTTCTCTTCTAAGTGAATTTCAAAAGAATCAGTACTTTTTTGTAGCCAAGCCTTCACGTTTTTCCGTGTGTTGAAGCAATCTGAAAAAAAAATTACGGATTGGAGGCTTAACTCAAACCAAAGAAACTTTATTACCTTCACGCTCTTTTGTATCTTGGTTTTCTTATAGTTCAAGAAGGACCGATTTCAGATAATTAGTTTTTTTTTTGATTTTGATGTGTTGAAAGATATTTTCCTCGCTAATATATTTTTTCCAGATTTTTTCAATAAAAAAAATAAAAAGACGGTTTATTAGATTTAGCAGATTGGTTCTCATATAAGTTTCTGTTGATCAAAGAAGAATAGATGAATAATTAAAGCAACTCGTTGTTATCTTATGAAATACATATATTAAAAAACAAATTGTAAAAAAAAGGTTAATGAAGAACGGTTTGATTTAAAAGTGAAATGAGGTAACACATCAATTTGAAAAAACAGCTGCTGGCTTATTAACCAGAAAAAAGCAAATAATTAAAACTTTATTTTTAAACGGAGTTAATTCTAGAATCTGAAACTATTTTCAGCTCAGGTCGAAAATTAGCAAAAAATAATTCAGTTTGTCGAAAAACTTGGATTCTGAAATTATAAAAAAATTCATGTTGGAATTTGATTTGTTTTATTATTAATTTATATTCAGATTTTGTTCAAATTAACATAAAAAATGACGATTCTTTAAGATGATTTGTTCTAATAAAATTTTTTGATGATCAAAAAAGAATGACTTGATACATAAATAAAGATGATCATGGTTACCTAATGAAACATGTTAAAAAACAAATTAAAAAAAAAGAAAAACAATGAAGCACTATTTGACTTAAATGTGACCTGAGATAACGAATCAACTTGAAAAACAGCTTCTGGTTTATTAACCGAAAAAAAACAAATAATTTAAACTTTACAAAAAAACGCAAAAAAAAAAGCTGTGGGAAAAACAAAACTAAATCGTGGGTATAATTAATTAAAATATTAAGAGTTATTTGAGTAAAACAAGAAGGGATGCTCTAGAAGTGACTTGAAAAGTTTATCCCTTCATGGTGATAAAATCATAGCAACAGAAAGTGATTGAAAACCGTGAAGAAGCTCAGCATTTCCTATGGTAACTTTTAAGCATTTAATTGCCTCAAAAAATAAAATTTTCCGGTTTGCGCCCAACTCAATTGTTGACATTTTAACAAAGTATAACCAGCCATTCAAATGAAAATATTGTCTTCGGTTGAAACCATTTTGTGTAACCTGGAAAAAATGCTTTTTAAATTCAAATTCCACTTGAGAAAAAAAAATGATTACACTAAAATTATTTGGGGAACTTTGATTTGTTTGACTTCTCAAAACTCGATCACTTTTTGATACCTGAAAAACAAAATCAAATTAATTAAACATAGCAATCCACTTACAGTAATCTTTTTTCTAGGAGTGTATTTCCGATCGTGATGATATTTCTTTAAAGATTTCGATTTTATCTTAAAAATATTAAAATCATTTCCATTAAAAAAATAAACCTCACATTTTTCTGTTTTTTTAATTGTTTTGAAACCATTTTTTGCTCTAAAAAAATAATAATTTATTTGAAAATAAATTCAGAACAAGTTTTTTACAAACAAAGAAAATTAAAAACAAAAAAAAAACAAATGAAAGATATAAAAATATGCAATGATGATCGAAGACTTTGTTTTTCCAGGTTCAAAGGGTCTTGAACACGCCCACTCAATCTACAACTCCGTTTGATAGAGCGAATTTTCTTCCTTTACCTAAATCCTACACATTACAATTTTAAACATTAGAAATTATTTTTAGAACTTTTTTTAAGAATATTTTCATTAAAATTTGAAGTTAAAAAATTGCTTTCTTCTTACAATTTAAATTTTAACCGCTTCTGTACGAAAATTTTTTTTTTTTTTATTTTCAAAATTTTAAGAAATTTTTTTCTTATTTAAATTTTAAATGGTTGAGCAAGTTTTTTCTGTTGGAGCACATTTATCCAAACTTTGTTTTTTAAATGTTCTGCGTTGATCAAATAATTATCCAATGTTCATTTTCAGGCTTCTATTTCAACTGGTTTCAAAGTTTATAAAAATGGCCAGAAAGTCAGGAAATCGTCGGCATTCGACAAATTTACCAAAACCAAAAACTGCTGTAACCATTTTATTTTTTAAAAAACAAAATGTATTAGTTTTATTTGACAGATTCCAAAAAGTGATCGAATTCTTAGAAGTCAAACAAAAAAAATTTATATGGTACAGAAATTTGATGTTTTTAGTTTAACTTCTAATCAATTCCTTTATTTTTTTTAGGATGCATCAACCCAGACGACTTTCAGTCCAGTTTTGTGCCGAAAAAGTTAACCTCAGGGAAATTGTGGGAGCATTCTTCAAAGTTATCAAACAATAAACGATCTTTATATTTGACGAGAATACATAACCGATTAAACAAAATACTTTCCCAATTGAAACGTGATAAATTATTTTTTATTCAATTTTTTTTTTGGATGTTTCTTTTGACTTTTTTAATTGTTTTTAAAAAAAATGTAAGCTTCTTCCTTAATAAAATTCTATTTACTCTATTTGTTTTTATTTGTCAAAAAAACTTTTCATTAAGCTAGAATTAAAAATTACAGTATTAAATTTCGTTTAATTTTTTGTCCGTTCAAAAATTATGTCTTAGAGTACCTACAAGCAGAAGGATATCTCGAAATATTATACATATAGCTTAATTTTCTGAAAAAGATTCTGAAAGAAAATCTTCTAATCAAAATAGTTTTTCCAACGAATATCTTAGTTTTGCCGTGAATTTTTTTAATTTTTAAAATTCTCAACAACATTACCAAAGAAATTTTAAACGGAGTTAATTCTAGAATCTGAAACTATTTCCAGCTCAGGTCTACAATGAGCAAAAAATAATTAAGTTTGTCGAAAAACTTGGACTCTGAAATTATAAAAAAATTCATGTTGGAACTTGATTTGTTTTATTATTAATTTATATTCAGATTTTGTTCAAATTAACATAAAAAATGACGATTCTTTAAGATGATTTGTTCTAATAAAATTTTTTGATGATCAAAAAAGAATGACTTGATACATAAATAAAGATGATCATGGTTACCTAATGAAACATGTTAAAAAACAAATTTAAAAAAAAGAAAAACAATGAAGCACTATTTGACTTGAATGTGAGAAAACCTGAGATAACTAATGAACTCAAAGCTTGCTTAATTAGCTGCCAGAAAAAAACAAATAATTAAAACTTTACAAAAAAAAACAAAACTAAATCGTGGGTATAAATTATTAAAATATTAAGAGTTATTTGAGTAAAACAAGAAGGGATGCTCTAGAAGTGACTTGAAAAGTTTATCCCTTCATGGTGATAAAATCATAGCAACAGAAAGTGATTGAAAACCGTGAAGAAGCTCAGCATTTCCTATGGTAACTTTTAAGCATTTAATTGCCTCAAAAAATAAAATTTTCCGGTTTGCGCCCAACTCAATTGTTGACATTTTAACAAAGTATAACCAGCCATTCAAATGAAAATATTGTCTTCGGTTGAAACCATTTTGTGTAACCTGGAAAAAATGCTTTTTAAATTCAAATTCCACTTGAGAAAAAAAAATGATTACACTAAAATTATTTGGGGAACTTTGATTTGTTTGACTTCTCAAAACTCGATCACTTTTTGATACCTGAAAAACAAAATCAAATTATTTAAACATAGCAATCCACTTACAGTAATCTTTTTTCTAGGAGTGTATTTCCGATCGTGATGATATTTCTTTGAAGATTTCGATTTTATCTTAAAAATATTAAAATCATTTCCATTAAAAAAATAAACCTCACATTTTTTTGTTTTTTTAATTGTTTTGAAACCATTTTTTGCTCTAAAAAATAATAATTTATTTGAAAATAAATTCAAAACAAGTTTTTTACAAACAAAGAAAATTAAAAACAAAAAAAAAACAAATGAAAGATATAAAAATATGCAATGATGATCGAGGACTTAGTTTTTCCAGGTTCAAAGGGTCTTGAACACGCCCACTCAATCTACAACTCCGTTTGATAGAGCGCATTTTCTTCCTTAACGTAAATCCTACACATTACAATTTTAAACATTTGAAATTATTGTTCGAACTTTTTTTAAGAATATTCTCATTGAAATTTGAAGTTAAAAAATTACTTTCTTCTTACAATTTAAATTTTAACGGCTTCTGTACGAAATTTTTTTTATTTTTTTTTATTTTCAAAATTTTAAGACGGATTTTTCTTATTTAAATTTTTTAAAAAACTTTTAAGGTATAGAAATTGAATTTTTTTTATTTCAGCTTCTAATCAATTCCTTTATTTTTGCAGTTAAACGAAAATAAATATGTAGGTTTTTGTCTTTTTTTGAGGTTTTCTTTTGTTTTTTCAAGGTTTTCTATATATAATTTGAGCTTCTTCTTTAATAAATCCTCAATTTAATATTGATAGCAAAATTTTTTGTTTAACTAAAATTATAAATTACAGTACTAAATTTTTTTTTTAAATGTTAGTTCAATAATTTTGGTTTCTCTCTTGATACATGGGCAACAAAACTAACAGAAAAAAAACGAATGGATCAAATTGACATTGGGAACTACCTTTAAACTGCAAAAATCACCACAGTAAAATTAATTTTAAAGCTCAAGTTAAATTTTTAAAGTAAGCTTTCAGGCTTTTTTATGGATTCTTTGAAAACCGAAAAATTCGATTTGTGCTCAAATAAGTTAAAAAATCTGGAGTTGAACTTGGAATTTTTTCAAAGTTCAATCAAAAAATTCTTTCTTTTTTAATGTTTTTTTTTCCTTTAATTGAAATGTCTAAAAATCGATTTTTTTATTGCTTTTTCGTTTCGTTCAAAAGTTTAGTTTTGAAAAAAATGATAAAACTTTTTTTGAAAAAGTTATTTTTTGACTTTTTCCCCTGACACCGAAAAAAATCCAATTAAAAAAAAAATTTAGTTAATGCTTTTCCGATTCAAAAAATTTCAATTAGAAACTTTGTTTGTGAATAAAAACAACTTTATTTAATTAATGTCATTGATGTGACCAGATCAATTTTAATCTAAAGATAAATTGATTTTCGGACTTTAAATCCCGCCCTTTTGTAAAGATCAAGTGCTAAATGATATTGTTTTGTGAGAAAAAGCCAAAAACGAATTAAGCAAAAGACGATTGTTCTCACATTCAATACGAGTGAGTTAATTCAACCCAATTCTTACCTTAATTGCAATCTTGCGATTATCGTCAATCAGTTTGAATTCAATTTCTGTTCCTATTTGCTTTCTTGATTTCCATATATTATTTTCTTAGTATAAATGATAATACGGCTGTTTATTTTTATTACGCTTATATCTTATTTTGAAGTGATTTGTAGAAGGCTAAAAATAAAAAATGAAGGATATTCAACTGTTAATAACAGTGAACAAAATATTTGTATTTGGTATAAAACCGAAAGTGAGTTTTTCACATTTTTCTTAGTATGTTTTTTTGTTGACATACTGAAGGATTGTTCAATCAATTTATCGTTAAAAAAGTATATCAATTTCTAATCTTATATCTTAACGCATAAAAAACTGTTGACAATAATAAAATGGGGAAATCTTTTCAAAGTTACTGATTTTATCGGAAACAATTGTTTTTATCGTTTGTTAGCAACGATACAAAACACACAAAAGTTTTTCGTGGAATTACAAAAGTCACGTTTTTTTATGTTTTGGTCTCGTTTGTAAATTAATTTTTTTTTTTTTTGATTCACCGAATGCAAAAAAATGTAAAAGGAATCAAATGTCAATTAATTGTTCTTACAAGAGAGAACAGTAATTTTTTTCTGTTTTCACTTTTTTAATGTTATCAAGTGAGATTATGAAACGAAATCGGGTTATCTTTCCAGATTGGACATTGCCGTATCAAAGTTTGTCTATTGAATGCTGCGATCAAAGTTTAGAAAAAAGTATTTTATCTGCAATTAAAGTTGGTATCAACACACCAAAAATAGGAGACTTGGCTAAAGTAAAATGTTATTAACAAATCAACAGAAAAGAACATTTAAAAACATTTCAGTATATTCAACGAAAAGCTCAATTCACTTTTCAACGCTCGTTTGAAACGATTGTTTCGCGGAAAAACTTTGCCATTTCAAGTCATTATCATGGTTCCCATTCATGTAAAATTCATGATGGAAGAAATTTTTATTTAGTTTATGAAACTCCAATCCAAGTGAGAAATGCAAAAAAATAAAGCTCGTTTAATTCAGTTTTTTTTCTAGTATAACCCTTCCAATTATGAGTTGGAAGATGTTTTGGCGTCAGTTGACTCGAATGATCCAATGGGAGCAACGAAAGTTCAACATATTCGAGGAGATTTTCAAGATTTGAGAAGATATCCAAATGCAGGAGGTGAAATAACGTTTTTGTTTCGTTTCTTTGTAATTTGTATATTCAGATGATTTGTCAATTCAACCTTCACCTGATTATATTTTACAGTTTCCGAACAAATTTGCATTTCCAGACCCGAGTACTGATTGAGAAAAAGAAAACTCTCTCTGAATGTTAACTAAACAAGATTTTCAGGAGAAGAAATATTGAAAAAAATTCAAGAAGCTGAAGAAAAAGCAAAAGCAATGGAAGCTGATCTACTTGAGTCTGTAACTGAAATTTCTGTAATGAATTACGGCAACTCTTCCAACATGGTGGATCAAATGAATCCGGTTTTAAACATAACCGAAATTGAGTTACCAAATCCGAAGCCAATTCCGAGACAGTTCGATAATCTACGAAAAAAAGATCGTCTTCCAGAAGGAACCCATTGTGATAAGGAAAGGAAAAATGGTGAGATTTTTGTAGAACATTTCTTTTTTCCCAAGATCAAAAGTTTTTTGACTTTGTGTTTACGATTTTACGATTTTAATTTATTATCAGATAAAAAATGAATCAAATTGGATTAAAACAACCTAAAAACTTTCAATTTCTCAATTTTCGTTTAAAGTGTTTTATGGATTTTCTAATTTTAATCGTTGAGTGATAAAACTTGAAAAGCATTGAGCGCGATGAATTGAAATTAATTAAGATTCGAATTGAAAAAGTCACGGAAATAAACAAGGAAGAAAACATCAATTAAAATTACGTCAATTTAAAGTTCCTCAAAAAATAAAAATGAAAAACAAGAAAAAATATTTGAAAAATGACCGATCAGTATTTAAGGGAACAAATGTTGTGATGGCAGATTAGCATCAACAATGAAAGATGCGATGAGCCAAATGGCAACATCACCGTTTTTTGAAGAAGGCAAAGAAGGAATAATTGCGGCGGTAAAAAATCATTTTTATATGAGCTGTCACAAATGAATTTAAGGAGTTACAAGAAAGAGTACAAAAAAGATTTGAAAAATCTTTCGAAGTAATTGTTTCAAAATCAGATTTTGTTGCATGTTCATACACAATTAGTGATAGCTTTTGCAAATACAAAGAGAAAGGGTTCTACATCTTAGCCTATGCAACACCAAAACAATATGACATTGATGAAATCGAGGATGAGATGAGGTTGTCTCACGTATCGGCAAATGATCCTCTTGGGACGTTTGAAACGAAACTCGAAAAAGAAGCTCCGTGGCACGTTCCTTTAAAAATTGAGGAATCTGGACCAAGAGCAGGTTATCCAGTTGGATCGCATTGTTTGCCAAATGTTAGAACTGGTATAATCATTGGAAACGCGTTCGAATTGAGAGAAAACAAAATAATTTTCAGGATCGAAATGCTGCAATTTGATGGTTTTCAATGCAATGAGTTCTGGATATGATGGTGTGGTATCAGGAATGAAGTTTGACCCATACAATATTCGGGAAATATCAAGAGCTGTACAATGGAGTGTTGAAGAAGTTCTTCAGTATTCGGTTGAAGTTATTGTTTCCCTTGATGATTTCACGTGGGCAACATATAACGATGAAACTTACTTTTGTAAATATCGTGTTGATCAATATTTTATTATGGCCTACACCACTCCTGGTTCTGATTTATCCGAATACGAAGAAGAACCCTATGAAATACATGACGAGTTTGATGCGGAGCTTGTGAATCCAGTCATCGATCCAAAATTTGAACAATATCAAATTCCACTTTTGATGACATCAACACCATTCGCAACTCAGTTGTATCAAACCGATTCATCTCGTCAAACTGTTATGCAATATCAGCAAAATGCACAAAATGCTCCATATTATCAACAGCAATTTGAAAAAAGCTCATATCAACCATATAATCCAATGTGGCATAATCCAATTTATGCAAACCGAAACGGTTTTCAGCGTACCAAAAGACAAATCGGCCCATCACCGGTTTGTTTTAATTGAAAATACGGAATTATGTAATCAATAAAATGCTTTTCAGTACCCGATTCATCAAGATATTTACAATGATATTGGAAGTGCAAAACCATTTAATTGTCCATCTGGTTTAAGCAGTGTATCTGGTAATAATATTTTTCATTGCTTTCCCTAACATAAAATAGCAAGTAACTGATTCAGGGTTGGCATGTTGCGATGGAGGATTACAGTATGAAACCATTAAAACGATTGATCAAGCAAAACAAGCCCCAGATTTTGATAAACATAATACGAGAAATCTGGCAAAAGTATAATCAATAAGTGTTTCAAAGCTTTTTTTTTGTTTTCAGTTTTTAACAAGAGCTGTGCAAAAACGATTTGGAACAACATTTGAGTCTATCGTTGCAGAATCCGATTTCACCTTATCTACAAACAAATTTAATCAACGAGCTTGCAAAATTGATACTAAAAAGTATTCAGCTATGACGTATCAATCAAGTTCTAAACCACCTCCAGCTACCGATTTTCTTGATCTTGTTTGTCAAAAAATTGATTTTTTTGATATTAAAAAGATTGGTAAATTTCAGCCGTATGATCCAACCCTTGGTGGTCCAACTGGATCAAGTGGAGGTGGGGGTGGAGGAGGAGGAGGAGGAGGCGGCGGTGGTGGTGGGGGTGGAAACGGAGGTGGTGGCGGCGGTGGGGGCGGCGGCGGTGGAAGCGGCGCTGGAAACGGTGGAGGAGGAAGCGCGGCTGCTTCTAACGCTGCTTCTGCGTCAGCTGGACAAGGGGCTTCAGCTGCTCAAGCCGCATCGGCTGCACAAGCCGCCTCAGCTGCACAAGCCGCCTCAGCTGCACAAGCCGCCTCAGCTGCACAAGCCGCCTCAGCTGCACAAGCCGCTTCTGCTAGTGCTGCCGCTGCAGCGGCAGCGGCAGCTGCTGCGAGCTCCTCAAATCCTTTGCTGGCTCTATTTGGAGCTGGAGGTGGTGGTGGAGGTGGATGTTTCTCTCTTGATACTTGGGTAACAACACCAACAGGAAAAAAACGAATGGACCAAATTGACATTGGGGACTATGTTTTAACTGCAACACTCAACACAGTGAAACTGTTTTTAAGTTTTAGATTAAATTTTAAAAAAAAACGTTCAGACATTTTTCACTCCAATCACTTTATGGATTCATCGAGAACCGGAAACTGCTTCAAAATTTGTCACAATTATGACAGATTATGGGAAAATGTTAAGATTAACAAGTCGACATTATATGTATCGGAATAAATGTGGAGGTTGGTAGTTCGAACCAATTTTTAAATTTTATAAAGTTTACAGAGAAGTTTTCCCAGTATGTGAAAACGTTACCAACGGATCGTGAAGCAGTTTTTGCTGAGAATCTAGTTATTGGTGATTGTGTCATCGTGTTGTATAAGGGAAAGTATCGACAAGAAAAAATACAAGAGATGACCATAACAGAAAGAACTGGAGTTTATTCACCACTGACGGTAACTGGAAGAATCATTGTCAATGATATGTTGGCGTCGTGTTACAGCGATGTTAAACAATCAACTCTTCAAACAACTTTCTTTTGGGTAATCGTTTAATTTGTTCAACCTTAATTTTGTTTTCTACATTCTAGGCCGTTGACAAAATACGAAGCAAAATTATCGATGTTTTTGGCTTGCTTCCAACCGATACAGTAACTTTTAAAAACAATTTTTCAGTGAAAAAAAAACGATTTTTCTAGATCGAGCTTCCAACGGGAGTAACATTAACAAGACAAATTATGCAATTAGTTTTACCCAATTCGAAATAGACTCTAAAATGTTTTTTGTCATAAAGTCACAGCAATTGCTAATAACTAGGGATATGTTCTAAACATTTTTAATATTATTATTTATGTGTATATACACAGTTTTTTTTGTTTTTTTCATTTCTTGATTGTAATATTTTGCAAAACAAACACAAGAAAACATAATGCATTTTACTATTTCCCAATCACGACAAAAAATAAATTACAAAAATGAGTTTCTGATGGTTGTTTGAAAGAAGCACGAAACGTTTCAATCAATTATTTGGCTTTTAAAACAAATATCTCAAAATTGAAATCTATTTTCTTGTTGGCAACATGCATTGAACTGGCGACAAGAAGCAATTGGAGAACTCGTCATCGACACTTCGTCGCTCCACATCTGACCGTTTGAATGGAGCACCGCCACGTTTGAGTCCACTCCCATTGTCAAGTTGTGCACCACGATTCCTGTAATAATTATCGATTTTTATTGATCCCCATCTTTAAGTTCTTTAAAGTGTTAAAATTTGAAGATGAAAAATTTTTAATGGATAATAATTTATCTATTATAACTTTATGAAAAAATAAAACGATTAAATTCAGAATTTTTCATCATTTAAAAAAACTCTTAAATGTTCAATTTCTTGGTTTCTAAACTTTTTTTTTCTTGTTGTTTACCTCATAAGAAGTCGAATAAGTGCATCATTTGACAATCGCTTTTGCACCATTTGCATTGCTTCTTCATTCCGTTCCACCAATGGAATCGCTCCAGAAACGATCATAACAGCAACAAGAATCATCAGTGTTCGCCAAACTCCACTCATTTCTTGAGGTTTTTTGTTTGAGTAGTTGGGCTTCTGTAAACACAACAATGAATAAAAATAAAATAAGAAAAATCATGGAAGTGAAAATTGGTCCAAAGAGAGGAAGGAGAAGGGATAGAAAAAAATAGAGGTGGAGCCTATTTTAGAGCACATTTCAGGAGTCGAATGATTGCTGTAAAACAACAAAGGTTGATTCACAGTAGGTTGGTTCTGAACAATGCAAGAACAATAAAGCCCCCACACTCAAATAAATAAAAATTTAATGTTATACGCTAAGTATTCCATAATGATTTCAGTCACTTTCCGCCACTTTTGTTTCCATTTTTGTCAATATCAATTTGACCTTTTTTGATGGAATTGGCTCGATGCAAAAAAAAGAGAAAAAATTCTCCAATCGATTTGTTTGTTAATTTAAATCTCAATTCTAATTTTTTTTCTCATAAAAAAACTTCGAGCTTCGAGGGAATGAAACTTCAAAAAAGGTAACATTTTTTGGCACACATGTAGATGACGAACCCACATCGTGTATTTTGACGACCCACACACATAAGATGGATTTTGCGCCTCCGCTAAGATTATTTTGAGACTCCGCAAAAATGTTTCGAATTAGGAAGAATTTCAAACAAAGTGCGCCAGACTGTAAAACGCTCGCGCATTTCGCGTGACGAAACAGTGTGCAATCTAGAGAGTGTGTTACAGTGTGCTGGCACAAAATTTGATGGAAAAAGTTTGAAATCTTTTTTTTCTAGAATTTTTTAGTTAAAACATTTATTTTTCTTTTGTGAGCTGAGCATTACCAGTGATAAGAGCACTAAGCACTACCTAAAATATTTCTGTTCATTATGAAAACACTAAAATTTGTTACTCCAAAAAAAAAACAAGCTACCCAGCAGTTGTCGAAGTCTAATACCTGTCTCCCTTTACATTTGACAGTTCTCATTCACATTAAAACCATTGAGAAATAATCAATAAAATGTATTTTTTTGCTTCACGCGCGTAATTTTTTTCCTTAAATTCCAAAACAAGGAGCACTAAATGTTTTATTTGTTTTATTTTCAACGAAAACAAGAAAAGTTTATTCAGTTAAACAAGGAAATTTCAGCCAAACTAAGAGAAAAAAAACGTAAAATGAACAAGGGCATTTTGGGATATAAAAATTGATTTTAAATTCTATGAATTCGTTTTTATACATTTTCAACTTCGTAAAAAAGTTAATACATCATCGGAAAAATGACACATTTGAAAAAACGTGCTAAAAACGTCATTTTTTGATTTTTGAGTTACAACTTTTTCGGAAAAGTTGAACAATCATTCATTTTGATGTGACATTTAACCGTTTGAAAGCAAATCCGAATTCAATTTTCAATAAATAAATAAACATTTCATTAGAGAACATTTTAAAAAAATCAATCGAACATGTTCCAAGGAAAATAACTGAAAAGAAAAACCATTTGGAGTATGAAATGTGGTCAGAAGAAAAAAACCCATAATAAGAAATAAATGAAGCATTCAAAACAAAAATAAGCATTTTTTTTAAGATAATAGTTTAGGCAAGACGACCACAAAAAGCAATAGAATAAAATAATCGATCAGAATTAATGCGTTTCCTTCAAAACTTTTACATTTAAGTATTCGCAATTCATAATGGCGTTTTTGTTAATGTGTCCACATCTAAAATTCATCAATTGAAGAAATAATTTAAAAAAAAACTATTTAAATATTAAATTTTTTTCTTAATTATTTGAATTATATAAAATCGTAACCATATAAATTGACTAATAAACTTAATTTCATAAATCAAATTCTCGAAATTTCTGAATACCAACTTTAAAATAAATTCCGATAAAAACGTTTTTTTAATTTGGAAATGTACAAAAGAAAACTTAAAATAAGTAGAAATAAATTAAGTTTTTTGCAAAAAAAATATAACAGTTTTGTTTTCTAAAGAAAAAAATATTCTGATAATCCTCTATTTTTAAAATTGATTAATGAAGAAAAGTTTTTTCAATAGTAGGAAATAATCTTTGACAGCATTTCAACGTTTTTTTTTCAAAATCTACTCACAATCGGAGCTTATGAGATTATCCAAAACCAAGCCAACAAAACTTTTCTGATCTTTTGCTGGAGTCGTCGGTGCTTCTGGTTCGAAATACCATCCCATATGTTTGCCGCATGATTTACAAACACAATTCGTCCACTGCATATTTGGAAACCATGAATCTTCAGAAAAAGGCTGGAATTATGAAAATTTTTCACATTTTTTTAAATTAATTCTTCGTGAAATTTTTTATTTTTGGTTGAAAATATTACCCCTCCAAGAAAACGTAAATGTGCGCTACGAGCTCCGGCGACGTGGAAATAATTCTCTTGAAAAAAAAGAAGGATTTCTTAAATTATTTTAAAAACAAAAAAGAAAACATACTCGATGGATTTTCTAGTACCAAAATAGTTGTATTTTTACCAACCAAAGGGAAATCATATTTATACTTCAAAAAATGTTCATTGACGTCAGTAATATTTATCAATTCTGATTGACGAGTGATACTAGAACCGCATTCTCGACATAATAATTCGCCAACATGCCTTGAACACACTAAAACTCATTTTTGTTCAACTTTTAAACCAATAAAAATTACCGTTTGAAATAAATACTAACAAAGTAAATATAAATAACATATTTAAAAAAAAATCAATGAAATGTTTTTGATGGAAGGTCAAGACGAAACAAATCAATTTTAAAGAAAGGTTGTAGTGAGTCAGTACGAACTTCCGCTTTTTACATTACGTGCTATTTAGCACTTTTATTTCATAATTCTTTTTTTCAAGCCATTTTTCTCGAAAAATACCCGATTTGCTTTAAATTAATAAAAAAGACAATTAGTTCGAAATTTACAAATTTTCAAGATTTTCGTTTTTTTAAAGTCTATTTATTATTTCTTTTGTTTGCTCCATGAATTTCAATCATCACAAATTTTTTCTTATTATTATACTGTTGAAAACATGCTCTATTAAGAAATACAATTGTTTTTCTCTTCTTAATAAAATCTAAATTTATTAAAAATAAATAAATAAATGATTGTTTAAAGTACTTCAACGCTAATATTAAAAAGTGAAAAGTTAAAATTTTTTTTTAGACATTTTTCAAAAAGTGCAAAGCAACATGAGTGTTTTTCAAATTTTGTCATATTTTAGTCAATATTTTTAACTGTTTTTCCAAGTTCATTAATAATGAAAAGCTTGATGAATTGATCAGTAGAAATTTAGTTTTTCACCATGTCTTGACCCAAAAAAACAATCTAAAGCTGCTTTTGACTTTCAGAAATTAATAAGTAAATTGTTTTTGAATATTAATTGGAAAAAAAAAACATTTCTTTTGATAAATTTTTTAATAAGTTTTAAAGTTCTCAGAATATAAATTTTCAAATGAATCCTTATCAATTGTTCATAGAAGATTATGATTGTGTACAAAGAATTTGAATTTTTTTAAAAAACATTTTGGCTTGAAAATTGTTATTTTTTGTCTGTAATCAAATGTCAAGAATGATTTGGTTCCGAACTAATTGATTGAAAATTAATATAATGAAATCCATTTGGTGTATAATTCATTTTTCTAAATAATTATAACTTTAAACTAGCTTTATTTTTCACATTTCTGTCATAGTTTTGGCAAATAAATATAAAACAACAGAAAAATCGTTCAAATTAACTTCATTCCTTAAAATCACTTACAAAAAATGGTTCGAAAAATGTGACAACAGATTTGGAAAGTAATTTATATGCAAATCAGTTTAGGATAAAAAAAATAAAGATTCAATAAATGGAACACCAAAATACAAAAAAAAAGGCGATGATTGAAAATGACTACTTCTACCAATTGAAAATTTTGTTTGGAAGTTCAAAGCGAAAATGGAGATGCAATACTGAACAACAGAAAACGGGTGGGGAAGGGGTTGAATGGAGGGCAGGGTGACAATTTTATTAATGATGATAATCGATCAAAAGGATTCTGTCATTCATTTTGAAACGTCGAGATCAGAATTTTCTCAAAATTCTTGTATCAGTTTAAAATAAGTTAAAAAAATATGGATGGAGGGGAAAAAGAATGCATCGAAAGTTAGAATTGAGAAAAATCAAAAAAAAATGTCTAACTTAAATAGTATGCTCACCGGCAAATATCGATGAAACGACACAAATATTGCAGAAAATGATTTTAGTATTAAAGCTAAAACCAAAGTTGTATAATAAAAAGGTTTCGAGAAAATTGGTGAAAAATTGGTTAATTATTAAGGACAAGAATGGCCTGTTTTAGAAGGAGGTTTTAAGGTTATTGGCGGAATACATTTTTTTTTAAATTTAAAATAGTTATAGAAAGTTGAAAAAAATCATACAATGATTATTAACAAACAAATTATCGATTAATCTGAATTGTGATGCATAAAAACCTATGGGAAAATTTTCAAAAATTATAATGAAAATAATAAATGCTTTGAAAACCATAACGGATCACACAATTTTGTCAGAAAAAATTCCAAAAAAATTAGTTGAAGAATGGAAAGGTGTACGGTGAACTTGCAAAATTTGAAAAAAAAAATAATTAAACAACATGGGCCACCAATAGAAATAAAATCTCTGAAGACGTTTTCTATTCTTCACTTTCATCTTTTTTTGGCACATTTTGAGTTTGTCCAATCAATGTGTTCATATCAGCAAAGTTGTTGGGGCTTACTGAGCCGGTTGGTTGCGCGTTCGATGACAATTCAGCACTTGGCGCTGGTGACGATGACGTAGCTGCTGGACTAGGCGGCTCCGGTTTGATTGGCAGTCCTTCGACAACTTCAGCGGTTGCCCCTGAAGAGTTTCCAGCTGATGACGACGCATTGGCGGAATTGAAACTGCGGAACGCTTCCATTGCACGTGTCAGTTGTTGGAAATAAAGCATTTGTGGATTGACACCACCAAACAACAAGTTCAATGGATCAGCACCAAATGGTGTTGTGACAGTTGAACTCTGACCAAGTGGTGAAGCGCTGGTCACGGGAACTGCCGGAGATTGTGAACGACGATCCGAGTTGGTATTATTAGCAAACATTTGCTCGGCTGAAATATCGTATTTATTTGATAGAGAATATCACTATTAAAGTTTACATAAAAGTTGAGCTGTTGCTTGTTGATTAAAAGCTGCCATTAATGCATCTTGATTTAACATCAAAGCATATGGAATGTCAGCTGTATTGTTTGGCTGCATAGCCATTGGTGTTTGATATGGATGATGAGAGCTTGTCCTTTCTTGCTTTCGAAACTTTGCCCGTCGATTTTGAAACCAGACCTTAAATCAAAAAAAAAATAATCAAATTTTTTTTCCATTTTTGTTTGATTTGTAGTTTTTTAAGGGTGGATCCCTCGAAATAATTTTAGATAATATGTAAAGATTGCTTAAATTAATTCATATTGGACAACCATCATTAGAAGATTAACTATTAATCGCGTGAAGAAAAGTAGGATAGTTAGAGCTAGATTGAGTTAGATAACATTGCGTGCTCAAGCTAATTTCAATTTTCTCGTCTTCTAACAGGTGTGAAAAAAGGTTATCAAAAAAAAAATGCAAATATCATCATGTTAGTCAAAAAAAAAGGAAAAGAAGTGATTTATTAATTATATGTATAAATATTTTTTTTAAATTCAAGTTACTGAAAATCCCATTTCTTAACATTAACATTTGATCAACAAATTTTAGAAGATTGGAATAAGTTATGCGATTTCATGCATTGTTAATTATCAAATCCATAATAATCAAATTTTGATTGACGACAATATTTAAATGAATTTTTGATGAGGTTCTTGTTTAGATGACTGTTTTTGTCAAATATCTCAATAAAATTTTTAGATGATGTGTCATATTTTCTTCTCATCAGACAACCCAATATTTTATATTTCATATTATAAAATAAATAAATAAATTAAAAGTTTTACAGTAACTTACTTGAACTCTAGCTTCAGTGAGTTGAACTCTTGTTGCCAGTTCTTCCCTGAAAAAATCCATAATTTGTTTTATAATTAACTACTTTTGAATTAAAAACACATTTTTAATCGTCATGTCAAGCTTGAAACTCAATTGTCATTGCTCAATTAGCTCTGAATTGCGGCACCGGGGGTTTTCTCAAGAAGCAGCAACCCTTCTTTATTCTTTTATCGTCACATAACCTAACCACAATTGAGCATTGTTTTCGGATTAGTATTCACCATGTTGACTATTGCCAATGACTGGAGAACGCTTTTAAAGAAAAAGCCAAATGAAAGCAATTTAAAAAGAAAAAAAGGAAGTGAGCGAAAAGATCTGATTCATTTGGTAATTAATATATTAAGAATTACGCTAATTGATGAGTTAACAGGTGGTCTCCACCTTTCTACCGCCAAAAACCAAGATATTGTATTTCATCAATTATATCGATGAGCAGCACAATTTTCAGTTATTTGTTATTCATTTTCATTTCCCCACCCAAATCCCTTCAAATAGCGCTCAATGAATTGCGAATTTTTAAAGTGAAAAATGGTCCATAGTGGTTATGAAAGTTTACTCTTCAATTCTTCAATTAAAACCAAATATTTCATTTGGGCAAACACACGCAAACTACGACACTTGATATTGTGCATTTTGCATGATTGCTTCATTATGAGTTGCCGAAAAAAATGAGGTGGGGGGGGAAGAAGCAAATTTCGTTTTATTCATTTTCATTTTTCCCACTTTTGTGTTGAACAATTTTTTGATGACCAACACGTGAAATTATGTAAAATTAGAAAATGAAAAAAAAAATGGAAAATAAGAGAAAAAGTAAGGAGATGCAGGTAAACGGCCTTGCTCATTCATTATCATGTTTGAAATCTTAAATTGAACCCACCATATGGTGAGCTGTTTCTAAATTTAAATTTGGATTATAGTATTATTCAGGGCATAATTGGCTATCATGACATTGAAAATTCATAGTGAAAATTAATTTATAAATAAGCGTTTTTTTTTCTTGAATTTTTTCAAATAAAATTTACCTAGTAAACACATCAGGATAATGAGTTCTTGCAAATACTTTTTCGAGCTCATCTAATTGAAATGCACTAAACGTTGTTCGATATCTTCTTTGTTTTCTTTTACCATTCTCGTCTGGACTATTGGTTCCATCAGATGGTGAGCCATTTTCTCGGCTGTCTGCTGTTGTTGTTGGCTCCAATAAACTGACATCTGAAGTTATCAACAAATAAGGTTGAGGTATTCGTGAGAAATTTTTTTTTTTGATCAAACCTCCACTGATCGGACTTTTCTTTTCATCATCTTCTTTGTTCTCATGTTTCGTCAATGCCGCAATTGTGAATGGCGGAAAATTTTGAAAACCCGCTGGTGTCGATTTGTTGGCAAAGATTTGAGCCTGAAAAATTAAACGTCTAAATAATTTTTATTCATTCAACAACAAACTTGTAACTGCTCGATTAAATGCTTTTGGAAAGTGTTCAGATCGGTTCCTGGACGCATCATTTGAGCAACGTTCATCGCTGGACTATTCGTATCTGGCATATGCTCTAGCATACAACTCTGGACTTCAATCGGAGCAAAAATCCAAACCGCGAAAAAGAAACGTACGGATGTTTCTGAAAACTGTTTTGTGTGTATGTGTGTTTAACATTAAACTTAAGAAAAAAAACGAAATTAAACGACGCCAAAAAAAAAAGAAAAAATTAAAAACATGGGAAACCAAGTTGAGATACAAAAATAAAAATAGACACTTTATAGATGGAAAAATAGAAATGATATAGATCTAATTGAATCAAGGTATAATGAAAAATATATAATGCACATAATTTTTTTCAGTTAGTAAAAACATTCAAATTATTCATTAAAATTGTTGTTTATTTATCCGTTTTACAGAAACTGGGTGGTATACCCCCAAAGGGTTGCCGTGTGAATATAAACACAAAAACACATAGACTCTAAAAAAAAAAGAAAAAGTCCAACTGAACACAATTTACATTATATGAAGAGGTGTGTGTAGCGAAGAAATTGAGCCGACATGAAAATTTGCGCGCACATTCGCACCACCGACCGCTGTCCACAAAAAAGAGCACCACCCTTCTTCCTTCCTTTTTTTGCTCATCTTCCACTCATCATTTTTACAAATTTTTTCTTTTGATTTAATACGATTAAAGAGGGAATTGGAAAAAAAATGGAAAAGGGGAGAAGGATAAATTTATAGAAAGTGATACACATATGAACACACACACACCCGTTTGATATGAAAAAAGAGTGATGTGAAAATGATATTTCTTATCTGGTTTATTTTCGGATCAGCTTTCAAGTCGAAATGCTCAAAATAGATTTTCAAGCAGATAATTTGATTGTGGGCGAGAAGATTTGGCAACATGGCTTATCGAATTAACATAGCAAAACATTTGAGATTATTTTAATGGATGAACATTAAAGGTCTAAAATAATTCCTCATTTACGCAAAGAAATTCATTAAAAAAGAGATAATACGTATGTTTTTTGATTATTTTAGTGATTATCCAAAACTGATTTGATTTTAAATGAAAAACGGATAAAATTTTTATTATTTTTCTTTACAAGATTTCTCATTTTTCTCATTTTTTTTAATTTTAAAACTGATTAATTTTGAAAATCTGACATTTAATACTGAAAAGAAAAACGAAGTCATTTAAATAAAAAGTGACTTGAGTAATCTAATTTGTTCTTTTCCCTCAGGTAACAATTGGAAGATTCATGTTCGCAAAAATGTTTAATTAGTTAATGTGAAGAAAAAAAAGGTCGGGCGCCAGTGAAAGAAAAAACGATTTTTCAATTTTCAACTTTAACAACAAGCAGTTGGAAAGTTGTGTTTGTTTTATTCAACATCATATTTAAACTATAATGTTAAAATACTCAAGAACCTATTACTACATTATTTCGTCAAAAAAATATTGTTGTCATGCCCTTTTTCCCCATCAATAATTTCAGTTCTACCCTTCTTTTTTTTTTAGCTATTTTGGTTAGTCTTCCAATATTTTCTCGTCGAGAAGCAGTCACATCACAAAAATATCAAATTACACACATTTAACTAATGAAATTATGAGAAGAGAGGGAGCCAGCTTCTAAAGGTGCCATCAACACCCGAAAACCCGACGATATATGTACACACCCATCTCGGTTTTAAAATTATTGTTGGTTTTTTTTCTCACTAAAGATCTTTTCTTTATAGTCAAATAATTGACTAACCAAATACATATAAAGAACAAGTATTTTTGTATATCAAAGTAATTTCCTTTTATTTCAAATCTACATATTAAAAATGAAACGTTTAATTGAATTAACCTAATCATTTGATAAAAGTGCAGAAAGAGATAAAAGTTGTTTTTTTTTTCAGAAAATTCAAATAAGAAAACGATGAGTAAAGAAAAAAGAAAAAAAGGATAGAAAAATGAGGAAAAAGAAATGTGGATACATGAATATCAATAAACCTAATTAATTTCCAAATCTAAACACGGCTAATAAACCAAACCATTTATATGATTATGATTGGAAAATGGAAAGGTGGCCAAATAGCACCCCTTTTCTTGTCGGGCTCTTCAATGAAATCCGGATTATATTATATCAAATCCACACCTTTTAGAGTAACAACAACACGATTAATCCTTCCGTTTAATTAATTAAGTTAGCTGAGCGAGCGAGTGTGATTCGAATTAAAAATGATTAAAAAATGAGAAAAAATAAAACAGTGAAAAACTGCTTTAAGCATTTGTAAAAGTAAAAAAAATATATTTTTCTTCAAAAAAAATGAAATAAGAACGTGTATGTGTGCATGAAATAAAATGAAATAATTTTCCGGAAATAAAATTTAAATGTTGCACCGTTTTAAGCTAATCATACGAAGCAAGAAAAAAATACTGAAAAGTTCATTAAAAATGTAAAGTGAAATAAATGATAAAATTAATCAAGTTTATATCAAAGTTCATTGAACCAAAGATATGTTTGAGAAAAACAAATTATGCCAATTGGATTATTTTGAACTATTGAGGAAATTAGGAATTATTTTTTTTTTTGCGACAATGATACAATAAAACACAATAGAATAAGTGTCAAAACGAGGCGCAATGCTACACGCGTTTCCGTTGCTCGCGCAAAATAGGCTCCGCCTATTTGTTGCTCGGCCACCGTAGTTTTTGGAGCGGCAATAAGAAGAAAAAGGAAGGACGAGGGGCAGAGAAGGAAGTAGTGGGAGAGAAAAAGGGTGGAGAAATGAAGAATGGAAAGAGGAGGGGAAGGGGGGGGGGGGGTTAGAAGAAAAGAAGAAGTGGTAGTCTCCTCCTATTTTTCTTCTAATTCTCTCATTCTTCACTAGTCTTTAAACAATTTCAGTCATTGCTATCGACATTTGACACCTTGTATACTTACAACATAAAATTTCATGTATTCACGGTTATAAACTATTATTGCATTGTTTATCATTAACAGAAAACATGAGTAGTCAAGTATGGTCATTGACAAAAAAAAAAAGAGAACTGGAAAGAAATGATTGTGTATAGATAGTTGTGCAACCGGAAGCAAAATAGCAAAACCCAATGAAATTAAAAAGATTACGGTAGTAAAGAAGATGAAATGAATTTGGAGAGAAAAAAAATAAACGTTGGTTATGAGATGAATATGTTAATTTTTAGCACACATCGGCTGGTCACAGAGTCATACAACCTCATTATTGTTAGGAATCATGAAAAATTAACAAGGTGCGAATCGGAACAGACATTCAAATAAGAATTGAATCATAATTAGCACAAGGTGTCCGTATTTCTTGCTAGGTGGTCCTAAAAATTGATGAAAGTGCTTTGATTTAATGCCAGAATAATTAACAATATTTTTTAAGTGATGGAAATTTGAAATGGAGAAAAATGAGTGAATGAACAAAAGTGCATTGAATTTCGAATTATTGTTTTCAAATTTATTTGGAACGAAAATTCGACGAAGGCTACAGTAATCGCGACCACCCTTGAAAAAAACGCGACAACAGAGCATTTCAAAATCTTCAACTAATTGGACTAATTGATTAATTTTCTTAATTCAAAGTCTCAATGCCAAAATAAAGCTGCAGTGTGTCCCTGGTCAAAAATCTCAAAAAACGAAAGAAATCTGGCAAAAAATCAGCGGGTTGCATAAACACAAAACTAGAGGATGCCTACGAAATAGACACCATTTTTTTTTTTTTTTTTTTGGTTTTTTTCTTATCAAATTTACAGCAGAAATGTTACGTAACCAAATATGAATATTATTGCTCTAACTACATTTTTTAAATGCATTAACTTTATAAATATATTGTGTGAGTTTTTTTTTCGAATTGTCCGTGCGTCAGAAAAAGTTTTGCTTGAAAATTGAACAGCTTATTTTATTAATAATACTATGTAAGAAAGAAAAAAATCATTTCAAAATTCCGTGGAATTTAAAGATCTATGATTAGATTAAAATTAATATAATATCCGGTTAATATCCGGTAAATGAAATACAATCATAGTAATTTATGTTTTATTGACCATCATTTACATACATGTTCAATATATTTATTTATTATATCGAAAACTTTTTTTTTACCGTAATATATTTTGAAAGACCCCTTTTGGACGAGTGCTAAACTGTTTGACAAGTAATGATTGACATCATGTCGACACCAATCAATTTCAATAAAACAGATATAAATAATTTCTAATAAGTGGATTAATTTGTCTGAGCAAATGCCGGATACAAGTTTTAAGAAGAAGAAAAAGCCTTTAGGAAATTATGAAGGAGAAGAAAAAAAAAAGATTTTTGAAAATGATGCGTCTCTTAAAAACAAACTAAACATTGAAAATTTGATTTAATCGAGACACTTTAACGGGTAACTCAAATGAAGCTAATTTAATACATTTTGTTGTTCTGAAATACTTTATTGCTATGATGAGGCAAACACGAGAAAAGAATGGAAAAAAATTTAGTTATTAAGTTCACATTGAAACAATATCGAACGTTTTTTTTTTTTTTTTTTTTTGAAATTGCAACCAATTTGAAAAAAAATGTTCAACATTTCACAAAAAAAATAGCTAAGGCGGAATGTAAACATTTAATTTGACGAGAAATTATCTTTTGAGTTTATCGGTTTACCTGTAATGATTCTTAAAACCATCAAAGGATAAAAAAAGTGTTGTGGTCTATTTTGAATGATACGAGCCGTATTTTAATTTTTGAACAAAATTTAAAAAAATGTGGAATTTCAAAATTGAATTTACATTTTTTTTCGTATCAAAACGATGTGAGTTTTAAAAATGTTATTTGTATTTAAAAATAACAGAAAATATTGAGAAATAAAAGTTTGGAAAAGGAATTTCAAAATTATTTCTTTTTTTTTTGCTTTTGACACTTGAAAAAAATTCTAAAATGATGGGAAAAAATCGTAATCTAAAAAATGGGAAAAGTGTTTACAAAAAAGCTGAAAGCAACATAGAATATTGTTTCTTTTTCGAATTTCAATAACTTCCCATTTTTTCAGATTACTGTAGTTGTGTCAGTTCTCGAATCCGATAAAAATAAATGATAGAATAAAGTGAAAAAAGTATACACACACACACACACCCACACACACACACACACACATTTTCAACATGCGTGCATTACAGAGGAACCACATTTGAGGACATATATCTTATGCATTAGAAATCATCATCAAAATGCGCATCATCAAAAAATGGAAAGAATTGGAGAAAATAAAATTATTGATTATTTATTGTTCAAGATTTTGATGAATGAATTTTCAAAAGCATAACGAAATAACTCAAAAGTGTTTAAGCAACAACCCACACGTGCGCGCGCACACACACACACATCGAGCTCATAATTACTACAATTTGTTGGGGTTGAATTCAAAAATTGAGCGGAAATCAGCAACACAATTGTTTTCGGAACATGCTCTGTTAGGCGTATGTCTCAATAAAGAGGCATCAAATAGCATATAATTGTACCATGAAAATGTTATTACTAGCCGGATACAACAATCGATGATCACATATTTTTCATATAAAATACATACCTGCATAAATAGGCATGAATGTGCATTTGTGTAATAATATAGTAAGACTGCCGAACGGCAAAAATCCTAGATCGTCTTGAACCGATTGATATATTGAATGAAAAAAAAAACTGGAGAAAAGGAATGGTTTTAAACATGAGTCTATTGTTCTCAGGTGCCAATGTGTTTAACACATTTTATCTTGTCAATTCCGACGATGACACGCGCAGGCGCTAATTCAAAGTAAATAAAACTAGTCATAATTGAAAAAGAGTTTGTGAGCAATTCCCAGAACCCAAAAAATTAAATAATTGAGTTTTTTTGGAAAAAAAGAAAAAATCACTTGATTTTATTAAAAAAAAAAAAACAACAAATAAGAGATGAACAAATCCAACTAAAATTCATTTCAAATAAATTCATTTAACGTGGAATGAGCGAGTGTCGAAATGATTTTTTTTTAAATGAGGGTCAATTACACAAGATTAGAAGATTACGGCCAACAGTACTCATTAAACTCGTCGTTACTTTTCAACCAATTCTAATTTCTTACGGTCAATTCTTTTTTCTTCCTTTTTGTCTATTGTTATTTGATGTGACTCATTTGCTTTTAATTCGAGTCATGAATATAATAGCCAATTGAAAAGTAACTAACAATCCCAAAAAAACAATTTTTTTGTTGATGAAATAGAGACGAGGTATGAAAAAAAAGAATCTAAATGAATATAATTAGAGCCTGGCGCTTATTTAATTGGACACCGATTAGGTTACGGCTTCTTATCTGGTAGTCAATCGACAACATCACAGGCAGGTGTCGATCGAATATGAGTTAACAAGAGAATGACGTTCGTTTTCACAGTTGGAACACTTTTTTCTACTTTGTCTTAAAATGCCGATTGACTCTCCTCTCAAAATGATGAACAAATTGGGGGATTATTCTCAAGTTTCAAAATAATTTCTGATCAATTTAACGATTCAATAGAAAAGTGGAGGGGGGGGGGGGGAAAATGACAAAATGGTTTTCTAGTGCATATTGAAATGCATAATAATGGTTTATTTGATAGTATTTGGTTGTAAGCATTTTTATAACACAAACACGCACATTTATATTGCATTTGATGAGTTGTTTAGGCATTTATGAACATTTTTTCTGTGTGGGGACAGAAAGAGAAACAAGCATAACGTGGTCTATTATTTAATGCGTAGATATTCATTTCATTTTTAATGTTTCTATCTTTTCAAATCCACATTTTCATTATTTTGCTTTTTTATTTGAATTTTCAAGCAAAAATTGTTGCCAAATGTGCGCGTTTTTTTTTCTTTCTCAGAGTATTTTGAAGAAAAAAAAATGAAGAAATAGAATAAGTGAAATGAAAAAGTAGCATTTTTTTGCCAAAAATGTTAAATTAGGAAAATATTGAATATAAAAAACGTAAAAGCTTTTATATATTTCCTCATAGTTTTACGAAATTTAAAAAATTCCTAATTTCCACATAATATGAATAATAATATGATGAAAATCGTTTTGTCATGACTGCAATCGCGCAAAACTCAACGAAACCGTAGCAACGTCAAGGAGCAAAATATGGAAAATTGAGTTGTTTGTATGGTGGCGAATCCGAACGGGAGGAACGGAAAGGAGGTGGGGATGGGGGAGAGGGAGGGTGGATAAAAAACGATGAGAAATGAATGAAAAAAAGGAGGAGGGGGGGGGGGAGGGAGGTGAAAATAAAGAAAGAAAGAAGGAGAAGGGGAGAGCAGGGAAGGAAAATGAAGCGGACCTCATTGAATTTTCTGCACAATTGACTTCTTATTGGCCAAATAAGGATTGGAGACAGAAAGGGAGACTAAAATATTGTTTTAGATTTTAATGGAAACAAAAAATGAAAATTGAATTGAGAAAATCGAATTAATTGAACTCGAAATTAATTCAATTTTTAAGAGAAAAAAAATAACTCTAGAAAACCAACGATAAAAAATCTTCAAAATGAGTTGACTCTTAGCTCGATAAAAAATGTTTCATCAGTTTCTAGCTAGCTTTACCTTGACAAAGATTTCTAACACTTGCACAAAACAAAAACACGATAAAAATAGAAGAAAGAAAAAATTCGAAAAATGTGCCCAATTGGCTTCTTTTTTTTCTAACTTGCCAGTAACTCAATTCATTACCGAGCTTCATCCACATTTACGGCAACATATGTACACTCCTCAACTCAAATTGAAAAGTAAAAGGTGTGCCAGACAGAAAAAAAACAGTCTGAAACTTCCTTTACAAAAAAAAAAGGGGAACGCTTTTCCATCTAAAAAAAGAAAAGAAAAAAATTGGTTTCAAAGATTGAAAAATAGAAATAGTATTAATTTGAACTACTGTAATTTAAAGCTAGAAATATATAAAATATTGAATTAAAATAGGATTAATTAAAAAAAAAAGAAGAAAACAAGGACAGACACAAATATATTGAAAGTTCATTTTATTTCATTATACATATCTCTGTAATAATGTTTATCATTAAATACATGCATTCAATCATAATTTAAAATATTTAATTTTTCATGCGTGAAGTGCATGTACATTAAGCTTTTCTTGATTTCAACTTTTAAAAATTCAATAATTCAATAATAGAGAACAATTACTACCACACGGTCGTATCTTAAACATTTTTTATGATAGCTTAAACCCTTAAATAATTAGAATTATATCGGATTAGTTTATTTGCAATGTGTCATTGACTTTTCCCCCCTTCCCATTTAATCTCGCTCATTTCAATTTAATTTTTCTATTTTGATGATTAGGCATGGAACCATGGAACAAATGTCAATGATAAGAAAACAACAATTTTCGATATACTTTTTAATAAAATTTCATTATTTTTCAAATTTAATTTCTAATATTATTAAAAAAGTTAAGGAAAAAAATTTTTTTTGTAAGAGTAAATAAAGGCATTGAAAAAGGAAACGTTTGTGAAAAGAATGAGATTGTCTCAAAAATATAATTTTTCTTCTTCTTTTCCAGCTTCTTTCGCCCTCTCTTTCCCTTTCCCCTCCCACTTCTACTTTGACCCGTCCTTTCTCCTCCCCACCCCATTTTTTTCTTCCTTTTCACCCTTTCCACCCGCGCTTCTTTTCACCGTCATCTTCCCATTCCCTCTTCACTTCGATAGCTACTTTTTGTTTTTTTTTTCATTCTGCTTCATCATTATTTGAATAACAAAATAGAACGTAAAACGGAAAGAAAAATTGCGGACCCTCTCACTCGTGTGTGTGTGTGTGTGTCCCAAATAAGATTACGTATTTACAATCTCAAAGATATATATATAATGGCCGCAATTGAGGAAATAAATCATTTGAGGTGGTCTATTAGGCGCGTTTTCGACATGAGCTCCCACTTGCCTCCCCTCCTCCCTTTCCCTTTCCCCGCTATTTTTTTTTTTTTGGCTCGTTTCACAAAACACTACTCAAATTTTAACCTACAACAGAAGTAAACAGAGAGGATATGGCAGATGAAGATGATGAATTGGTATATTGTTCAGAAATCACAAATCTGAAAGCAATCTACTAAGAATTAAAAAGTGTGGGTGGAAAGAAAAGAGAGAAGAAGGTGGAGAGTGGAGAGAGGGAGTGCTACTTATTTATTTTTTTTTTAGTGAAATTTCATGAAAATATTCTAAGCTTTACTAATTTTCTGGTTAAAAAAAATAAAATTAAAATGTTCGACTGGAAATTCTTATGATATTCAACTCATTTGATTTGTGTTTAATCCTTTCAAAAATCTTTTGGTTTTTTTTTTGGAAACCTTAATTTACTGATTCACTGTTGAAAAGGAAAGAATAAAACTAAAAAAGATGTTTGATAAAACAATTTCAATCAGAAACCGCGAAAATTGAAAAAAAAATGTTTTTTTAAAAGAATTTCTGCATTTTTCAATATTTGAATAGAAAGAAAAATGATTGACATTAAAATGATACAAAAATAAAAAAATCCGTCCAAGAGAATGGGGAAAAAAAGTCGCCGCTCAACCATTCAAAGAAAGCTTAAATCAACTGGAAAATTTGGGCGGATTATTTCTCTTTAATTACTCATAAATGTATGTATATATTTATATATTTGAAAACAATCATTGTTTCATCTTTCTTTTTCAAACCGTCTTGAAAATCGTCTTCTAATTCGAATTTCTTTGGGTATTAAATATAGATTTAACTTTCCGCACTATTTTTTAATTATACCTTAATATTAAAAAGAGATTTTTGAAATTATAAAAACAAAAAAAAAACAAAGAAAAATTGAAAGATTCTTTTAAAGGGAAAATGATCTATCAGATGTTGAAACCCATTTAAAGATGGTCTCCCCCTTTTTTCAATTTCAATTCCTTTTTGAATTAGAAAATACATCAGATTAGAACATAAATCATCAAGAAACAATAAATTGAGTTATTGCTTGGAAAAGCCAGAAAAAAAAAAACAACAACAACAACAACAATGATGAATTGGAAAGGAGAAACAAATAATGAGCAGCTGCCGAAACCGAAAGGCAGTAGACATCCTAATGTGGTTGGCGCCATAGGTGAATCAAGAAAAAAATTACTAATAGGACCTGAATGAGATGAATAAGAAAAAACAATAAGAAGTTTTCCTTTTCCTTCTATTTTTTTTTTGTTCTAAAAAGCACTATAATCGATGACTAAAAAGGCGGACATGATTTGGTTTGACTATGTTTGGCACCAATACAATAAGTCAACTACCGAAAAAGGATTAGTATAATTGTGCCATTCGAGCCAATAAGCAAAACGTTCTGTCATTTCGGCTTTATGTACGACATGTTTTGAAGAATTATACCGATCATCTTGAGAAACAAAATCTTTTTTTTTAAGTCTCATTGATGTTTTCAAATAGTTTGGGGGTAAGTAGAAATCTGAAATCATAAATTCTTAAAAATAGATTATTTGAAAAAAAAAACATGAAATTGATATGTATAAGTCGAGCAAAAATGATTCCGAGTATTTGTGAAATGATGAGCTTATTGAATATGTACTTATATGATTAGCATGATGACTATCACTTTCCACACCCCGCTTGGAATACAAACATCATTTTGATAATATTAAAATCAGCTCGAATGTTAGTTCTTTTCATAGGTGTCTAATATTTTTCTCAAGCAATTTTTTGTTGTGGTTAAAATGATACTGATGACAAAACGAAAGAAAAACATTGAAAATTATTTTGAAAATTGAATTTGATTTTCACTTTTTCGATCGATAAGCGATAGAACATTGAAAGGAATGATACGAAACATTTGAAATGTTCTGTATACGGTAATTGTTGCTGAGAAATGTGGAAAGGAAAAAAAATGGAGCCAAATTGATTTCATATACATACAAACACAATTAAATTTTAAAATTAAAGACATTTTGTAAATGAAAAGAAGATAGATGAAGAATAATAGTGGAAATAAAGACGAGAAGACTAGAATGAGACACTTCAAAATCTCATAAATGAACCTCTTTAATATCTCAATATTCAAAGATTATTTTCAAGAGATTAAACATTTTGAAGACTGCCAAACAATAAAAAATGAAACATTTAATTAATTATTAAAATTTGGTGATTTTATTTATTCCTTAAGTTTTAAGCTGGAATTTTCAATTGTGCAATATTGTGTTTTTTAAAATTGCGATATTTGCACACGCACACACTCTCACATACAAATATGAGTTTAATAATCTTCATCAAATTCGTCTCGTTTATACAAGAATTCAATTAAATGTTATTACATTCATATTTTGGGAGAAGCTCAATTTCGAAAAAAAATTCATATTACGATTTTTTAATGCGCTTCTTTGTTTCACGAAAAACAGAATGATGTAACCGTTTTGAAATAAATAAGAAAATGAAAAAAGAAGGAAAATTTGTGGTTAAATTATTGGATTAAAATAAAGTTAAAGAAATACTGCTTTTGTAAGAAATATGAATATTTTGTAGAAAATTTGAACTGACGAAAAAATCGATTGTATTTCATACATTTCCAAAACTTTTTTTTTTCGCAATTCAATTCCAATCGGAACATTAAATTAATTTAAACATGAGTGATGAAAATGATGATGATGTAGACAAATGCCGTTTAAGCAGGTGTCAAAAGCTAATGAGGCATAGGTGTGTGAAGATATTGGATGATTTTTCGTTGTGTATATGGAATAAAATCACGGCGAACCCATCAAATTTTGAACAACGCTCATTAGAAAAAAACATTATCCTAACAACGTTTTGCTGGAATCAATTTACCTTTTTTATGTTTATAGGTGGGGATGGATTTGAAATAAAGAAATGAGTTGTCATTGGACTTTTTTGAATGAACTGAAACTTCTAAAACGAAAAATTATAGCATTCGAAAATGGTCGGAAATGAGGTTGGTAATAAAAATGAATAAACATAGAAACAAAAGAGGGATAATTCTTATAAAAAATAAAGAAAAATACTCTATGAGAAGAAAAAAATAGAGAAAATTAAATTGAGTGGAATAAATGTGGAAAAAAAAGTGTTCTGACCACAAATTGGGTCGAGCTTGCAAAAGAAAATAAGTGAAAAAGTCTATCAAGGTTCACCGCAATTTTTATTCTGTCTTTTTTATTTTATTTTATTTTATTTTCTATTCTATTGTCTTTAGCTTTCAGTGACAATGAAGAGCAAATAAAAACCATGAAGAAAAAAATTGGCGGCTCTTTAGGAGATTTGCATAATTTTTCGTCAAACTGTGTTAGAAATAAACGAGGCATGGCCAAAAAAAAAACCGAAAAAAAAACAATGTGTTAATTGAATTGGCCTCCTGTCCAATTTTAAATGGGACGTAAAATATATGAGGTCCTTCCTTCCTTTCTTTTCTTTTTCTCCATTTTCTTCTGGTGGAGAACAAATCAGCTTGATATTTCTCTCACTTTTACTCGTTTCTTTCCTTTTTTCTTCCACTTCTACACGTTCACATTTTGTTTCTCGTATTAAATCCACAATTGATGATGAACGCCAAAAAACCTATGAAGAGGACAAAAAAAAATAAAAGGAAATAAATGTGGTTGGAATTTTCGAAGATAGTGACAATGGCGGAAAAAAAAATGAAATGTGTGAGAATGTGGGCGGAGTTCGGCAGCAATGCTTCGACCAATTGAGAAAGAGTGAGCGCGTCTCTATTTTTCTATCGTTCAAACATTGGAGCAAAATAATGAAAAATTTTCATACAAACTTGATTGAAAAATGAAGGAATTAAAGTTTGATAATATGAAAAAAAATTTTCGGAACTAAACGAAGTTTATTGAGTAAGTGTTAGTTTTATTTATTACTTTCTAAACACACACACACACAAAAAAAAACGAAAGATCATATTAAATTTTATGTAATAATGAGAAAAGAAATTTTTAAACGTTTTCCTAATTAAAAAATTAAAAAAAAAAGAAAGAAGGAAATACACTCCAGAAAAATTGATGAAAATCCATTTAAAAAACATTAAAGTGTTTTTAATAATATCAAACGATCACAATATCTTAACACAAAACGTGATGAGTGAGATCCACAAGGAAAATTGGGGGAAGCGAGTTATCTCTTACCTTTTCTTTCCTTATTTTTCATTATTGTCTGTCATTTTAGACTTTAAAACCAGTTTGTTATAAATAAAACTTCTAAACAGTGCGGAGAAATGAAAACACTCTTTCAGTATTTGATAGCCTATCAAATTAGTATCAATTTGTTGAATTTTTCAATCATCAAACCGTTTTTTTTCTTCATTTCTCAATCAATTTCAATAAATTGTTGCAATGTGTTTCAAATCATTTCATTCAGTTCTATAATCTACGATTATGACACAAACTTTGACAGTATTTTTATTAATACAATCTAACTTTATTGCCAACAATCTTAATTTGCTTGATTATAGAGATGATATATTAAATGATAATTCATATTAATCTTTTTTATCAATAAATCAACAACTTAATTTGATAAAAAGAAAGTGAAATAATTTTGAATTAAAATGATAATGTACTCAAAAACTAACACTTTCTTTGTTTTACAGTAATCTGGTCAATATTAAACCAATAATAAGCATGTTTAAAAGTCCAATCACGAAAAGAACATTAGCATAAAAAATCATATAAATAGATGTATCAGTCAACAGTCATTGATGTTTTATATATAGGTAGCAATGAAGAGCCCATTTAAGACCAATTCAAAACGTGCATTTATATCAAATATGGTGGTTTGTGTTTTCTGACAACCTAATATGTGTCAGTTCAACCAAAAACATGTAAATCAATCATAAGCAACCGCAAAAAAAATCTCCACTATTTTCATTCGCTTAAATACTATTCCATCAAATTGTATTTCTTATGTGTAAAATTTAGAAGACTCTCATTCGTTCATTCACTACGTGTATGACAAGAAGCCCCCCCCCCCCCCCGAAATAAAAAAACACATATTTATTTGTACTACGTATGAATGCTATTTAGCGACGTTTTTCATCTTTAAATTTTTCAGATAAAAGAAAAAAGAAAAGAAGGAACCATTGCCAAAAAAAAAAGCAGAGAGTGAAAATGGGAGGACTTATGAAAAATGACGGTGGTACGTGATGCCGGAATTATGAGACAAATCATTTAACGAGCGGCACAAAACGAATACAATTGTGAGCTCAATTTTTGAGATGGAATTATGAGACAATAAGAAGAGGAGGAAAAAAATCAAGAGAGAAACATGATGTGAAACGAATAGAGGAGAAAACAGTGAGAAAGAAAGAAGACGAAAGAGGGGAGAAGGAGGAGGGGGGGGGGGGGGGGGGACTTTTTAACTAATCACCCTTTAATACTTTTTAGAAGGACTGAGACGAATAAAAATACAACTCATTTTGCGACAATGAATGCTTACTGATCACTATCTACTTAGATTTACCCAACAAAACTTTCCACATATATGCACATTAGAATAATCCTTGATTTAATTTTGATGTTTGTGTGTTTTTGACTTTTAAAACAAAAATTGTATCTTTTTCTTTTTCAAAATTTGCTTTCAACATTTTTGTCAAGAAGGGAATTTAAAAAAAAACTCTACATTTTGACAAAAATTCTCGAAATTTTTTAACCGCAACAATTGAAACGTGAAATGCATTTGATTTTGATCATTGAAATGAAGCTTTTATTATTTCATTTTTACAGTCACTCAAAACCGCGCCACGATCGTAACTGCAAATTGGTTCGCCAAATCGGCTCAACGAACACGAAAAAAAGACGTTAATTGGTCGCGTCAAAAACTTTTTGTGGGCAATTTTATTCGCCTTATATGAATTGTAAAAGAATTAGCAATTGAATAAAAACGAGTAGTTGGGCTCTCAATTGCATGTCGATGATGAAAAACAAATCGAATTCAACTCGTTTCTGATCCTTTAATCGACGACTTTTTGCGTTTGAGAATTATACATTCAGACCTTTCTTATGTGACGATTGTATTTTTTAAATACAAAACTTATAAACAAAACGAATGATGATCTACTTATTAAGATACTTAAATATTTGTTTATCTCTAGTTAAATTAAATGTCTTCTGTAGATTTCTATTTTCCAACCCCAGAAAAAAACAAAACAAACACAGAGACACCAAGAGGGATGAACAATAAAAGTCATTTTTTTCCAACAAATTTTGATGTGGTGAAATAGGAAATTGAAAAAATTTTGCTTTATTCATTCACATCAGTTACGGTAACTATTTGCCAATTGTTTAAGGAAATGAATAGAAAACAAATAATTGCTTTGAAAAATTGAAAAGCGCTTAAGACTATTAAAGGTTTCTTATACCAATTCATTGAATTCCAAAATTCTAACAATGAGCAAATGAGTTGAAAACAATAAGTTATTACTGAAATAAGCAATGGGAGCAATTTATTTGCCTTTTTTATTTATAGTTAATTGCTTATGACAGCTTTACAGAATTTTCTTCAATTTTTTTTTTCAATAACTTTTTTGACGAGGAACAATAAATTTGGAGCAAAAAAAAAGAAAGAAAAAATAAGATTTCAACAATTTGACGAAAAAAGCCTTGAAAATTGAAAATGTCAAAAAACTGTGACATAAAACTGGCAATAACAATTTCATACTGTTTGTTTAAGAATCCAATCTTGTCGACGTCTACTAACAAATTTAATTACTATCTCATTTTGGTGCCAACAAATTGCGCCATTTAAGCTACGCTGTTTTTGGTGTGTTGGGAGATTTTTATTAAAAAAAAAAAAAAGAAAGGAAAATAAAATGCGACCCATCTACATATTATTGGTTAGGGTGAAATGTGTTTCAAGAAAATGAGCATTTTCATATAAATGCTGAATGAGCAAGTTTTAGCAAGTAAAAGAAAAGAAAAAAAAAGATTGGAGGACGAGAACGCATGACAAACTAACACGCAATTTTTCAAAAAACAATTTTCAAGAAGATATCAAATAATATTAGAACATGGACCAGCATTTTTACATCTTTTATTTTGCTCTTTTTATTTGTTTAATTATCTTACTAACTAGGACGAACCAGAACAAAATGAAGAAAATTGGTTTTGAAGTGTTAAATAACCAATTTCGCGTGTGTAGCTTCTCCTTTTTTCTGACCCTCTTCTTCCTTCTTTATTCACATTCAAATCGAAATTTGAATATCTTGCAAATATCAATGCTTTCTTTAAAAGATTTTTTCTTGAGCTTCTTCAAATAAGGGGATGATAAATTTGTTTCAAAAATTGAAAAATATGAGCAAAAACGATTGAAAACTAATAGAAATAAAAATAGAATTTTGACAATATCTGCGTAGAAAAAAGGATTAAATTAAATTTTTTTACACACACACACACACATAACACACACCATTGAAAAAGTTCGGACTGACCGACAAAAAGCGAAATGGCAACATATAAAATAGGATAATGATTTGTGAAATCGGTTTGAAAATCCGTTTAGTAAAAATTGAAACATTGTATAAACTTTGAATTTGATATGTATTGAAAATCATCGCTAATTTCAAACTGAAAATATGTCAAATTTCATTGAACAATTTCAAGAAGATTAAAAAAAGCGAAAAAAAAGAAAAATTATGTGGGAAAAACAATCTAAATACCAGTGACTTTTTTCTTTTTTTCTTAATTTAAAATTAATCAAATATTAATGTGTCGGCGATCAATTAATTTCAAAAGATAATAAATTCACACAAAAATATATATTTATTGCTACATTGTATTTATTGGCCAATATGGTTAGGTTTAGGTAATACAATCATTTTAATGGGATGATGTCAATAATGGTGAGAACTGGTAAGAAGAATTCAACACTTTTTAATGTGATATTGAATACCATATTCAAAAAAAGAAAAAAAAGATTGGAATAACCTTTTCATTGAATTTAGAATTGTATTGAAAACTGTTTACATTTGATTTTAGGGAAAAAAACGAAAAAGTTATAGAAACAAAAAAATTGTTAAGTTTTTTGTTATGAAAAACCCTTCGAAAGCGTATGACAAAAAAGTTGTTCAAATAGTTTAAAATGAAATATGTATTGATGACATTTGACTGCTGATAAATCATCCAAATTGTTGAATGATATACATATTTTTATCATAATAATCATCATCATGTTTCCTCCGTAATTAAAACAAAACTCATTGCAACTGATATTGAGAAGCTTTTTGTTTGTTTGATCATGAATCATTCTCAACACTTATCGTAACAAAACATTTTTGCCCTTTTTTTTCAATTCTTACAAAAATCTTAACAAAATGACTGGTATTTCGAGTTTAGCACACTGGGTTGTGGTGTGTTATTTTGTAAGAAGAATGGTTAAAATGAAGAAAAAAGGGAAAACTATACAATATGATACAATAATAAATAAAAGATTATTTGTTTTTCTTCCGATGATGAATAAATCAAATTCAATAGGTATTTAGTTGTTAAGTTTGAGCAACTGTATTTTATCAAAAACGTTTGTTGAAAAAAGAAAAATCATCTAATTGAGAAAATAAAGGGAGAGAACAAATCAGTGAAGCTTTCTTCCTTCTTTTTTTTTGTTTGGTCGCTGGTTACAATCATTATTTTGCACCAAAATAAAAAAGAAAAAGAGAAGTGGACACCAGCAGAATTATAAAGGTATTCGGTTGGAATTAATTCTGAATGTCAATGTTCGGCTCCAGATGTGTTGTTGATTTTATTTGAAAACTTGAACCAATAGAAATGAAAAGCGAAAAAAAATGTGGCAGCGTGAAAAAACTTTATGACAAATATTGAATGATTGATCTCAGATGAGGAACAATGTACTTTTAGAATTTTGCTAAAAAACAAAATTGCGTTCGTGAAAAAGCAAAAAAAAAAACGCCAAAATAAAAAATCGTTTGCTTTTATCTGTTTGGAAAGAGAAATAAAATCGAATGGTTTCACGATGAGAACAAATCACAGAAAGATGGAAATGATATAAACGGGAAAAAGAAATAATAAATTTATAATGATATCGGTACCGTCAAAATATGCATAACGAAAATCGAAATAAAACAAAAATGGAGGGCATCGTTAGAGCTCACTGATTTCGCTTCGTTTTTTTTTTTTTTTTTTTTTTGAACGTTGAACAACGCCGCAATAATGTCGGCAAAAAATACAAAAAAATTCTCAGAGGTATTTAAAAATCGGCGCCTTTTTGATTTTGATTATAACAATGACAACGGTTTTCCTATTGAGCATTTACATTAATCTTGTGAAATATTAAAACACAGACGAGAACTAAAAAGGATATTCGAAAAAAATGTAAAAAGGATGAAAAAAAATGAACTTAGAGAAAACGAAGAAAAAACGAATCCTTATACATGTGTATAAATGATGAATCAATTCATACTTTAAATGTCTTTTTTTTTTCTTTTAAATAATCGTTTGATAGCACACTTTTTTCCGAAATAGGTGAATAAAATAACGCTTAACACGTTGACAAACATATTGTTCTTTATTTAAAAACCATAAGGTGATAAAGCAATTCTCCAAAGTTTGACATAATGTTTGGTTGGTATTCTCAGAAATTTCCAAATAATTCGTTTTTTAACAATAAAAAGTGAACGATAAAATTTGAGAAAAAAACCAAAAAATGGAAATTTGCTTCATCATGAAATTCTTAAAAATCGATGCCGATTATTTTTGTTTTTAAATATGAAGTGCAAACACACATGTAAAAGTGCATAAAAAATGAGCCAAATGAGGATTTTGTTATTGATGTGAAATGAAGAAAACCAAATGTTCTCCAAATCAAAAAGGTAAAAAACAAAATGAACGTGGTTTGCTCATATAATTATGAAAGTTTTGAAAAAAATCTGAAAAAGGATTAAATTTTAAGATAATTACTGATTATCACATGTCTTTATTTTTCACACTCCAAATGTAACTTTTTTTCACACGTTAACATTTTTCCTCTCATTTTTTATTCTCATTTTCAAAAGTTGATTCAAAATAAATGTTTTGGGAAAATTGAACAAATTTAATTGATAGTAAAAAAAGGCAATTGTTCAACAAAAGCGTTACGTGTTCAAAATAATTTATGAAAAAAAGCGTTTTCTCATAAATGAGCGTTTTTTTTATTGATAAATTGTAAAACGATGATTTGAATACATTTCGAATAAATAATTGTGAGACTTTTATCAATTTTTTTCTGATTTCACAATTGATCATCCAAAAATTGACTAAAAATTGGAATCGAAAGAAAACTGTAATAAGAAAACAAAAGAAATCAAATTGCGGCAAAAAACACAAAGTGTTCAATTGGACTAAACTTTCAAATTGTCGACGAAAGAAGCAGCAGGTAGTTTACAGTAATTTGAGCCAATCATCTTGTCAGAACATGACAACACATGTCAATGAGAATGAGCTGATATCTCATCAAATTACACACATCGTTCAATACCACCCGATTGCTTTCTTAATCTTCTCAATTATCACTCTTGTTCGACAAGCATATCAATTTACAGATCAGTATATAATTGATAACATCGTGTCAAGCTAACATGATAAATCGCCATTCTTCCTAGGCGAAGACTTCCCGGAAATCATTTTTTTTTGTTTTTTTTGCCTATTTGAAATTTGGGAAAAAATCAATAAACAATAAACAAAACAAAACATTGTTTTTGACTTATTTTAATTAAAAAAGAAAAAAAGTTCGTCATTTTTTTCAACTCAAACCTACATACATATTTTTCTTAAAAGTTTTTTTTTTAATTAACTAAAAAAATTTTAAAAAAAATAGCGCTAGTAAAAAACATTATACGTAATTAAAAAAAGGAAACATCAATTCATCAAAATTATAAATATTCAATAAAATTTATAGACAAAACTGACCTTGCTTTTGTATGTAATGAGAAAAACAAAAACCAAATAACGAAATAATAACAGTTGTGACGGTTTATGAATGTATTCCCGATTTTTTGGCAAGAATTGGAAAAAGCTAGTAGATGAAATGAAATGGTTTGATTTCGTAACACATTGAACAAGAAAAAAATCAATGCTTTCAAGTCTCAATATTATTGAAGAAAAAATTTCTGTTCTCACGTTTAAATGACTAATTCTGTTTGTCTAGACGTATGATTTATCGCAATTTGTCGAATCGTTTATCAAAAAAAAATAATTTCAGCAAAAAATTTGTGCATTTTTTCAAACTCAATCAAAATTAATTACACTAGCATTTAGAAAAAAATGAAGAACCAATTTTGATTTTCTATCATATTAATGTTCTACGTAATCTGATCCCGATAGGCCGATTATATCCCGCATTAAAAATGAACAATAACCAAACAAAAGCGGAGAAAAAAAATCAAATTTCATTTATGTGCATTTCATTTTTTTATTCATTACAAATCCATCAGGACATCTTAATAATCAACAATATATTGTACAAAAATCAAAAAAAAAAATTTTTTTCATAAATGAAGGGAAAGGGGAAAAAATTAATATTTTCAATCAATATTTCCCATAGTTATGAAGTATTTACAAATTACAGAAAAAAAGAAAGTGCATTGAGCTTGTATAATTAAATTTCACTTTTTTGCCGGACTAATTAATTATTTAGTCAAAAATGATTTCAAAAAGTATGTTAAAAGTGTATACATTAAGCCAAAAAAAAAAGATGGAAGACAACAATTAGGAAGATGAAGTGAAGATGACACAGAATTGAATTTGTGTGTGGGATGAACTTAAAAAAAACCGTAAAAACTTAGATCAAAGTCAGTTAGTTCAATGCTTCATTAATGAAAATGATAAAAAAAATGTGAATTTTCATAATGTCAAATATTTTTCAGCTTGCGGCTTGGTTTCGTCATCAGTTGCTGGCGGAGGAATGCTGAAAACGTTTCCAGTTTTTTTTTAAATTTTCAAGTCTTAATTTTAACATAGAAAATTGTTAGACATCTGCTTTCTTACTTTTGAGGCAGTGCTCCATAAGGATTTGGAATTTGTTGAGACAAATTCATGTTTGATGCGTATGGATTCGAAACTGGCGGAAAACTTTGCAGCGTTTGATAACTTGGCTGATAGCTAACATCGTTCAAGCCATTTCCCTTAAAACCAATTGTTGGAGGTAAACCATATGGAGTATGCATTGGTAATGGTGGATAAACATATGGTCGAGGTGGATAAGATTCTTGTGAATGTGGATAACCAGGTGGCCATTGTGGTTGTCTGAAAATTCCAATATTTTTGAAGAATTTGATTCTGAAAAATGTCTCACGACGAAATTTGATAAGGCGATTCAACCACATTTGATGTCGACTTATTTGGTTTCGTTTCTTTTGTTGGGGTCGATGTTTTTCCTTTTCCATATGTTGCCTTAACTGGTGAAGACGATGTTGGTGTTATAATTGGTTTCGGTTGCGAATCGGAAGTCTTTTCAGGTTTTTTTTCAATTTTTGTCTCCTGCTTCTCATTTTCAACTTTATCTGAAACCGTCTTTTCCGGTTTTTTTTCAATTTGTTCTTCTTTCATCTCGATTTTCTCTAAATTGCTCTTTGGCGCAACTGCATCAACAACAACCTTCTTTTCAACAATCTGCAAATATTTAAAAGACGTCTACATTTGAATTATAAAGAAATCATTTACAGGTTTTGGAATCAGCTTTTTCACTTCAATTGCTCGTCGAGCTTCTTTGGCTCCGATTAAACTAGACGGTGGAGCTCCAGCCATACGTTGAATTGGACGTTTCAATTTAGGGTGGAAATCACCTGAAGACAAATTTCTAGCTTTGATAAGGTTTTAACGTTTCTTGCCATCAGAATTTGAACCATTTTCCGAATCATCATCGTCATTTTCTTCGTCGTCTTCCTCTTCCTCTTCTTCTCCACTTCCAGCCCTTTCGGGTGATTCTTCCTCCTGAACAAACTATCCTTTAAAATTTTGTTAAAGTGGGAAAAAACGAACTTCAATTTCTTCTTCCTCATCCTCTTCCTCTTCTTCTGGATTTTCTTCCTCGTCGTTCACTTCGAATTCATCATCTGATGCTTTCTTCTTCTTTCCATCTTCGTCATCTTCTTCGGCATTCTCTTCCTCATCCTCTCCGTCTGAATCCGAAATCACTACTTTTGGAACTTTTGTCACTGCTGTTTTGACCACAGCTTTACGCAATGGTCGACCAGTGCTGGTTCTTTGAACTTCGCCTTCACTTTCTGATTCTTGCTTTCTTTTCTTTTTCTTTCGATAGTTATCTGAATCAGATCCCGACTGCCATTCGCCTCCAGATTCTTCAGTAGATGAACCAGACCAACTGCGTTTTCGTTTCCCACCACGTCGACCAGTTCGCCGAGCGGGCTGTCGACGACGTGCTGAAACCGGTAGTTCGTCTTCAAAGTCAGAATCAGACTCGTTATCTTCCACAAATTCTTCTTCGCTTTGATCCGGCTCTGATCTGTAAATTGTTTTAGATTGAATAGTTTTTATGTTAAACAAATATTACTCATTATAATTTTCCCCGCCGTCATCACTATCCGGAATGTGATCGAGATCATTCAGTTTTGTCTTCTTTTTCGCAGTTTTCACTGGCGGTCGCGGCTTTCGTTCTTCAACATTTGGCTCTCCTTCAACTACTTCACCACCTTCATTTTCATCAGATTTATCTTCTTTTATTGGAGCTCCGTCAATATTTTCCATTGCTTCGTTTATCATCTGATCAAATTCTTCTCCCTTGTAATCAACCTAAAATATTTTTGTTGAAAAAAGAACGGATTATTTTTTCTTAAGACTTTAGTTCTTTGACGACATGATCGTCGACCAGAGTAAGAAATAGTGTCGCGTTGATGATGGGTTGATCTATTGTTCCAAGATGACAATTTTCTAAACAAAAATGCATCATTAATAAATAATTACTTTAAAACATACTTGACGGCTTTACGTTTGCATTTTCGCTGAGTTCCATCGTCATCACTTTCTGATGATGTTGATGCTGCCGGATTGACAACTTCCGGAATTTGAATAATATTCGCATAATTAATTCCAATAAACTCCATTTCTCTTTTCAATCGGTCAGCAGCTGATTTTTTTCTAAACGTAAAAAATGCCTTTAAAAAAAATTTTACACGCTCAAACAAACTTTTTATCTTCGACAACTTTCTTTATCAATGCTTCTTCTAATTGTTCAGTAACAGCTATGAGACGATCAATTAATCGACCATGTTTACATTTTGGACAGAACCAATCACCATCAGGTACAAACCATAAAACCGGTTTCAAGCAATACGTGTGCCAAGCGTCATCACAACAATCACAGAGTAAGAGTACTTCCCAATCGGTGGATTTTTTACAATTTCCACAGGCGTTGTCGCCAGTCGCAATTTTTCTTTCCTTCTTTTCCTTAAAATTTGAATACTTAAAGTTTGTTTAAGCTCTAAAAAAATACTTCTTCTTCGTCACTTTCGTCTTCATCTTCCATTTCGTCAATTGCTTCTTTCTTCTTTTTTTTAAGCTTCTTCCTAAAACAAATACATATTAAAGGCAAATTGATGATAACAAATGAGAAATGATTACCCTCTCTTTCTTTTAGATTTTTTCTTTTCACTTTTTGGTTTAAACTCATCGCCACTGGATGCAGCTTCTTCACTATCATCGTCATCTTCTTCACCACCTTCATCCTCTTCTTCATCGTCCCCATCTTCTTCTGATTCTTCGACACTTGGTGTCGAACTTTTTTCAACCTTTTTCTCTTCTTCTACCTTTTTTTTTTTATCGTTAGTTGAAGACGTTCGTTTTAATGGTGTTAACACTTTTTTCATGTTAGAAACTGCACGAAGTGAAGCGCCTCGTCGGGGTAATACTCGGCGATCTTCTAGAAACTCTTCGGGAATCTCTTTTTCCACTTCTTCGTCGCGTTCTTCAGATTCTTCAGATTGTTCTTTCTTCATTTTTTCATTCTTTTTTCTATCTTTTTCTTCACGAGCTTTTGCTAAAGATTCTCGCATTTCTTTTATTATATTTTCTCCAATAAATGTGTCAAGATATGTTCCTTTTTTATTTGAAAATCCTACAGGAACTGGTTTTCCTGCCAACGCCTAGAATTTATAATCATATCAAGAACTAATATTAACATCGGTCAAAGAATAAACAAACATCTTTCTCTTTCTGTTTTTCCAATGGATCTAATTTTTTGTCATAACCCAAATCTTCCGATTTAAGTTTTTCAATCAGCTCATCAAGTTCTTCTTTATTTTGAGCTGTCAACTTCCAAGTTGTTCCGGAATAATCATCAGCTTCTTCAGTGTATAACCGAACATTGCAATCATTGTCTTGTTGATACCAATATGATAAACCATGACGATCAGTTCCTACTGGTATTAAACGAAGATCGGTTGTTCTACAAGATGTGAGAATCTGAAAGACTAGCTTATTTCAAATGAATCTTCTTTAATTTAAAAAAAAAACGAACAGCTTCACGTAAACGATGATTGAAATCAATTTGGGATTCACAGAGATATTTCAAAATCTGAACTTTGGATCCTATAGGAATATAAGCGTAACCATATCTGAAAACGGAAGCAAATGCGTTATGAAATTAAATATTCATACATTTCAAAAAGTTGCACGCTTTTGCAACTTTTTTCATCTTTAAAATATTTTTTTTTCTACAAACCTTTCCACTTTAAGAAATTCTTCTTCGTTATGTGGATCCAGAAGAAGATATTTTTTCAAATATCTCTCCCAATTGTCTGATTTGACGTGTTGAAATCGTATTTTTCTCAACATTTGAATATGTAAATCCACCAATTCTTTTGAAACTAAAAGAAAACTTTGTCTTTTCATTGTTTTTCAGATTGATACTCAACCTCGATTATTATCGTATGTCGATAAAATATCTTCCAGCTTTTTAAAAGTCAGTTGTTTAAGACCTGCCATGTGAGCAAATTTATTGAAAAAACTACAAACTGTTGCAAAGTTTGGATCATTATACAGCTGAGTAATATCCACCTGAAAAAATTAATGAAAAATCTTGTTGATTTTTAAATATGTTTTATCATTATAATTGATGATTTTATTTAAATAAATTTGCCTCGTCTTTTACTTTTTTAAAATCTTCAACACATACCTTTGGTGGTGGTATAACATTTTCCTTTGATTCTTCATCTTCAACATTTTCGTCTATTTCAATATCGTCATCATCATCGTCTATTTCCGATTTTTTTGGTTTCACTTCAATTTCACTATCTGATCCCTGAAAATGGATTAAGTAAACTTATGATATACATATTTTGTAGGAATTCAGGGCTAAGCCGACTAGCGAATTAAAAATTATTCATCTCTCGGTTAGTTGTTATTAATCCAATAATTTTAAAGTCAAATTTCATTATTATTATTATTATATTATTATCATTATCATTTTATTTTCAAAGCTCGCTTCTTTTCTTTTTTCTTTTTCAACGAACCTCATTGTTGTCTTCCAATTGATGCTCATTTTCATTATCTTTTGCGTCATTTTCGCTTTCTTTTTTAACACTTTCATTATCTGAGTCAGCCATTATTCGACTCTGAAAAACAACACGATGAGTTTTATTGTCGTCAACAAAAGTAAACATTCGAAAAAGTATTAAAAAAGATGGGAATCAAAGTTTTTTAGAGTTTGTTGAATAAATGTTTACGCGCAGTTTTTCAATCCAAAAATTTTTTTTTATAAAAAATTGTATCCGGATTATGAGGCCAACACAAAAAAAATGATTGAAAGATTTGGATTGAAATAAAATAATGAATACTTATCAGTCAAATTCATTTTAGTTGCTAGTAGAAACCAAAAAAACGTCGCAGTTTTTGTTATTTTACAATCGAATTCTGAGAAGATCATCAAGTTTACCATCCAATTATCACTCTTTTTTTTCTATTTTTATTTTTTCTCACCATCATCAATCAAAAAATTTTCAGTCAATTTCAAAATTAATTCAATTAGAGCCTACAAACTTCTTCTTTCTTTCTTTTTTTTTTGAAAAGCAGAAGAACATAAAATATGTATCGTCAGTTATCTCATCAAAATATAACTCTTTACTGTCCCATGTGGCCATGTGATAGAGATTGTGGTCGGTTTCATGAGAGATTCATTTCAACAACTAGTAAGTCTTTTGATTAACATTAGCTTTGCGAAAAAGAAAACTATTTTTAATGTGAAAGTTTTTTTTCTTCATAAAATGATGTTATTTTTTTATAAACTCACCGTGTATTCACAAAATTCTCCCACGCAAAAATTATCTCTATTTTTAAACAAAAATATGATAAACTTGCTTATTTATTTTGAACTTAATCGAAATGCTTCTAGAACTTCGAAAATTGCGCAGCTTTTCGGATAGCACAGAAATTGATGAATCACCAACGAATAGTGAAGCTACAGGTAACATTTAGTAAAGAAAAGAAAACACTATGAATTTGAAAATAAAGAAAAAAAGATGATGAAATGTAAAAAATTGAAAACATAGTTGAGAGAGCAATTTCAGGAAACAAATTTAAGTTTGAGAAGCCGCGTTTAAGCGTTTTCGACGAAATCATGGAAATGGCGGCAAAAAAGGTAAGTAAAAACTGAGCGAACACAACCACATTCAAAATAAACTATCGACGAAAGAGTATGGTGTTTGTGAGAGACGCAGTAACACGCTCGATTAACAGAAGGGAAGCGTGGTGGGACCAACGGATTGTCCATTTTTATGTCCCTTTGAAATGAAGTTTTGGTTGTAGTTTTTTTTCGTTTCAAATGAAAAAAAAAATTTTTTTTCAGAATTCAACGAATTATGTGGACGCTCCATTACCGCCATTACCTGAGAAGTATAAATCAGTTGCGTTAGGCAAAAAAAGTGGGATTTAAAAAAAACAATTATTGATTTTTTTTTTAAATGAGACGTTCAGGAGTTGCAAAAAGACAAAGCACTATTGATGCAGATACAACAATGATATTTTTTGACAATCCGGTTTGGGATGATGCAAAATTTCGAAGAGAGCTTCTAGATTCTGACGAAGAAGATTACTATATTGGTGATCCACCATCTAATATAATTGATGATGATGAAACATTGGATGCTATTTTAAAGTAATTCAAGTTTTATTTTTAGAACTTTTTTAAATTTAATAATGCATTAATGTTTTTTTAATGAATGGAATAACTTTAGGGAAACAACACATGATTTAAACTCAAATCCTACTTCTCATTATCAATTGGATGAAAGTATTCTATCAAGTGATGATGATGATGGTAGGTTTTAAGCAAGCTTTTAAAATTTTTCCTCAAAAATAGTTAAACATTTGAAAAACCTTGTTAAATACCTGGTTTTTTTTCAGATTACAATAATATTGATTTATCACGAAAACTAAATGGAGGTTTGAGTTTAAAAACTCAATAGTTTTGAATAAATTTTTTATTTTAGCTATGGAGCATGATTATGATTTTCCAAAGATTATGATTGAAAAACCTGAGTATGAAAAGAGTTTGACAGATGTTTGAGAAAACTCAAAATTGGTAATTGTTCACAAAATAAATTAATAATTTTAATAGAAAGTTTTTTTTTTTAATTATGTGTGTATAAATATTTTTTAAACATTTTTTTTTAATCCGAGTTTAAAATTGATGAAGAAACCAATTATGATATTTTATGTTTTTAACAGAAAATGTTTAAGAGAAAGAAAAATTTTATGAGTCTTGTGATTTATTGAAAACTTTTGAAAAATATTATTTTTAAACATATTCTCATTTCTGAGTTTCCCAAGCTTATTTTGAGAATAATCTTCTTAGACATTGAAGAAAACAAACAAAATATTGTTATTGTTTGAATTTGTTTCAGTTTTGAAAACAAAAAGCTCGCTAACTAACAAACTAATTAATTTTAAACATCGTAATTTTTTAAATGTTGGGAACTTTGAATTCTCATTATTTTGATAAATCAAATAAAAAAAACCATTGAAAAAGTTGAATAATCTGGAAAAAAAGGCTGAAACCTTTTTTCTTGGTAAACAAATGTATAATTTCGTTGACAAAATTTTTAAATTATTATAAATCTAATTGATCAAATCTGTGTTTACGAATTGAAGATTTATTAGATAAGATTCGTAGTCGAGGTTTAATAAAGTTTTTTCATTGCTTTGTATTTAGGTTAAATATTTTGTTTGTTATTTAGAGTAACAATTATTAAAAAAAAATATCATGGTTTTAATACATTTTTTTTCTTTCAAGTTTATCATGTTTAATATTAAAATGTGCAATTTGAAATTGTACAAAGCTTGATAACTAAAAAATGTTGAGAAATAGACTAAAAATGATACATCGTAAAGATAAAAAAAAACATTTCTTTTCTATATTATCAGATAATTTTATTATAATTTCCATTTATGAATGTCTTAATTAAGTTTTATTTATTGCTTAACGGTTGTTCGCATTTTTTAGTTGTTGATTTTTGAAACCGAAAAAAAAACAAAAATTGAGAAAAAAATGTTTACTTTTGCCTCATTTCTAAATTTTCAAGGTTTTCATTTTGTCACCAACGATAATAAAACCACGTGTGCTTTTTATTTTTGATTTATTTATTTCAAGGTCTTTCTTCTTGTTTTTTTTTCTTCACTTCAAAATGAGTTTTTCTTAACATTCTCTATTTTTCTTTCTTCCTTCTTTTTTCTTTCTCAGTTTTATTTTGGTTTTTCAATCATTTTTTTTACTCTATCTCATCATCTTCAGTCATTTCGTTTCCGTTGACAAACGTACGTTTCAGTTTTATGAACATTAGCTTCTAGTCCAAGCTCACTCATCATCAATGAAAATGAGAAGAAAAACGAGGTCATTTGCATTTTCATCCCCCCCCCCCTCTCTCCCTCTCTCTCTCTTTCTTCTTCTTTTTTTCCCTTTTTTTTCTCGTTTCTCTCTGAACATCTTTTTTTTCTAAATTGAAAAAAAAAATGGTGTCTTGCTGCTTTTTTCGGATCTTCACTTCTTTCCGTTCTAATGCCCTTTAATCCAAGGCAAAACATTGTTGCTCATGTAATATTTATCTGATCCAACAGAAAGCTGCTTTTCTCTGTCTTTCATTTTTGTTTCCTTCTCACCGTTTCTTTCTTTTGTCAAGAAAGTCTGGAAATGTTTTAAAAGGGAGAAAAAAAAGCAATTTCATGAAATTGAAAAAAAAAATGGAATCGAGATAAACGTGATATGTCAAGCAACGGCAATTTTACCCCGTTCGTTTTTTTTCCCCAACACACTTTTCATTCTTAAATTATGTATAACCTTTATCCACCATATATGTAGATGAAGAAAGAATGAAAGGATAGGAAAAAATGACATACAAAATGTCAATTTTTTATCTCTTTTTCTCTAAAAGTAGTTTTTTTTTCGAAATTTTCTATAATTTGTTCGCTCAATCCGATGTTTATTCTCTATTCAGTTGACTGAATGTTTGTTGTCATTCACATGATTCCAATTTTTGGTCATTTTTCTTTTTCTTCTCTTTCTCTTTCTTTATCTTTTTTTTTTTTTTTACTTTTTCGCATATTCTTCCTCATTGTAAATTTATGTTCAATTTATCAAAAAAAAAAAAAAAAATGAAAAAAACAAAAGGAAAACAAAGTATTTATTTGTATTTTTTAATACTGCGACAAATGCTATTTATTTTTAAGTAAAATAATGCCGTCTCTGATTCGTATGGCTAATGGGGTGACAATTCCATTTATGGGTTTAGGAACCGGAGGAAAGGTGATACTTTTTTTTTTTTTGCCAAAAAAATATATATTGTTTTCTATTAAAAATGCTTGTAGTCAACAACAGAAAAGGAAACTGAACTGTCAATTCGAACCGCTTTGGATTTAGGTTATAAACATATTGATACAGCTGAAGTGTGAGTTTTGATGAAGAAAAAATGAAAAAAACGAATTGAAAAAGCATTAAAAACACTTGCAGATATGGAAGTGAAAAAATAATTGGAAAAGTTTTGGCTGAATATTTTGCAGCAGGTAAACTGAAAAGAGAAAATATTTTCATTACTACCAAGCTACCTGGTCATGCACATGAGCCGGAAAAAGTTGAACAAATGCTTCGCGAGCAGCTTTCCAATCTTCGACTTGATTTCGTTGATTTATACCTTATACATTCTCCATGTTCAATTAGGGTACGTAAGAGAAAAAGTTTGGATTTTTTTATTTGAAAAAAAATATTGTTGTAGTATCGCAAAATGCCTGATGGAAATATTCTAACCGAAAATACAAAAGTTAAAATTGAAGACACGTGGAAAGCAATGGAAACTGTTAGTAATAGAATTGAGAACAAATTTAAAAAAAAAAACGTATTTTTATTTATTTTAAGATAATTTCAGATCTACGAAAAAAAACTTGCAAGAACAATTGGGATTTCAAACTTTAGTGTTGATCAAATTCAGCGAGTTTACAGTACGGCTCGTATTAAACCTCATAACTTACAAGTATCTTTTCAAAAAAAAAAATTGGTTTTAAACTTCGAAACATTTCTAGATTGAAATCAACTTGCACTGGCCACAACGCGAGTTGATAACTCTTTGTCAGTCATTAAACATTTCAATTACTGCGTACGCTCCGCTTGGTTGCCCAAGTCGAAGAAATGAGGAAGGATGGCGAGAGTATGGCCCACTTGATGAGCCAATTTTGAAAAAGCTGTCTGAAAAATACAAGCGAACACCGGCTCAAATATTGCTTCGTCATTTAACTCAACGAAATGTTGTTGTTGTTCCAAAAAGTGTTAATCCAGAGAGGATAAAAGAAAACTTTGAAGTTTTTTACAATTGAAGAAAAATGTTGGGGATTTTTGATATTTACAGAGTATGAATTTTTTCCTCACTGATAGCGATATTGACACTTTGAATCATATCAAACCACGTGGTAGACTGTATCTTTGGAAAAATAGGTAAACCTTTGTTTTTGTATTACATAAAAACAGAAAGTTGAAAAAATTTCAGACAAAATCATCCAGAATATCCTTTCACTGAACAATTCGATGATTGAATGGGGAAAGCTTGAATAAAATCAAATATTAACAGCTTCAAAGACAATTTTTCAAATAGTTTTTCGAATAATTTATCAATTTTTGTGTTGTAAAAATTTAATTGTGATGCTTTTCATTAAATTATTGAGTCAAACATGTTTCATTGCCCAAAAGTCTTACATGTATAATTTTGCTTTGATAAATGAAACAATAAAAAATAATTGTTTTTTTCTTGAAATTTCTGAACTTATAAATCAAATATTGTCTTATGAAAACACATTTTTTTAATTTTAAACAATCACTAAAATATACATCGGACTTCTCGATTTTGAAGAAAGTTTTTGGCTTTTTTGAATTTTCTTGACTGCAAAACCCTCCTCACTCATTGTTATGATAATTTTTTTTTAATTTATTTAAATTTTTTATTATTTTTTATTTTTTTTGAATTTTGACTATTTATCCAAAGAATATTAATCATTATTTCATCTATTTTTCCAATTGAAATATATTGACGGCGCGGTGTTCTGCTTCTGCCATGAAAAGCGCAAATGCGCTTTACTGGACTGGAGGGCAGAGACGCAGAGGAAACGAGCAACTAAAAAAATTTGTGAAAACAGAAGAAATTGTTCTTCCTTTTTTGTGTCAGTCATGCCTCAACATTTTGATTCTGTAAGTTAATTATTTAGTATCTTTTTTTTGTATCGAATAGTTAAAACCAAGGTTTAAATTTAGGCCGAGGCACAAACGCTAATCATGCTGTACGCAGGTCTTCGCTATAAACTCTTGGAAAAGTGAGCAAATTTATTTTTACTAATTTTTTAACTCTAATTTAATTGATAATTTTAATCAAAAGATGCTTTTTTTCTTCTTTTTTTTGATATTTAATATTAATGACTTAGATTCGTCGCAGTGGATTTCGATACAAGACAAGTCATCATCGAGACACTCATCCAGAAAATTCAGCTACTCGATAATGCTCTTCAAAATCGATTGGGTATGCAAAAAAAACCTATAAACTTTATACTTTCTCTCATACTAATTATAAAAAAATTATTCTTATTTGATAAATTTAAAACAAACTTCCCATAAAAGTTAATGAAAGAGTTTGTGTTTAGTGCGTCGCCACGACAATCCAGCGATTCCTGCTCCACTCGTTGACGGGGTATGTTTTCTTTTATTTTATTATTCCGTTAACAATAATTATAATATTCAAAAAATCAACGTAAAAGTTTATACATAACCATATAATAACTAAATATTTGTTTAGCGTTCTTCGCTGAAAGTCATTCTGCTGAGACTGAAACAACAAGTCGATTCCGCTGCATCTCTTGCAGATGAAATTCACTTGGGTAATTTTTGAATATATTTGAATGTTTGTAAATTTTATGTTTTGTGTTTGTAAATTTTTCTATTTTGATTACAAACATGTATTTTATGTTTTATAGGAGCCCCAGCGAATGCTGAAGAAGAAGCCGCGTTGGCACTGGTGAACGAAGTACTTCGTATATTGAACGATGCGATTTCTCCTGCATCATCGCTCGATGGTACTTCTGCGGATACCGAATAATTTTCTCATTTTTCCTTTAATTTTATTTGTGTTTTAATCACAATTCCTACGGTTTTCTCCAATTCTTTCACTCAGCAAAGTCTTTCTCATAAATACACTAAAAAAATTCTTTATCTTTAGTGTTAACACGTTTTTTTGGAAAAATAAATGCTGAAAGTTGTCAAAAAGTGTTAAAAGTTGGGATTGAACAAAATTACCATTTCGCGTCAACCTTTTAAACATTATTGAAGGTCACAACGTTCATTTTCTCCGCCAATTGTTGAGCTTTCGTTTTGTTTTCCAGAAATTTTTTTTTGAGTTTTGTTTTTTGTAAACGCAATTTTATTTTCGTTCTTAATTTCTTTTTTTTAACTTTTTCGGTTGAATATTGATCTCTGTTACCCGCCGTTTACCATTTTTTGGTTTTTCCTTCTGATAAATCAAGTTTTTAAATAAAAGAAACAACAATTTAACTTATTCAAAAAAGTTTGAATTCAGAGATGATAAAAGGAAACTTTGAACTTTGTTATTGAAGAAAAATGTTGTGAATTTTTGAACCCGTGGTAAACTTTATGTTAGGAAAATAGGTAAACTTTCGTTTTTGTTTTACATAGAAACAGGAAATTGAAATAATTTCGGACAAAATCATCCAGAAAATACTTTCACTGAACAATTTGAGAATTGAATGTGAAAAGCTTGAATAAAATCAAAAATTAACAGCTTCAAAGACAATTTTACAAATAATTTTTCGAATAAGTTATCAAGTTTTGTGTTGTAATTAAAACTTAATTGTGATGCTTCTTATTAAATTATTGAGTCAAACATGTTTCATTGCCTAAGAGTTTTACATGTATAATTTTGCTTCGATAAATGAGACAATTAAAAATAATTGTTTTTTCTTGAAATTTCTGAACTTTGTTGAGAATCTCAATCCACTCAACATTTTTATCATCCACTACTACATAGTATAAAAGGACACCTTCTTACTGTACAAGGTACGCTGTCGGAATTCCGACGAATCATATATTTGTTAAGTCAGAAAAACATTACAGCTTTTATCATTATTTGAAAGTTTAACAATGGTTTTTCAAATTAAATTTATTGTATTAATTGATTATAATTGATCATTATTTGTCACCTTTATCTGTCACCTTCAATATTTAATGTTTTGGAAGCTACAGTGCTTTATGTTTTGTTGGCTTCACTATTTAATGTTTTTAAAGGCCCTTTTAACCTTCTGTAAAGGTCACTTGATTGCAGCCAAATTACGCCCCATTATTACAGTGTTCACTCTATATAAACAGCCCCGCTTTTACTAAAATGATGATTATTATTTGCTATTGAATTTGCACATTCAATTTATCGCTTATTCGTTAATTTTATCTACAATAAATATTCTACTATTCTTCCACCGAAAGACGAAATATTTTATGGTGCATCGATCATACGAGCCTGAGCCAGTTCCCGAACCACCAACCATCACCCACCAACCACCGTACACCAATCACCATATTTCTTGTAGTCACGATCCGAAGAAATGGCTTTGAGATACGATTATTCAGCTGTAACTCGAGCCGAAAATGCTTAGAAACCAAGCCACTACGCTTTTCACTATGGCGAAGACGGTACCGAACGACAACATGAGCCGGAATCTAGAAGAGTCGGAAATGTTCGAAAAGAAGATTGAGAATTCGAATAGGCAGTGGACAAAAGGTTCGAAGATTAAAATTCAGTAATAACCCCTTTGAAAAACTTAAACTTTATTTTTGGTCTATACCATTTTTAAAAGCTGTAATGTTTTTCTGACTCAACAAATATATGATTCGTCGGAATTCCGACACTCCGGGCGAACCAAAATAAATTGGTGAGAGGGGGGGGGGGGTGTGAGAAAGTTGGATAAATGGTATAGACCAAAAAGAAAGTTTAAGTTTTTCGAAGGGGTTATTACTGAATTTTAATCTTCGGACCTTCTGTCCATTGCCTATTCGAATTCTCAATCTTCTTTTCGAACATTTCCGACTCTTCTAGATTCCGGCTCATGTTTTCGATCGGGTGACCTCCGGGCCACCAGTGGAATCGCACTGTTTCTCCTTCCTCTTCTTTTTCGTATCATAATTCTTTGGCATATTTTCGCAACACATCGTATCGGCATTGTGTACATCTTGAACCAGACGACGAAAAACATGAGTCCAACAATTGAAACGACGATAACGATCGTGATCATATATTCTTCCAAGAGCAGCTTGAAGCTCTCAAACAAGTAGAAAAAATCTGGAAATTCAATATCATCAAATTCGGAAGCATCGCCGTGGATCAGGTTGGTGACGGCAGAAATGAAAAATCCATGAAGTTCAAGAATTCCATGAATTTGAATTGTGGATGTGGTTGATCCGCATTTGATTGAGCATTTTTTGTTGATCAACGCCATTCTCTCGAACATGTGGATTGGTTTAGTTCGGCTGTTCGGTGAGCACATCACGGAATGAACCTCTCCTTGACACTCAAGTTCAGCAATCATTTCTCGCTTCTTTGATCGACATTTGATGTTGGCAACAGCCCCGCGTTGGCATTTGTAGCATCCAACAATCTTGGCATTTTCAGCTTCGTATTCATCTTTTTCCTTCAAAATAGACAATTCGGTTGCTTTTTGAACCGAAAGCAAAAATGTGGCTGAGACTTCGAGAAACATCTTCATGGAGATTCCAAAGAAAACCAGAGACAGAAATCTAATTCACTACAGTCCGCATCATCCAGTATTGACGCCTCACAAAGCCACAACAAAATGTCGAATCGTGATGGATGGAGATTGCCGATTCAAAATTGGCTTATCTCTGAACGATGTCATTCATGCTGGACCCATTTTGCTCAAGGATCTATTCCAAATTTTGATCAGATTCAGATCCGGAAAATTTGCGATTGTGTCCGATATCGAAAAAGCTTTTTTGGTACATCAATTTGCACGAAATGGATCAAGACGCGACCAGATTCTTATGGTTGAAAAACATTACGAATTTAGCCACTGAAGACAACATTATCATCTACCGTTTTACAAGAGTGTTATTTGGAATCAACGCTTCTCCTTTTCTTTTGAATGCTACAATCAAGTTCCATCTGGAGAAAGAAAAAGATCAAGAACTCGCCACAGCTATTTTGAACCAAATCTACGTCGACAACATTCTGCTGGTTACAGACAAGGACATCACGGATCTTTACTTGAAGCTGAAAGATATATTCAAACGAGCCGGAATGAATTTACAAGAGTTCCGAAGCAATGATGAAGATTTCAACGCGAAGGTACCAATTCAAGATTTGATGGAGGAAACAGAAACCAAGGTTCTTGGAGTTCTTTGGAATACGGAAAGGGATACGATGAAAGTTTGCTGCAATGCCAAGAGAGAAGAGAAACTCTCAAGAAGAAAATGTTCAAGCAATCATTCATTCGAACTTTGATCCACATGGAATCCTGGCACCACTGTTTTTCAACTTGAAAAACTTCTACAGTACTCTTTGGAGAGAGCATCAAGAATGGGACACACCGCTTCTACAAGCTGAAGTCGAGGAATGGAACTTTTTCGTTGAACAAATCGATGGATTTTCGAAAGAAATTCAACGTGAATTGATATCTTTGTCAAGAAAAAACAAATTGATCACATTCACTGATGCGAGCAAGCACGCTACTGCAAGTGTTGTCTACAACAAAGTCGATGGAAATACGAATATCGTCGCGGCAAAATCGAAAGTCACCAACAAATTTCAAAACTGAACAATCCCAAAGCTCGAGTTGAAAGCATTATCTGAAGGAACAAGACTAACTGATAAAGTCTTGAAAGCAGCTACAATTGGTGGATCGAAATTCGAGTCAATTTTTCTGCTGACTGATAGTGAAATCTGCAAGAAATGGATCGAGAAATCTCCTGGAAAGAAAGATACCGGAGTCTACGTCACCAATCGATTGAGAGAAATGAGGTCGATCTGGCAAACTTGGAACGAGAAGGGAATTCAAGTTTTCATTGGATATGTCAATACTGCAGTCAATCCAGCAGATGCTGCAACAAGAGGACTTTCGAAGAATGAATTGGAAAACCATATTTGGTGGAAAGGACCGGAATACATCTCAAATGAAACTAAAGAATGGCCAGATACTACGAAGTTGTTCGAAATTATTGAGAAGTTGTGCGCGAATATGGTTCTTGTGCTTAATGAACCTGCTGATACGGAGAATCCTTTGAATGTTCAAACAAACTCGTTGCCGAAGATGAAGCGAATTTAGGCTTATGTTCTCAAGTTTGTCAACAAATTGAGAAAAGGATTGAATGAAAACCGACAACAAGAAATGAAGAAAAGAATTCCGGAATTGAAATTGATATCTATTGACGATGAAAAGATACATCCAACCGAATTGAATGCTTCAGAAAATCTGATTATCAAACACCATCAACGGACGATCACTCTGAAAACCATCAAGCAAGCAAAGGAAATCAATCCATACATGGATGAATTTGGAATAATTCGTTGTCGTGGAAGAATGGACAACATCGAAGGAACCGAAGATGAGAAGTTTCCTATTCTTGTGAATCAGAAGAGAAGCTTCAGCAGAATGATTATTGATGAAGCACATGGAAAATATCACAACGCCGTCGGACAAACAATTGCAACTGTTCGAGAAAAGTTTTGGATCCCAGCATTGAGACAAGAAGTGAAGAAACGAGTTCAAAAGTGTGTAAGATGCCAAAGATTCAACAGTCAACCGTTTCGATACCCGAATATGATGGGAATTCCGAAAAAGAGAGTGATCAGAGCAAGACCGTTCCAGAATTGTGGTCTCGATTATTTCGGACCGTTAAAAATCAAGAAACGTGGAGATGACAATAAGTCGAAGAAAAAAGAAGAACCAACGAATCGAGAACTTTGCTACGGAGCTATCATCACATGTGCAACTACTCGCTTGATTTAATTGGATCTTGTACGAGATTTGTCAACCGAATCATTCATTCTGATGATGAGAAGATTTTTTGCAACACATGGAATACCAAGCTCGATTGTGTCAGACAATACACCTCAATTCTTGCTCGCCAAGAAAATTTTTGAAGATGCTACTACAAATTCATCAATTCAAGATGGGATCAGCAATTTCTGCATGTCTCAAGGAATTGAATGGAAAACGATCACTGCTTATTCACCATGGAAAGGGGGATTCTACGAACGATTGATCCGAAGTGTGAAGCTTTCACTGAACAAAGCTTACGGACGACGAGTACTCTCTTTTGATGAACTGAAAACATCAATCCAAGAAATCGCTGGAACATTGAATTGCCGCCCACTAACACACAGCGAAGAAAAGGATACGATTTCGCCTATTCGACCAATTGATTTTATTTCACCGAAAATCACAATTTCGATACCAGCTCTAGACAAATTGGAGAATTCAGATGAATACTTGCCAAACGCTGATGAACTGAAGCTACAAACCAGAAAACTGACAATCGACGCGTTGCAATCATCGTTGAAATTCAACGAACAAGTCTGGAAGATATGGAAAGAAGAATACATCAGAGAACTCCGTGCCAAACAGAAATCACGAATGGATTCGAGGCGAGGAACTAATGGAAGGCCAACAATAGGATCAGTTGTACTTTCAGTTGATGAAAATATTCCAAGAAATTCGTGGAGACTCGGAAGAATCACATCTGTTTTTGCTGACAAAGATGGAGAAATTCGCGAAGTGCAGCTCATCACGGATACAAGAAGGGAAATCTCGAGACCAATCAATCTACTGGTTCCATTGGAAATTGATGAAGAAGATAAGGAAATGTTGCCAAAGACTGAATAACATCGAAGTGTCATCGTTCGACCACCGACGGAAGAAGAAATACCGACTGAAAGAAGATAAAACTTACGAAGAAGAAAACAGCTCAATTACGACGAAGACATAATTTCAAATTTCAATATTTCAATCGATACTTTGAATCAAAAAGACAGAAGAATTGTTTCCTCAACTGCGAATGGATTGTTCCCAATCAACTGGCTTTACTATCTGACGATTCTAATGTGTTTTGTGGATTGAATGTGAAAAGCTTGAACCTTTTTCGAGATCGGACAGAATCGCAAATTTTCCTGAAAAAAATCTGATCAAAATTTGGAAAGGAATCTGATCAAAATTTGGAAAGGAATCTGATCAAAATTTGGAAAGGAATCTGATCAAAATTTGGAATAGATCCTTGAGCAAAACGGGTCCAGCATGAATGACATCGTTCAGAGATAAGCCATTTTTGAATCGGCAATCTCCATCCATCACGATTCGACATTTTGTTGTGGCTTTGTGAGGCGTCAATACTGGATGATGCGGACTGTAGTGAATTAGATTTCTGTCTCTGGTTTTCTTTGGAATCTCCATGATGATGTTTCTCGAAGTCTCAGCCACATTTTTGCTTTCGGTTCAAAAAGCAACCGAATTGTCTATTTTGAAGGAAAAAGATGAATACGAAGCTGAAAATGCCAAGATTGTTGGATGCTACAAATGCCAACGCGGGGCTGTTGCCAACATCAAATGTCGATCAAAGAAGCGAGAAATGATTGCTGAACTCGAGTGTCAAGGAGAGGTTCATTCCGTGATGTGCTCACCGAACAGCCGAACTACACCAATCCACATGTTCGAGAGAATGGCGTTGATCAACAAAAAATGCTCAATCAAATGCGGATCAACCACATCCACAATTCAAATTCATGGAATTCTTGAACTTCATGGATTTTTCATTTCTGCCGTCACCAACCTGATCCACGGCGATGCTTCCGAATTTGATGATATTGAATTTCCAGATTTTTTCTACTTGGTTGAGAGCTTCAAACTGCTCTTGGAAGAATATATGATCACGATCGTTATCGTCGTTTCAATTGTTGGACTCATGTTTTTCGTCGTCTGGTTCAAGATGTACACAATGCCGATACGATTTGTTGCGAGAATATGCCAAAGAATTATGATACGAAAAAGAAGAGGATGGTGGCTCGGAGGTCACCCGATCGAAAACATGAGCCGGAATCTAGAAGAGTCGGAAATGTTCGAAAAGAAGATTGAGAGTTCGAATAGGCAATGGACAGAAGGTCCGAAGATTAAAATTCAGTAATAACCCCTTCGAAAAACTTAAACTGTCTTTTTGGTCTATACCATTTATCCAATTTTCTCACACCCCCCCCCCCCCCCCCCCTCTCTCTCCAATTTATTTTGGTTCGCCCGGAGTGTCGGAATTCCGACGAATCATATATTTGTTGAGTCAGAAAAACATTACAGCTTTTATCATAATTTGAAAGTTTAATAATGGTTTTTCAAATTAAATTTATTGTATTAATTGATTATAAATGATCATTATTTGTCACCTTTATCTGTCACCTTCAATATTTAATGTTTTGGAAGCTACAGTGCTTATCGCTTATTCGTTAATTTTATCTACAATAAATATTCTACTATTCTTCCACCGAAAGACGAAATATTTTATACGCTATATTCAAACCCCTAGCCCTATTTAAGCCATCCAATCAAAACATCTTCAAATTTTGAATTCCACATCCACGAAGCTGAAAAAAAAGAAAAAGGACGTTTGACATTGGAATCAGCGGCAATAGACAAAGATATGGCCATGTTAGGAAGGCCAATCAGCAAATCAGACGGAGCCGTCATCAGCAGATTCGACTACATTCGTGAACGACTCGACAAAATTGAAAAGAAGAAAATCGAAGAGGGCAAGGATCGAAAATCGTTGGAAAAGTTGTTGGCGGAAACCCGGAAAAAGTTTCATGAAACGGCCAAGCAACAATCGGATGCTATGGGTGCACAAGCGATGTCAGTTCAAATAGTCATCGACAAATTGGAGGACTGAACGAAAAATTGGCCGACTTGATGACGGAGAAAAAAATCTCATCGAGAAAAAACGGAAAAACAATGAAGAATGAATCTTCATCAGAATCCGAAGACAGTTCGGAACCCAGCGACTCTTCCGATGGTGACTACTGCAGAAAAGAGAAATCTCACAAAAACGCACCAGACGAAGAGAAGAAAGGAAAGAAAACGATCCGTTATGCCTCCGAACAAGGATCACAAACAGGACGACGAATACGATCGGAGACTGGTTCGAAGATTAGCGAGAGATCCACGATACTATGGAGAATCTTCGCAAAGCCGATCAAGAAACTACTATGACCGGTATACTGCAATTACCACTTCAGCGATAAATGTCCGATTGTCACGGATCCGAAAAGAAGACTGGACATCTTGGACAATCAAAGGAGATGCGTTGCATGCTGCGGAATACTGCGGGACAATGTTCCCCATAAGTGCAGACAACATCCGTGCCGATACTGCAAGCAACTGGACAACAAAAAATATTACGACCACCACTCATCCGTATGCGACAAAGCAAGGAACGAACACGCCAACTGAAAAAAAATTACGATTCAACAAAACAATTTAGTTACGCATTTTTGAGAAAATTGTTCAATTTATATGTAAAAAAATTTGTTGTTTTGTATAACTGTTTTTTATTTTTATTTTTTGTTGTCATTTCGTCATATTTCACTTATTGAAATTTTATTTTTCACGTATTCGATCGTTTTAGTTCCTATTATAACTTGTTGATGTTTAATTTATTGTTAATTTACTTTTACTTTATATAAAGGCTTAATTACCCAAGTTTGAGGTTTACCTACACAAGTTTAAATACTGACAAATATCGTGGTTTTTGGCGAGCAATTTCAACACCCCAGAACCCCAAAATAAATTAAATATTGTCTTATGACAAACAATGTTTTCAATTTTAAACAATCACTAAATTATACATCGGACTTCTCGATTTTGAAGAAAGTTTTTGGCTTTTTTGAATTTTCTTGACTGCAAAACCCTCCTCACTCATTGTTATGATAATTTTTTTTTAATTTATTTAAATTTTTTATTATTTTTTATTTTTTTTGAATTTTGACTATTTATCCAAAGAATATTAATCATTATTTCATCTATTTTTCCAATTGAAATATATTGACGGCGCGGTGTTCTGCTTCTGCCATGAAAAGCGCAAATGCGCTTTACTGGACTGGAGGGCAGAGACGCAGAGGAAACGAGCAACTAAAAAAATTTGTGAAAACAGAAGAAATTGTTCTTCCTTTTTTGTGTCAGTCATGCCTCAACATTTTGATTCTGTAAGTTAATTATTTAGTATCTTTTTTTTGTATCGAATAGTTAAAACCAAGGTTTAAATTTAGGCCGAGGCACAAACGCTAATCATGCTGTACGCAGGTCTTCGCTATAAACTCTTGGAAAAGTGAGCAAATTTATTTTTACTAATTTTTTAACTCTAATTTAATTGATAATTTTAATCAAAAGATGCTTTTTTTCTTCTTTTTTTTGATATTTAATATTAATGACTTAGATTCGTCGCAGTGGATTTCGATACAAGACAAGTCATCATCGAGACACTCATCCAGAAAATTCAGCTACTCGATAATGCTCTTCAAAATCGATTGGGTATGCAAAAAAAACCTATAAACTTTATACTTTCTCTCATACTAATTATAAAAAAATTATTCTTATTTGATAAATTTAAAACAAACTTCCCATAAAAGTTAATGAAAGAGTTTGTGTTTAGTGCGTCGCCACGACAATCCAGCGATTCCTGCTCCACTCGTTGACGGGGTATGTTTTCTTTTATTTTATTATTCCGTTAACAATAATTATAATATTCAAAAAATCAACGTAAAAGTTTATACATAACCATATAATAACTAAATATTTGTTTAGCGTTCTTCGCTGAAAGTCATTCTGCTGAGACTGAAACAACAAGTCGATTCCGCTGCATCTCTTGCAGATGAAATTCACTTGGGTAATTTTTGAATATATTTGAATGTTTGTAAATTTTATGTTTTGTGTTTGTAAATTTTTCTATTTTGATTACAAACATGTATTTTATGTTTTATAGGAGCCCCAGCGAATGCTGAAGAAGAAGCCGCGTTGGGACTGGTGAACGAAGTACTTCGTATATTGAACGATGCGATTTCTCCTGCATCATCGCTCGATGGAACTTCTGCGGATACCGAATAAATTTCTCATTTTTCCTTTCATTTTATTTGTGTTTTAATCACAATTCCTACGGTTTTCTCCAATTCTTTCACTCAGCAAAGTCTTTCTCATAAATACACTAAAAAAATTCTTTATCTTTAGTGTTAACACGTTTTTTTGGAAAAATAAATGCTGAAAGTTGTCAAAAAGTGTTAAAAGTTGGGATTGAACAAAATTACCATTTCGCGTCAACCTTTTATACATTATTGAAGGTCACAACGTTCATTTTCTCCGCCAGTTATTGAGCCTTCATTTTGTTTTTCCAGAAATTCTTTTTCTGAATTTTTTTTTTGTAAACGCAATTTTATTTTCGTTCTTAATTTATTTTTCTTAACTTTTTCGGTTGAATATTGATCTCTGTTTCCCGCCGTTCACTATTTTTTAGTTTTTCCTTTTGATAAATAAATTTTTTAAACAAAAGAAAACAAATTAAAATTAACTTATTCAAAAAAGTGTGAATTCAGAGAGAATAAAAGAAAACTTTGAAGTTTGTTACAATTGAAGAAAAATGTTGGGGATTTTTGATATTTACAGAGTATGAATTTTTTCCTCACTTATAGCGATATTGACTTGAATCATATCAAACCACGTGGTAGACTGTATCTTTGGAAAAATAGGTAAACCTTTATTTGTGTTTTACATGGAAACAGAAAGTTGAAATAATTTCAGACAAAATCATCCAGAATATCCTTTCACTGAACAATTTGAGAATTGAATGGGAAAAGCTTGAATAAAATCAAATATTAACAGCTTCAAAGACAATTTTACAAATAATTTTTCGAATAAGTTATCAATTTTTGTGTTGTGACTAAAATTTAATTGTGATGCTTCTTATTAAATTTTTGAGTCAAACATGTTTCATTGCCCAAAAGTCTTACATGTATAATTTTGCTTTGATAAATGAAACAATAAAAAATAATTGTTTTTTCTTGAAATTTCTGAACTTATAAATCAAATATTGTCTTACGACAAACGATTTTTTTCAATTTTAAACAATCTCTAAAATAATTTTTGTGTTTGTGTTTTTACAATTTGTATGGCGCTTAACCAAACACGAAGAATTGAATCCTTTGTCTACGTCGACGATCGAAATCCCTCGTAACATAGAGCGATCGAATCGAAACTTTGAATCATCGAAAAGGGGCAAAAAGATTAGTTGAACCAATGCGCAAATGCACAAAATAGTCGAAACAATGCTCAATTGTTGTTTCGCAACATTGCGTATTGTCCCGTTGCTTGCTCAATATTGAACTTTTTGAACTTTTTCTCTTGAATACTAATTTCTGTTTCAAACTATCCACCGTTTTTTGATTTTTTCTTCGGATAAATCGAGTTAACTATCTTTTGGTGAAAGAAAACGAAACTTAAATTCAAATTATTCGAAAAAAAAATGTAAAAACCAAAAAATGCTCAATTTTCCCAAAGTATTTCGCGGGTCGAATTTTCCATATTATTTCTTATTAGCTTGTCAATTGGTTTTTGTTTTATTATGTGCTCCTCGTGCTGTCAAAAACAATAAACGAAATGTATACAAAAGAAAAACAGCAAAAAAAATTTGAGGAGGATAAGAAAAAAAAAAGAACTTCATTTTCATCTCTTTAATATGGATAGTGTATACAAGAGTACTAGACTATTGAAATCATAAAAGAAATGCCTCTCCTTCTCTCGATTTATTTGAGTTGAAGAATTGAACCCGCGACTGCGTTGAGTCGACAGAGCAACAAAACGAGCCACCAAAAAAAAAAAAAATACGCGTGATCCTCACACAGAAGTTTTTTTATTTGTATCCGATCAACCCGTTATTTGGCTCCCTGTTGTTTTTCTCTGTCTCAGTGTTTTTCTTTTAATTTTATGATGATACGGTTTTTGAAAAAGATGACTTTGCAACAGAAATTGTGCTCAAAAATGAATCTTAAACAAATATGAGAAAAAAGATGGAATGATGATATGGATTATCATCTATTTTTGATGCTCATCATTGTTACGATTCAATGCGATTTATTTTTTTGCTCCGATGATTGTGCTTTTGAATTAAGCTTCATTGTTTTCAACACAGTGATTAATTTTATTTCATTTTGATTTTGATTGAGTTTCAATGAGCAGTGGCTTTTTTCTAAACCAAATTGATGTTTTAATTAACTTTAAAAAAATTTAAATTTTGTTTAAAAATGTTTGTTTCAGTTTTAACGGGTTATAGAACACAAATACATCAAAATCTGAGAATGTTTTGAGCAAACAAAATAGTTGCACGTTTTCTCACTTATTTGATTTGTTTCAATGTTTTTATTTTTAGTTTATTTTTTATTTTTCTTTTTGTTTTCTACTGACAAAAATGAGGAGAAAATTTGAATTTTAATCTTTTCCTTTCACCTCTGCCTTTTCTTATTTTTCAAACACTGAATATTCCTTAAAATCATTGAAAACATTTTGTTGCTCAAGAACTTCTACCACTTAGACACTCAGGTTTCATTGTTCATTGAATTGAAATCCGAACTTGTTTGACTTTTTCTAGCGTTTCTACGTTCGTTTTCTCATTTCCTACCAACAATCTCTCTAACTCTCAAAACAGTTTTGAAAAAAAAATTTATATCGAACACAAGTGACCCAAAAGAACTACGGATTGAGTTTTCGTCGTTGTTATCGTTTTTTCAGGGAGGGTGGGGGAGGAGAGGGGAGGGGGGCTTCATCCCTCTTAGCCATTTTTTGCACCGTTTTATTGATACGTTTTATTTATATTTCTCGTGATTCTTTTTATTGGTTTTGCAACACAGATCCCAGAGCAATTTATTTCAACCGAAAATCAGCGAAAACAATTGAAAATAATATTGGTTTTTTTTTTGTTTTTATTTAAAAGGATACAATTTTGAAGCTTTTGTTCAAATATTAAAATGTACATCTATTCAATTTTTCTACTTGCCGTTATTCAAGTAAGTTGAAAAAAAGAAGGTTAAAGCTTAAACTACTAACTTTATTTTCCAGCATGGTCATTGTTTATTATTACGTGTTAATGAGTTTGGTTTACATGAAGCGGCTAATTTTACGAGGCAATGGTTGTCAATGGCAGGACCACATATTAAAATGCCGGATTTTAGAGTTTGTCTATCATTTTGAAAATTATTTACTTTTGTTTAATTTTCAGCAATCATTCTATAATTCATTTGCTGGTGGAGAAATGACGGTATCAAATATAACTGTGAAGCGATTCGTTCCCCCATTGATACGTTTTCGACCATCCGATCATTCGTTTTTATACATGTCAACATTAAGCGGTTATGCTCAGGTTCGTTGGTTTTTGGGATTAATAAAAATATCCGAACATATGTATTGTTGTCTGTTGGTAGGTGTCAGCTGAATGGTCGCTTGAATCACAATTTTTACACATGTTGAGAATTCCACTTGTTGGACAGATTCATGCACAAATGACGGGACTTATTTCTGAAATCGCTATGCAGGTTGAAAACAAAAAAAAAATAAGAAAAATAAGTTTCAAAAAAAAACTTTTTTTTTTCAGATTACTCAGGATAATGAAGTCGAAGTTCATCATTGCGTTGCTCAAATTCGTGATCTTCGAATTTCTTTCGATGTAAAATTTTATTGACTTATTTGGCTGAACCAATTGTGAAATTATTACAGGGAAGTATGGCAGCTGATGTACTTCATTGGTTCAGACAAAGTGTCACCAGAGCCATTCGGCAAACTCTCGAAGAAGAATATTGTGATTTAATGAAAAATCATTGGCTTCCATGGGTTGAAGCACAATTGTATCAGTTCCCAACAAATCTTACAATAAGTCACAGTCCTGATGTAAAAACTTCAATTTCTTGTTGATTTTATTATTGATTTTTCAAGGTGACCTTAATTCAAACAATGCAATCAATTGCTATGACACAACACAACGTTGATATTCGAATGAGAAGTGATTTAATTTGGGAAAACGAATTCGTAGAAAGTGGATCGATTGAAAATGGAACACTCACAATTGTTGGTACGACAACGTGAAACGATTTTCCTATCAGTAAAATGTCATTTTCTGCTGCTGTTACAGAATCATTGCCAAGGTCAACAAGAATGATTGATATGTTCATAGATGAGCACACCGTTCAAAGCATTATCGCAGCTGCTCATTTCGCATCGCACCTAAAGTGAATTTGCCAATGTTTCAAAATTGTATTCAATTTTCAGAACAAAAATTGAGTCACCGTTTCTTCGCACAAATTGTGATGTTTTATGCATTGGAACGGTTTTACCAGAACTTGCTGAAATTATTCCAAATCGAACACTTCACGTGGAAGCAGCGACCCTTTCTCCACCAGTCATTGAGCTTCAAGAAGGCCGAGCACTTGTTTATTTGAATGCTTCGTTGAACGTATTTCCGACGCCTCCATTAGATTCGGTTGAAGGAAGCATGTTGACAATTAATGTTGAAACTGAATTCACATTAACTATAGAAATGAGGAATAAAAGAGTGAAAGGCTACATTAATATGATTAATGCACATGCAAATTTGGTGGATAGCAAAGTTGGACTAATGTCACAAAAAGTATCGATTTTGTTCAAAACAGTTTTACTTTGCAGCTAAAATTTTTTTCTGTTTTTCAGACAGTTGATTTCTTGGTGAATATGTCAACACCATTTTTAGAAGATGCAGTTGACGTATTAATTGGCCGAGGTTTAATTGTTGCCGATCCATTTCAATTCCCTTCCAGCAATGAGCATTTAAGTATACACGAAAAGTGCATACGATGGGAAGCAGATATTGTTATGCCAACAGTTGTTGCGCATACAAAAATATTCTAATGATGAATGAAGCTAGACTTTTTCTATTTTTATAATGGGTTATTAATTTCGAAAAATCACTTTTTCCAAGTTTTTCATTATTTATTTGTTGTTGTCTTTCATCCGAAAACATCAATTCCATAAAAAAAATTGAATTGATTTGGAGCTAAATGTTGTGATTCTTTTGCATAATCTTTAGTTTTATTCAAAATTGTCGAACGAGTTTTTCTCTACGTAAAATTGTTTCAATATTTACACATTCTATGTACATTTTAATTTTATGAAAATTGATTTGAATTTTTTTATTTTTAGTAACATCTGTGATGTATTTTTTGTCGGTTTTTTAATTTAAATAATCATTTTGAATTTGTAAAAAAACTGTTGTGCTGCGAAAAAACGAATATTTTTTAAAATCATTTTTGAAAACTCAAAATTTCAATAAAATTTTTCAAAAACCTTTTATTTTTTTTATTATTTTGAAACAATTTGAATTTAATTTTACAGAATTTCTCTATCTTAATTTATTTTCTTCATAAACCCAATTTGTTTTGCAGAAAAAACCAATTATTCGAAGCGTGCGAACAACTTTACAAATGCTTCTTAAGAAAAACTTTAAAATATTGATTTTGATATATTTAATTGTTTGCAGGTAATTAAACAACAGTTCAAACTTTTATTGAAAAATAAAAATTGAGAAAGCCCGTGAATGGAAAACAATTTAATTGGAAGCAATTAAATAAAATGTGTGAAATAAAAAATGTTATGCTTGAATTGTGATAGCACTGTGCAAATCTCGGCATTCATCAGAACTTTTTTCGAATCGATCCGAATGAGACAAAATGTAATTATACCTGACAATTTGAAAAAATTTAGAAAAATTGAAGAAAAAACTTGAAAAACTTTTCGTCAAATTTGAATCCATCTTGAGATCCTAAAATATAATAATCCGATCCAACCTGAACTGAACTTGGATTGCAACCCACATTACAAGCACGAAGCCAGACACGAATTTTTTTATCTAAAAGTTGAATTTAAAAAAGAATCAATGTTGAAGTGCTTGAATTGCTACCGAGAACTTGTTCGAATAGATTTACTTCATTGAATTTACTATCTTTAACTATTCCTTCATAAATAAAGTATTGGGCGTCATTGATTTGTTCATTTGAAATTCCAATGATATTAAAACGAATACCTTCAAAAAATCTTTTTTAATTTAGTTGTTTTTTTAAATTTACTCTACCAAATGTTTTCTTTTTCTTTAAGAAATATTTTAAATCATCAAATGAATCCAGTCTACATAATCCACATTCCACATTACATGAGTTTTCGGCACATGCGCATTCTCCTACAACTTCGAAAATTAAAATAATTTGATTTTTTATTTATAAGAAATTTCCAATTTTCATTGTTTAACCTCCTTTAAAGCAAACAGTATCAACCACCGTCTCATCAGTTATTCGACGCACAAATCGTCGACGAATCTCAATTTCTCGCTTTTTTCGTTTCAAAAGTTGAGCTTGTTGAACATCGGGATGAGCAATCAATAACATGCCAACTAATCCTGAAAAAATCAATTCTTTTTTTCTGAAAAAATTCGGTCTTGAATGTTTTACCTAACACTGGATGTGTTGCTCGAATTGGTACTGGAGCTGAAGCAGCTGGAGTTATTGTGCCTCGATGACCTTTCATCTCACTAAGAATAAGCTCATAACAAATTGTTTGATTTGCAACAATATCAGTCATAATAAAATGAAGGCCAAGTGCTGATGTTGCAACATTAATCTTCTGATATGTGCTATTCTGAAAATTTCCTATTTATTCCAAAAAAATTTTCAACATTAAATGCGTTTTTTTTTCAATTTTCACCAGAAGATTCAATTTATCTGGAGAAGTGCTGAATGAAGTGTAAACACCGTGAAACAAGTCTAATGTTTTAATCGCCGGATTCGTGACACTACAAATTGTGTTTCTCATTATTTTTTTCTGAGCAAGTTCGATGTGCTCACTGAAAACAAACGGTTTGATAAACAAATGTTTTCAAAACGCTCTGCTTGATTGAGAAATGGACTGGATAATAATCATCTTGAGTGAGGCCACGTTTTGGACGAGCTCGTTTTGTTGCAACAATTCTCGCAGCAACCACTCCTTTACCTGTTCCTTTTGTAATTAAAACGACATTACGAACATTTGTAGGAATCTGTGTGAATCATTTTTTTTGTAGAACCAAAAAATAAAAAAATACATGGATTTCCACAGCGTGTTCAGTTATATTGATTCGTTTTTCAGAACCTCCTTTCCAGCTGATAGAAACCTGGAAAAAGTGTATTTAAAGTTTCAATTTTCTAAAGTTGTCCACTTCTAAATGTTGATTCAATCCAATTTCAACAGTTCTCCGCTTTTTTTCATATAAACTTCGAGCTGCAACCACCGTTGTTAAAGGACTCCCGAATGTGCCATCCTTTCGCTTTTGTTCAGAAATCCAATCGGCCAAACTATCCCAATCGATAACTTTTCCTTCAGCATATGCTGTAACAATTGCCGATAATGCAAAACTGTTGATCATGACTTGACAGCTCTAAAGTTCGATGATGATTGGGTTTTTATCAATTTTGTGTTCATATCGTTTTTACTTCTCGTCTCCTTCGAAGTGAATCAATCATTAGCTGAGGCTTTTTGACACGGTTTAACTCAATGCTGTTACACTTCCAAAAAGGCATTTGATTCACTAAATTGAAAATTCAATAACAAATTGTTGTTTAAAAAAAACTCTCACAATCAATTCTCGATATCATATCACTTCTCATGATTTCAGCGGTTGCATTTGTTGACATAAATGCAATGGCGGCTGAAGTTCTTCCATCTTTCAAGTTTGACTCATCCAACTCATAGAAATATTTATGAAGTTTGCCAAAATTTTTCGACATATCCGGAACTTCACTTTTGTAAGCGGCACAATCTCTTGAAACTTGATAAATAAATGAAACAAGAATATACTTCTTGTCGTCCTTATTTTCGACATCAATTATATCGCTTAAATCCTCATCAAACTCATTTTCACTCAGTTTTGGAATGAAGTTGGCAATTGCTTTCAACGAGCCAACAACACGAGCTGGCTCAGCATCTGCTTCACACAACAAGCTTGTAGCAATACTTGTCAGTCTTAATGATTCGAATAATTGAAATTTAATTTTTTTTTTCAAATAAAAAACTCACAGAATGGAAAATTTTCCATTTTCTTGTGGTTTTTCAAATTCCGAGTAGCCACATAATTCTTTTTTTGACGTACAATTTGAATAGTTCATCATTTCATTAATCACTACAAAAAATGAACCTTTATTTAAAAATAAACTCCACAACTCACAGTCACTTATTTCAGCTTCTAACTTATAAGAAATTTTACTTTCCATTCTCATTATTTTATAATCATAAAGAGCAACTGCGAGGTCTTTGAAAACATTGGGCAAATAAGATGGACGATTCCGGCTGTATCGATTTGTATATTTATGAGTAATTCGATCATTTCCAGGTAAAAATTCTTTAAAAAAAAGTGTTTTTCTTCTTAAATCTCAGAAAAGTTTGTTCTTACTGGCGAAAGATAAACTAAAATAATAAATATGCTCAGTGTCTGGTATATTAGATGTAATTAATGTGTTGATTGTGTCGAAGCCATCAGAAGAAGCATGCTTATCGGAGAATTCTGAGAAAAAATTTCACAAAAATTTATTTGAAAAAAATACCGATCATGTTGAAAGATTCGCTTGCGTCACCATTCATTTCTTTGTGATTATTAAGAGAAGCTAAAACTGGTTTTTGAGGATATAAAATATGCCTTCCATAATATTCCTCAGAATCTGCTCGAATTTGCACATCAACATTTCGGCGTATTGAGTCAACAATATTTCCGGTTTTACAGTTTCGTCTGAAATTGAATTGGGTGACGGTTTGAACAAAAAGCTTTGAGCTCACTCTCTGAGAGTGATGAAAACTGTGACTGGTTTTGCAGTCAAAAACTTCATCATAAAATATTTGCTCTGTATTGGGCGGTCTCTGGTCAATTCAATTTTAATATAATGCGTTTTGCCTTTTTCACCATTTGCTCCTTGATCAACGCACACGTCACGTGGTAAATCTTCCAAACAGAAAACAAATGATTCACCGGGTTTTTGCAAATCGATTGCTGTTGCGGTTATGAGAGGACTAATTGTTTCATTAACATAAACAGTTCGGGGAATTTCCATCTGAAATTAATCAAATCTGCTCCAACGACTGTCAACAAAAATGCTACAAAAGATCAGTAACCTCTAAGAAGATGGGTTTTGTTGTTTGAAGTAAAATTGGCTGTTGTTGAAACAACCCAACTTTACCCGGTCTCCAAAATGAGCTTGTAAATGTCCACTGACCGACATTATCCGGTGACGTTGATTGAACACTTCCCGAACCGTTTCGTCTGAATTTCAAGATTTTAAGAAACTATTTGTTCTGGTTATAAATGGTCGAAAAAAAACCCTAAAACAATAGCATCGAACAACCATGTTTCTGGAAAGTGTTTCCTGATTTTCGGCATTTTTTGAGTGATTTCTGGATCATTGAATTCCCTTAAATCATATTTTTTAATCGAAAAGTATTTTTTAATGCATGAAAAAATTAAAGTAGTTAAAAGTTTGTTGGATTGTGTTAAAATGAATGGAAAAACCAACATAGGTTGCGAGGAAAAATCTTGAACAAATGGCGAAGAGTCTATCGGTTCAGTTTTTTCTTTTCTTAATGTAAAAAGCATTTCTGACCAATTTAAATGCGCTTTTCCAACTTTGTGAGTAACTTTCGAAGTAGCCGAGTGTGATGTGATTGGTAAGGCTGAAAAACAACGATGTTTTTTTTTTTTTGACATCATCATTTTCGTTTAAAAAAAATTACGTTGTTTTTGAGCCAGACATTCAGTCAGAATAAACTTCAGACATTTTTCAGAAACCAATGAAACTGATCGAGCACCTTGTTTACAGTTCATCCGAAGATTAACTCCAGCCAATGAACAAACTTTTTCTGAAAAAAAAAGACAAATTAAAAATTAAAATAGTTTGCGTTCAATGGAAATGTTTTACTCATTTCCTCATTCATTTTGTTTTCATCAACTAGATTGATAATTCTCACTCCGGTTGAAATTGGATTTGTTATCAAATAATCTTGATAGATGAATTCAAAATCATCATTTCCCTATAAAAAAAAGTTGCTAAAATTCAATAAAATTACAGAATTTACCAAGGAAATGTAATTTAAGCGTTCATCCATTGCTCGATAAAAAACGATTGAGTTTGAGTCACTCTTAAAATCTAATGAAATTGATTCGCCCGGTTCAATTTTATCAGTGGGCTTGATTGGTTGCAGCTGATCATTTTTTATTCTTGAAACTTGAACAGTACAATCCTAGATCAATGAAAGTAAAAAGTTGCAAACGCGTTTTTTTTTTGTTCAATCAAAAGTCAATTTTGACTTACTTTACAACTTTTTTCAACTCTAAATAATAAAACATCGACTGATGATTTATCATTTGAAAATGACGTAAGAATACAATTTCCATCCATTTTGTCATTGATTGCCACTTTCAGCGTATTGTTTCTTACATCTTTTGACGCGACTTTAATTCGATGAACCGTTTGTGAGTTGCAAACCACCTGAAACAATCAGCATTTGTGTACATTGATTTTCATTTGGAGTTTGTTTGGTTGTTTTCATAAATATTTCAATATTTTTGTGATCTATTAAAAGCGTGGTAGTAGTGGAAAAAAAAAACTGAATCCCTTAATGTTTAATGTGTTTTGTGTTTTTGCGCGAGAAACCAATCCAAGATGAACACGGAATGGGTGGAGGGAGAGGAAGGAAGGAGGTTGGAGGGAGAGGAGAAAAGGCTTCAAATAATTAATTACCCAGTTCTTATTCTGTAAATACAAAAACAAAAAGGTCACAATATATTCAAGCATTTTTTCTAACTTTTTTCTACGCGGTTATCCCTAGGACATTTATTTTTAACCTTTAATGTTATTCTTCACTTTTTGATGTCATGTTTTTTGTGTGAATTAGGCAAACATTTTTTGAAACAAAAATTTATTTGTTTCAATTTTTTTTTTGAAGAAAAAAAAACACAGATTTTCTCATTATTTGCAACTTCATCAAATTAGTTTCATCAATAAAAATAAGATGAGTGGATTTAAACATCTTACTTTATTTTCTTTTTTTTCTGTGTTTAATCCATTGACTAATCCAAAAACAGTATTTATTTAATGTTTGGCAGAAATATCATTAAGATGAAGCCGTGAGGAGAGGAGAAAATTGAGCAAAAGAGAAAAAAACGGGAAAACCGAGTTGATGATTTAAAACGAGATTAATAGTTTCGTTTCTTTTTTTGTCTTTTTTTGTCCACACATTATTACTTGTTGAATAGGTTTTTGTTTTATTTCCAAGGTGCATTGCTTTTTTTTTTTTTTTTTTTTTGAAAACTCAAATCGAGAAATGTTTTTTAAATGTGACTTTGGCAAGGCTTTTACGCCTTTTACAGCACATTTGTTTCTCTCATTTTTTTTTTTGGTAAAACATCATGTTAAAAAATCAATAAAATAGTGTTGTCATAAATATTTTTTGACATTTCAAATTCTTATTTTTTTTGCTGGATTTTTTCGCATTTTAAATGGTATTCATTTTTCGCATGCGTTAAGTTTGAAAATAAATCATCTTTTGTAAGAGGAAGGGCAACGAAAAAAAAAAACTCAAATAGGTTATGAAAAAAAAGAAAGAAAAAAAAACACTTTTTGTTCTCTCTATTTAATGTTCAATTATTAAATTAAAGTCCACCGCATTTGTGTCAACTAAATGTGTATGTGTGTGTGTTTTATACGTGTGTGAGAGTGTTGTGTGCGTGTGTTGACAGAAAAAAGAAACATTCAGACTTTGTTTTATTTTAGCTTTAATGTGCACATTCCCAGAATTTAGCGGCTTGTTTTGAAAATATGTCGAATTTTTTTTTCGGGCTTTCGTTTTCAATTATTCTGCTCAATTTTTTTCCAAACTTCTAACAAACGTTCTCTTCTTCCTTGTCAAACAAAAAAAAAGTTGTGAGGAAAACGCTTATTCTTGTTGAATAACACAACATTTCTGTGAGAGTTTGTTGAATAATGTAAATTAGTTTCCAGTTCATAGTTTTTTTTCTTCATCTGAATAATTTATGAGCTAAAAAAACATGGGCTCATTGTACTCCAGCACTTTTCACGTGTTAATGTGTTCATTATTCTATACTGGTTTTAATCACAGCCAACCAAAGTCTGACAAGACAAAAAAAGCGGAGAGAGAAATGTTCTCACTCAGCTAGAAATAATCGAATTTCTTCCCTAGAAGACACTCTTTTTTTCAAATAAAAATTCATTACCAAATTCTGACTACCTTTTCTGTTTTTTTTTTTTTGGAGTTTTTTTTCAATGAGATCACTAAAAATTGAAAAAAGCACGCAGTTTTTGTTTCCGGGTATCTGAATGTTTTCTTTTCAAAAATGTAAATTTTTACCAAAAAGTTTCGCTGAAAATAATCATCGCCACCAACAAGAATGCGCATCTCTTCTCCGTCTTTATAATACGCCTTAGGCTGTTCTGGGTTAATAAGCAAAGTGTTGAGAGTTGTATTTGTCAAATTTGGAATATATAGCATCGTTTCATTGCTCCAACCATGACGAATTTCGCGTTTTGCCTGAAATTATACATATTTGGCTCAAAAAACTTTTTTTTTTCGCCAATATTCGCGGGCATATTTTCAATTTTGGTCAGAAACGTAAAAAAAATGTTCGAGAAAGACTCAAACAAAACTTGTCCGTTTTTTTAGAAAACAAAAGGAGACCGATCGTCTAGACTGATTTATTGTTTTAATCTCTCAAAAGAATAAAGGAAAAGAAAACAAATATTCAAATTATTTTGATTCAAAAAATTGATTTAAAAAAAAAAACTCACAGTGACTCTTAAAACTGAAGATTTATGTGTTCTCCATTCTTTTGGTATATCAATTCTGATAACATCGCCTATTTTTGACATCACTTCAACATTTTCATTCTTTATTCTTGATGGTCCTAAAGTGAAGCATTCCAAAATGATTTTCACATTTCCATGTGAAATACCGTCTCCATCAATCTAATAAAAATTGTTATAATAGTTTTTCTGTTTGCATAGTGGTTTTTTTGATTATTATTATTATTAATTTTGTTATTATTTTGATTATTCTTATTAACAAAATAATATCAAAAAAAAATTATGAAGAAGAAGAAGAAGAAGAAGAAGAAGAAGAAGAAGAAGAAGAAGAAGAAGAAGAAGAAGAAGAAAAAGCAGAAGAAAAGGATACGAAATTTTCAATGATTTTTTTTACAAACAACTTACATTTAATATTATATTCAATGTATCTTTTGTGAAATATGGTTTAACAGCAGTTAACGTGAATTTTGGCAAAGTAACATCCCATGCAAATGTAAGCTCTTGTCGTTGACCGGTTCCATTTTCACGGCTTTCAACAAATATCTGAAAATTGGCTTGAATTCTCTTTCCGTTGCAAAGCTAAAACAGATTTTGTTTTGAAGTTGTGCTCAAAATTAGATGAGCACAAAATATCAACAGTCTTGCCTAGACACGTCGACTCTTTTTTTGTCTTAGAAATAAATATTTTGCTTTATTGTTGAGTTTCTCTTTATTTATTTTTTCAAGGTTGAACAAAAAAAATTGATTTTTGAATGTTTTCACTCTTCACTGAGCTGATTGTTAGTGTTTGAACATTTTGAATAAAAACGTTTATCAGATGTGTATTAAAATTTTAGAAATAAAGGTAGTCAAAATTGAATTTAGACGTTTTTTTTTTTGGGTTCACTCGTTGCTTTTTTTTCATTTTATAGAAGATGAAAAAAGCGAAGAACTTTTTTCATAAATATGTTCTTACATTCATTGTATACACTCATTTTTTTTGGCTACGAAGAAACATTTTTGAAAAAAAAATGAAAAAAAAGTTGTCTGGCTCTTGTCAGAATATGAGGTTTTTTCTAAGCTCACCCAATCACACCTTTCAAAATTAATATGATTTTGTTTCAAATTTTATTATTAATAAATATGTAGTTTACGTCATTTTTTTTTGAATGATTATTCAACTGTATAAAATTAACACATTTATGTATCTGAATTTTTTTTGTTACTTTCATGAAATCAAATATGATGCTTATTTTTTTGCTGATAAGTGGCGAATATTTTTCAGCTTTCTGTATTGTTCAGGAAAAACATATTTTAAGCAACTATTTTGTAGTCTATTTTTTTCATTTTTTTTCTTTTTCGTTTTATTATTATTGTTTTTCTTGGAACTTGCTTTTTCATCGTCTTGGTAGACATAAACATAACTAAATTTACCTAGTTATCGCCAATATTAAAGAATTAGAAATTGAAAAAAAAAAAGTTATGCAGCTGGAATATATTTGTGCATGCTGATTTTTTCTCTAAACTTAAGTTTACTTACTTCTTTTTGATTAGAGAACGGATCACATTTCAACAAATTCAAATTTTTGCTCCAAACTCCATTCTCGAACTGGAAAAAAACATGTTTTTAAATATCATTAAAGGATTAGGATATGTTTTTTGTTGCTCAAAAATAAAAATTAAAAAAAAACAACTTTCAATGTTTTAATTCGTTTTTTTAACAAACAACAACACATCCTAAAACAAGCAGTGCCGGATAAAAATATTTCAGTTTTTTGAGAATATCTCAGTTCGGAAGATTCCGACAAATTTGCTGTAAAGGCAAAAAAAGTTTCTTGAATAATTTCAAATATTATGCGAAAACTTCAGTTCAAACTTTTTCTTATTTTACGAGAAAATGCAAAACTTCAAATTTCACCTTTTTTTTTCAATTTTTCAATTTTTTTTATTTTAATTTTTTTTTGTTTTAAGGAAGTTTTTGTTCAAATTTTGTTTTTTAGAATGAAAAGGTGAAAAATCTAACTTTAGAACAACCTGACTCGAAAATTTGAGGTTTTAAAATGAAGTTTAAGCAATCTGTGAACTATAGGCGTTTTTGTAAAAAAAAATCGCCTGGGCGACCTCGCACTACTACTCATTTAATGAACAGGAACATCGCCCGGGAGCCTAGAAACAAGCCGGATATTACTGCGACGGAAAATTCTGCTCATGTAGCAGTTCCGGGAAGCTGTCCACCTCATGTCAGAATAGTAAGACGTCGTGTGGTGGAATATGTTCTTCATGAAATACTTTAAGAAACATTTTTTGCCTTTACCGCAAATCAATCGGAACCCTCCGAATTGAGATATTCTCAAAAAAAAACTAAAATGTAATATTTTTTTGTCCGGCACTGTATATTTCATAAGTAAACAAAATATTAAAAAAAAAAATTTGAAACACGATTATAAAAAAATTCTAATTAAAATAAATTCGTCACATCTTTTAAAACTAATTTGATTATGAACCACTTTTTTTCTTTAAGATTATAGATTATTTTTTTTTGTTAAAGTTTGTTCTTTCTTTTCATAACCATGTTGATTAGTTTTTCTTTCTATTTCTGGAAAATGACATTAGAGACGAGCTCAAGAATCTTTTTTTCTCCGAAGAAAACTATTGTGTCCCCCATATCGGCGAACACATTTTTCTTCTTCTTCAATTTCCGATAAAATAATGAGAATGACTATGATGTTGTTAGAATTCTGAATCAAACTAACTCTTTATTGGTTTTTTTTCTGGGTCTTTTTTTTTTATCAACAACACGTTGAAAAGCTAGATTATAACGCTTTTCTAACGAAACAAACAAATAAATGCTCAAAGGTAGAGTTAATTTAACCGTTATTAAACCAACGTTTTTTTCAACAACACCTATCCTTTTATTTTTAATCCACAGTAATTTTTTAGATACATTGTATATATGTATAAATTTATGCAAATCCCCCTAAAAGATTAAAAAGCATATAAAAACAAGTAGTTCCTTATGTGTCTCTCATTTTTTTTTGTCTGAAAAAAACAAGACTATTCAAGCATAGATTGCGAACAGCACATTTAAATATTTCTTTTCTTCTCCTAATTGTTTTTTTTTTTGCTTCTCTGTTACATAATATGGAGACAACTGAACAATCATACGATTTATTTTTGCTTAAAAATTGTGAAGGGTGTTCAAATAAGGATTATGTTATACTTGATGCACACACACACACGTTCTTTCATCTACTCATGTCCTTGTTTTTTTTTTTTTTTTTAGCTTTTTTTCCAGTCTCAAATTGCATTAATTATTCAAGTGCTCGTTAATTTTTACAGCAAAAACACCTAGATTTTATTATTATTTTATTTTGTTTAATTCGACACATTTTTTTTTCAAGCGTCATTTTTTTTTCGAATATCTTTTCTTCATAAAGGGTATATGATGGCGCATATCAATGACTCAATTGTGATTGAAACAAGTGAAGCATCGTTGGAAACTGAGATTCCAACTTATTTAATTAGTGACTATGTTGAGATTGTTTACTTGGGTGTTGTTTTGTTGTTTGGCATTCCATCAAATATAATTATTCTTCGCAAATTGCTCATTGAGCAGAGGCTATCAAATCGTGATACGGTTAAGGTATTTTTTCTCTTGTTTCGAATTTTTATCGAAATATTGAGCTTCAATTTTTTTTAGAGTGGGTTTGTGATGCTCAAAATCAACTTGAACGTAACCGATCTTTTTATTCTTTTCTACGCGTTAGGAAAACTTATTTGGTTAATTACTTATCAATGGGTTGGAGGCGATTTTTTGTGTCGATTTTATCAAGTTCAATACAACCTTTTCCTGTACTAACTTCTAGAATTTTTATGAATCTTTAGATGTTTTCTATGTTTTCACTGTATAGCTCATCAAATATAGTTGTTTGTATCGCTCTTGATCGTCTTCGAAATGTACTTTATGCAAAAAAAGTGCACATAAAATCGGAAAAGGTTTTAATCTAAATTGTTTAATTTTTCCAAACAATTTTCATATTTTGCAATTTTTAGGTCAGCACCGTTACCGTATTTGCTGTGATATCATGGATTGCTGCTTTTATTTGTAGTCTACCACAATTTGTTATTTTTGAAGCCAATGAAGTCTATCCAGGATTTATACAATGCACAGATATTTGGCAACTTCGTCGACACAAGTAACTTTATTGAGATGATTTCAATAATTTCTTTGTTTTTGTTTTCTTTTAGAGAAATGAATTCTGGTACAATTGATATGAATACAACACTGGACCGAGATTTGTTTATATTTTCAAAATGGTTTGAAACCGCATACAATATTATACATTTAGTAAAAAAAAAACTGAAATTTCCAACAAGTTTGCGAGAAATTATTAATTTTAGATATTAGTATTTTGGGGACCACTACTGGTTTTAATTATTACTTATGCTCTCATTGCAACAAAGCTCATGAAATATTCATTAAAACCTCCAGGAGCTTCTATTAATAGATTACCATTGCCAACAACTGATTCAACCAGAGGTCAGTTTTGTAGCACTGAAATTCAACAGAAGAGGCTGAAATATGTATGTGCTTCAATGAGCTGAAACATACTTTAAAGCTTTTGCGTATGTTATGAATTTGGCGGCCACATTCAACAGACCAAAACACATAAAGAAATAAGCTACTGTGTTTTCTATTTTTAATTTTTTTCCACAAACTCAAACCGAAACAAAATAAGTTTTGAAGAAAGTTTTCCATTATAACAAAAGGGTCAAAGTGCGTAGAAATTTTATTACTTTTGGTTCGGTCACCAAACTTTTTTTTTTTTTTTTTTGGTTGCACTTGACGCAAAAAAGACATCGAGACATGACATTTTCAGACAAATGAGGTGGAAATTAATTGAAACATTTTGTGCAATAATTTTCAGAGTTAATAATAAAAAGTGGTTTTCACTGAATAGACAATTTCAAGGCTTCCTCCCCCACATTTAAGACAAAAGCTAGACAAAAATTTTTAAATAGCTGTTTCTGTTGAAATAGAAGTTTAACTCTTTATTAACGTTTTTTTTTCAGAATTTATAATGACTGAAAATACTGAAAATGAAATTTCTCTACAATTGCTTAGCTCGAAAAAGGTATGTCGGAAAAAAAATTAAAAGAAAAAAAAAACAAATCATTGCTTTCCATAAATTGTATTAAACGAAAAATTATTAGATTCTACGATCCAACTCTCTGGAAGAAAAACAAAATGATTTGAACATTTCCCTACATTCTCAAATGCATCCATTAAAAACAAATCGCGTTCGGCGATTCCGAATAAGTGAGCCCGATAAAATATTTAGTGTACGGTGGATAATTGAAAACAACATTGGAAATTCAGCAAGATTTGCGAAAAATCTTACAACCAACTCGACATCAACAACAACAATCACAACAAGCAGCGCATCATCGCGCCTGCCGACGTGGCGAAAACAATTACGAAGCCGAGTGTTCCGAACAACGATGCTTGTTATTCTTACACATTTTCTGTTTTGGTTTCCATACAATGCCCTTGGGTTAATGAAATATGTCAGTCAGCCATTGTTTGAGTAAGCCTTCTTTTTTCATTCTTTATTTCCTTCTTCCCCGATTTTCATCATACAATGCGAAAAACTTGAAAAAAATAACAAGAAAAATTGATTTGAAAAGCAAAATACATTTACAGTCAAAACCATAACACAAAACTCAGCTTAACGTTCATTCGTTATAAATATTCAAATATTCACATTTATCTTTGAAGAATTATGTGAATCTGAATGAAAACTACTCAAACAATATTAAAGAATTTTCTGGCTGGAAACAAAATCCCGTCTAATTCAAAATCAAATTAGAAAAAAAAAGCGCAGAACCGATCTTTCTAATTATTTTATCTGCAATTCAACTGACGTTAAAATGAAAAACCACTCCTTTTTTTTTTTTTCAAAAAGTGCTTTTTCATTTTCAGAGAGTCTTTGAACTAAACTCTATGATGGCATGATTTTCAGATTACTCAGCGCTAACGCAAACATTTTCAAAGATTTGCAAATTCTCATCACTCTTATCAACCCATTTTTATATGGTTTCTCGGCTAATCATTAATGTTTGATTGTTTCAAAACAAATTTGTTTTTTTTTTTGTAAATGATGATGAAGAATACAGTGTCTCTTTCTTTTTATTTATTTTTTATTATTTTCGCTGTGAATACATTGTTCTTATTTGGTTTAATATAGATTCGCTATTCAAAGAATGTTTTAAACAGCGTTTTAAGGTATCAAAAATTATTATAAATCCTCTATGGATGTATTACGTAGTTTTTAAATATGGGCAAAAGATTAATAAAATTTCAGAATATTTTTTTCGAAACCCGATTATTTTAAAGTTTAAACGTTGCCATGTGACGAATACTCGTTTTTTTTTGCTCAAAAACCAACTCAATCAGTGTTTTAGAATAAACTTATTTGTACTTTTCTATTCAGTTTTTTTTAATCAAAAGTCATAGCGGAACACATTTTTTTAAAAATGTTTTCTTCACATTTCTTTGTTGGTTCAACTCAAAAGTGTGAGAAAGAAGAAAGTAATTTGAACACCAAGAAAATAGTGTTTTGAAATTATTTAAGTGGAACATTATTTCGTGCAAGTGCGAGCAAATTTTCGAATCAAGTTGTTTGCAAAGCTGAATAATGCGGCAAAAAAAACAAAAAATTGAAAAAAAGCTTAATAATAAATCCATTATTTTTTTACATTTCTACATGTGTATCTTCTCGATCAATCATTTCTGAAAATGAATTTAAAAAAAGTCTAAGCCTTGAAAATAGTACTGGATTATTTGAAGAAGAACAAAAAATGAGCAAAGTCAACAACTAAAACCCTCACAACAACTCTTTCCTTGTTCCTTTTACTTTTGATCTTTTCTCTTCCAAAACGTTTAAAGTTTTAAAGTTCAAAAAATTGCAGACATGACATAATTAATATTATTTGTATTTTTCATTTTTCTCCCGCCACAAAATCTCAAGTTTTTACCCGAAAAAGAACAAAAAAAGTCTGAATAATTGTTACACACACACTTTGTTGTGTACTTTATTTTTTTCCTTATCTATGTTTTTCAAAAAGAAAAGAAAAACGTTCATTTCAAATATGTTCGTTCTTCCCTTCAAGCGGCACATATCTCCAGCCAAAATTGTGTGACCCGCCCATCGCCCATTTTTTGATATCCTTCGTTCTCGTTTTTCTATGTTATAAATAATATTTGGGTGAATCTCCGTTTTTAGTTTTGCACTTGTTTACCAAAAAAAAAAAATAAAGAAATAAATAAACTACAAACTTCTCCATATTTCAGTGATGTTTTTTTTTTATTTTAAATTTGCCCCCTGTTTACTTTGATTTTTGTTTGATGTGTTTTGCTTCTTCTTCTTCTTCTTCTTCTTCTTCTTCTTTATTTTTTCATCTTCTTCAAAGCGTTGACTAGAAATAAACAACTTCTCACGTATTTGCAAGCATTAAACCAATTGTGGACAGCACCATAATTTTATTTTTCAAATAACATTGCTGAAAACTATTTAAATGCTTAGAACATTTCCTAAATGCTTGTAGAAAAAAAATAAATTTGGTGTGTTCTCACTTTTCTTAAAAAAAAAGAACTAGAAACTTCAAGATTTTCAAATAGCTAATGAGAGACGATGAAGAGCGATGTATCAATATCGAATTTTTTATTTCTTAAGCTTTTTGTTTCAAGAGAGAAAAATTAACATTCTCCATTGAACAGTTCACTGAATACTTTTTTTTCCCACACAATGAACAATGTTTTGCTTATAAGCCTTCATTTGTTTCCAATTTTAGTCTTGAATCAAAAAAAAAAAGCATTCAGATTTTTTCCTGCTAGAAATCCGTTTTATTATTAATCGCGGATAAGTTATAACTAGAAAAAAAAACGTTATTCTTGAAATATGACAGCAGAATTGTTTTTAAATCTGTTGTCAATGATTTTTTTTTCCTGCTTTTTATTTCAGACTGAAAATAAATGATTCCGCAAAAAAATAATTGCTATTTTCAACCTAGACAAGGATAAAATTTGGGCGGACACGCATAATGTATGTACATACAGAGTGTACATATTTGTACCTTTCTATTCATTTTAAAATGTATTATTATTAATTAGTTAAAAAATAATGAAGCCAACTTAGTGAGCAACAAGTTCAACATTTTAATTGCACTACTCATTTATAATATTTTTATTTACTTATGTACATATGTTTATTCTAATTTTATTTGAAATTTACATTTTTAGATCGCTAATTTTTTTCGAATTCCAATTCTAAAATGGTTTTCTTTTAGATTCAAATATGCAGCGCTTCATTGAAAATTCTAGTCAGAAGTTTTTAAATAAAAAATAATTCATTCATGAAAATTGAAAAATTACCGTATACCCTTATGTTTTCACTAATTATTAATATTTTTATTTTTGAAAGTTTCAAAGTCATTTGACTAAAGGTTCAATAATAGTTTGATTTTTTTTGCGTGTACTTTTAAATTTGATAGCAATCAAAAAAAAATGAACGCATCATTGTTTGAATTGTTGAAAAAAAACGATGAAAAAGATAACAAAGTGTGAAGCCCGTAAAAATCAGAGTATTCATATTTTGTTATTTTTTTCATTAAAAAATTAATAAGTAGTAAAATAACTGAATATCATTCTATACCACAAAAAAAATAATAATGATACGCTTGATGTCAAACAAAAAATAGAGTGAACTGAATTATCTTTCAGCTATTTTTTTTTGTAAACAACTCGTTTTTTTTTTTTTTTTTTTTTGAAAGTTCCGGTAGCCATGTTTTTCGATGCACATATTTTTTTAATTTAAAAAAAAGTATTCTACGCTGAATGGAAATATAAACAATGATTTTTTTGGAGAATAACAATTTTTGTTATGCTTTCATATTCCGTGTATATGTTGTCATTTTTTTAATCAGTATTCTTTGTTTCAAAAAAAAAAATTTTAAAAATGGGTTCAAAGGAAAAATGGTTCAATATTTTTTTTGAAAGTGGTCATTGAAATCATTTTTCGTGAACAAATTGAATGATTTGAAAAGCAAAAAATTAGGCTTTTGAGAAAAAAAAAAGCAGAAACACAAAATTCCGATATTTCATTAGGGATTGTATTCTTCCCATTTTATTTCAGTCGACTTATTTTCTCTCAACATCATTATTATGAGACAGTGTTGACAAAAAATACTCAAGTTTTATTAAAAAGCTGAATAAGCTGAATATGAGCATAAAGAAAAACGAATATTATTTTTGTTTGGGTTTGTCCTATATTTCTCTTTTATATTCAAAAAAAAAAAAATTTTTTTTTCAATATAAAAATAATAGTAAATCAAAACATGGATAGATAACTCAACGAAAAAAAGGGCGTTGAAAAAGAATAAGAAGCATTCAACACAAATTGATTATGTAGTTCAGATTTTTGATTGCAAATAGTACGCTTCCCACCATTATATTCAATGATGAAGACACAACAAAAAAAAAGTGTCTTTCAATTTTTTTTTATACTTCAAGAAAACATCAGAAAACAGAAGAACCAATAAGTTAGTTACCGCATTCAAGGCAAACTTTAATAGGAAAAATAAAAAAAACATTTCGAATTAAAGCGAATTACTCGTTTAATTTTTTGGCAAAATTATAAATAATAAAACCTTTTTTTAAATAATTGTTTTACAATTTTTCGAAATTTCTTCTACTATTATTAAAAGTATTTTTTTTATTAAAATGTTAGTGTCATTTAATTTCATTTGTCAACTTTTTATATTTTGTTAGACTTTCAAAAAAAAACTCGTTTGAATTATCAAGATCTTTTTTTTGATTTCATTTATTTTTTATTTTTACAGCGATGGATTTTCAATTGGTGTCAAATAATGCTTTATTTCCTGGTATTCCTGAGAGATTATTATGGGAGAATATTGAAATATTTGTGCTGATTTTAGCTGTTGCAATCGCATTGGTTTTTAATTCTTTAGTATTAGCTCAAACATTATCAACCAATAAGTGAGTTGAGTTTACTCGACGCTTTTTTTTCTATAAAGAAAAAGAAAAAAAGAAATTGTGAAACGTTGACCGAATAAATTGCAGCACATTAACACATCGGAATCATATTCTCGGAAAAACGAGAAATTGTTTCTCAATGTTCAAAATCAACTTGTGTATTTCAGATTTTTTAATTCTTCTAATTTATGCTCTTGGCAAAGTACAAAATTTTAGCAAAAAAAAACCCAATCATCGAAAAAAAAATCATATTTTCAGATAATTTGGCTCATTACATTTGAATGGAGTTTTGGAAATTTGGGTTGTAAATTTTACAAATTTTTATCATCTTTTTCCTTCTATGCTAGCTCAAACATTATAGTGGCAATTGCAATTGATCGTCTTATATGTGTTTATTCAACACAGATTCAAGGTAATCCTAATTTATTCAGTTTCTCAAAATAACCAAATGAATATCCGAAAAAAAAGAAGGAGAAGAAGAAGAAAAACAAATTGGCTACTTATTCTTTAACAAACCTATTTAAGGTGCAAATAGTATGAAACGAATACGATTAATGCTCATTATTTGTTGGATGATGTCCTTCATTTGTAGTATACCCCAACTTTATATGTGGCAAACAATTCAACTCGAAAAAAGTAATTGGAGCCAATGCGTTTCAGTGTTTGTGGTAAAATTTTGTTTCGTCGAACAAGATGAGCATCAATGGAATTTAGTTCACTTTACAGGCTGATAGTTTATTGTATCGTAACACCAGTAATATGCTGTTAACCTCAAAAACTAAAGCAGCAGCATATGAAATAGCTCATCAAAGTACCGTATTCTGGATACCATTAATTATAATCATTTTTTGTTATTTTTTTATTGTGCTTAAACTTGTTTCATTTAGTATTCGAGCAAGAGATTCATTAATAAGAAAACGCTTTGAAAATGATGATAAGTGAGACAATTCTCAAAAACCCATTATCGAGCATTATTCAAATTATTTGATTCAGATCGTGCGTTTCTTTAAACGAATGCTATACTAGTAAATTATCGGACACATTTGCGCCTCTTTGGAAAATCAATTCCGGACGACGCAACAGTCATCAAATATCTGGAAGAGATCAAATCGGCTGCTCAATTCCGACAACAAACTCCACAACCACAACAGTTTCCTCAGCTCAAAGAGTGTCTGGTTCATGGAGAAAACAGCTGAGATCAAGAGTCTTCAAAAGCGCTTGCTTAATTGTTGTTGCTCACATTGTATTATGGCTCCCTTATAATTTCATCAGCGCGACAAGGTATACAAAAAGAAATTATCAATCGCTTCTATGATTTCTCTAGCGTTTTTTTTTCCAGATTTTTCAATGAAAACTTTTACAACACCGCAATGGAAAATGGTGGAAATGTTTTAGAAGATTTGATAATTATCAATTCTCTTCTTAATCCTCTGATATATGCTGAACGTTCAACAACACGTGGTTCAAGAAGAAGACGAGCTTGATTCAATTCATTTTGTGCTTTTTTTTTTTTTCATTTTTTTGGTGAATTACGGCTAAGTGATAATGTGAAAGATTTGTTTTGTGATATTTTTAACAATTTTTTCCCGCCAAAAAAAAAACAAGAAAAAAAATAGAAAAGAAAAGTAAACTCACTTCGCCTGATCCAACATGAATCCAATTTGATCGCTCGTGATCAAGAGCATATTTTTTGCGACAATAGACGAAAACAGATCCATTTACAGGTCTACCATGGAAATATCTGTTTGAAAAAAATGAAATAATAAAATTTTATTGAAAAAAAAAATGACAAACTTTGCTTCGAGAGTGATTGGTGTTTGGTCAATTTCGGCACTATCATTCAAGAATCCAGAAAGACGATAATTGGGTAACTCTACAAAATATTTGATTAAATATTTATCAAAAATTATTTAAAAAATTACCATAGCTTAATACTTGAAATTCTTTTTTGAATGGCTCTTTCAAAATGGAGTCTCTTTTATCGTCGACCGCTTTAACTAAAATTTTCCAATCGCCATAAAATGTGTGCACTGGAATCTCGAACTTTTCCGCAATGATTTGTTCATTCTCTTCAACTTTTCTTCTCTTTATTGTTGAAGTTTCTTTGAAACCTTCATTATTCTGAAACAATTGAAGCCGCTTTTTGATCATAATTTCTTCACTCATCACTTACCACCAAAAAAATATCAAGTTCTCCAGTATAAATGCTGCCACGATAAGTGAGTGGCAAAATACGAACATTTACTGGAAAATTGTTCAATTCTTTTGCAAAAACTTTAGAACTTGAAAGTTGCTAACAAAATTTTGAAAAAAATCGATCAAATTTTTATTTGAAAAACGTTAAAAGAAAACTTTTTTTCAATTTTATTTCAGTTTTAGGTAGATTATTCTGAAAAAACTGAATAATCAATTGGAAATTTTTGAAAATTTGATTTTTTTGTGTTTTCACAGGATTTCGTGAAAAATTAAAAACCTGTCATCTTTTTTTTTCTTAAACTTTTCAGACAAACACCCACCTGTTTCTCCTGATCTATAAATTGGTTTATCGATATGAATATGAACACTGTACAAGTCGGGTATAACAGGAATTTTCTTTTGAAGAATTGTAGATCCTTTTTCCTGAATAAAACGTTGAACTTTGACACAACCAAGAAATCATTGGTTCACTGACTTTGATTGTAACTGTTGCAATTGAGAAAGAGTTTGACGCGGCGTGAAACGTGAAATCTTGCAAGTTTCCAGATAGTTTTGTTTTACCAGTGGCTTGTTCAACATATATTGCAATATCAGTTGGTGGATCCTATCGAATTAGAAAGCGAATCAAATTTTTTTCCAATTAATTCACTTACATTAATAACAGTTATGGTGTTTTCTCTTTGAAATGTGAAGTACGGAGGAAGCACAATTAAAGGTGCGCTTCTGAAAAAAAAACAAAACGCTCTTTTCTATCTTCATCAAAAAGTTCAACACTTACTGGACTGATTGAATAACATTGAAAACGAAAAAAATTGAAAAAAGAGATAGAAAGTGATGAGCATTTTTCATTTTTTCACATTCTTTGAAAATTTTTGAATCTAAAAAAAAGGAAATTTTGTTAAATCAAACAAGAAAAGAGTAGAAAAAATAAAAAGAAAGAAAAGCTGACCAACAATGGCGAACAGAGCAAACAGTTGGGAGAAAGAAATAAGGAAAAAAGGCAGTTCAATATAAAATTGTACGCTTTTCTTTTAACTGTTGAAAAATCTAGAAAAACATTGAATTAAAAAAATGAAGAAAAAAAATTCAAGTAAAAAATCGTTCCAAAAAGTTGAAAAACTATATTTACGAACACATTATTGAATAAATGTCGCTCCCGTGAAATTTTTCTGAGATTTTAACTGATCATCATTTTTTTCTTCATCTTCTTCTTCTTTTTCTTTTTCTTCTCTTTCTCCTTTTTTTTAATCATATTTCGTTGTTCATCATCATCCTGTTCGATGATTTGTGACGTTTTTGTTTCTTTGAATCTTATCCATCTCTTGTTTCGTTCTAATCTTCACTTTTTATATTAAGTTCGGGCAATCTCATTTCATGTGGCCCTCAACTTGATATTATAAACAATTATTTTTGCTGCCCAATTTTACAATTGTTCAATCATTTTTCATTCGTCGTTTTCTTCACACTTAGACAGGTTTTTTTGTTTTGATATTATCTTTATCTGTGGATTATATTGGTTATTGATTCTATTCAAAACATGGACATAATGAACGTTCATTGAAAACAAATTTTTTACTGAACAAACAAATTGTGGGTTCAAAAAAGTGTTTAAATTTTTTTAATGTATAAAATTTCATAGATTTTAATACTTTTTGACAACAAATTAACTAAAATTAATGAAAAATAAAACCACTAGTATCAATTTAAAAAAAAAAAAAGAAAAGAAAAAAATGTGACTTGCGTAGAAAACAAATGAATGAGTCATACAACTGACATTAGTATACCACCAAAAAAAGATTTAGAGAGAAGGAGAGGGAGAGAGAAGAGAGAAAAAAGGAAAAATAAAATTTTTTTCACAAAACACTCAAAATACGCTGTAGATGAATGATAATAATTTTTGAAACGCCAGGGTGAATCTTTTAGTTTTTCCTGACACCAAAGAACATTTAATTTTTCTGGTGGATAAAAACGCTCCGATTACTAATTAATGCGTAACTTGATCACAGAAAAAGAAATGTAGTTTAAAAAAAGGATTTTTTGTCAAACATGAGATCATTAAACATTGTTTTTTTCAAAATTTATTCAAGACTACTGAACAAATAAAAATGTTAATTTAAAAATTGTAAAATACTGTTAGCAAATACAGTATTTTTTTTTTCAATTATTACAGATTTAAAAAATACATGAAATAAATTTATTGCTTAAGTTTTTTTATTTCGAATATTATCATCTACAGAAAAAGACGCACATGGAAGTAAGTGTATGAATGTATAATAAATAATAGAAAAATCAATAATAAATATGAAATTAGAAAAAAAGGGAAGGAAAAAGAGATCCAACAACAAAAACAATTTGTTTGGTCAGGACATTTTTGCAGTTTGTTTTTCTATTCAATCAGTTTTTGTTTCTGTAGAAAGAAGAAATGAAATAAAATCGAAGTTATCTACCGGCATTGAAAAGTTCAAAATGAAACAAGAAAAAAAAGGGAAGGAAAGAAGATGAATGGAAAATAAAGTCAAAAATAAGATTGTTCTGTTGGTTGAAATGGAACATTTTAAAATGGCTGCAATTTCAACTACAATTTATGCTTTCTCTTGTATTCTTTGCAACAAATTTCTGTGCATCGTTGTAATGAATTGAAGTTGTTCAATGTTCCTTCACATCCTCCATACTGATATTCAACACACGTGTCACTGTTTGCATCATATCCGTATCTTTTCTCAAAACTATCGCATGGTCCTGGATCGCGAGCCGAAAGACAGAAATCCATTGGGTCCTGAAAACAGCATTTTTTGTTAATTAATCGATAATATTGATAAAAATGTTTCATTTACCTGGCAACAAACAGAAACGTTGTATTCAGACGACATATGACAAATGAATCCATCCGGACATCCTTTGTCAATACCACATGATGTGACAACATTTCCTTCAATCAATGGAATTCCGTGTGGACAATAATTGCGATACTCTGAACATTTTATGGATCCTTTTTTCTTAAAGCAAATTAAAATAATCAATACCTGGACAAGCTTCTACACATGTTTTCTGACTGATGAAATTGTTTTCATTTCCTCCAACTCCACCATAAGTGAATGGTGCACATCTGAATTTTTTGATGGCTTGTTTTTACAAAAATGTTAATTTGAGTTTCTGACTGTTTTACCTGTTTTGTTTTTTGTCAAAGAACCATCGTGGTAAGTCTTCGGATCCGCTTCCTTCCTCCACATTTTGATCACATGAATCGATATCTGAATAAACTCATTTTTTTCAGGTTTCGGAGAATTGAATTGGGTTTTCAGCCACTTTGTTTTGGACAGCACAACGTTGTCAATGCGCTTGATCCTACGTGACAATAACTTTTGGCTGGACAACTATCAACTCGTTGACTGCTTGTGCACAATAGTCGTTCACCAGCTGAATCAACTAATGGCTCTCCATGACCGCATGGATTCAATTCTAAAAGTTTTAAATTTAAATTTGATAAAGATCAACGAAAAGCTTACCTTTGCAAGCTTGTCTACAAGTTTGTTTGGTAAGGAAATTGTTTGAGTTTCCCTTTATTCCTTTGTAAACAAATGGCCGACACATTTGAATTCCGCCATCAAAGAACCAACGTTCAAGTTTTTCGCTTCCTTGTCCAACTTCTAATGGAAGATCACACGGACGTCGAGCTGAATTAATATTTTCAAATTTTAAGCCGCCTTGTAAAATTAAAAAAAATAGATTTTCCTACTTCCTGGGCAACAATTAGTGTTTTCGGGACTTCCGCCAACGTGACAATAATAACCATTTGGACAGGTATCTTCACCACCACAAATAACTGGCTCTTTTTGTGAATCAAGAAGTGGTTCGCCTTGCTGACATGGATTTGGTAAAACTGAAAATCAACCAATTTATAACAATTTTTTTATTAATTGACACACCTGGGCACACAAGCTCGCAATCTTCCATTGATAGGAAATTGTTGGCGTTTCCTTTCTGTCCTTCGTACACGAAATCGCGACAGCGACGAGTTTCCTTATCATAATAGAATCTGTTGATTGAAAATCCGCCAGTTCCAGTCGCTAATGGTTGTTGACATGGATCGCCATTTTTCGGACAACAATAATTATCGGCGCCTTCGACACCAATATGACAGAAATGAGTTGATGGGCATCGTTCGTTCGGTGAGCACAACTTTGGTTTGGTTCCAACCAGCAATGGTTTTCCGCTTCCACATGGATTCTCGAAAATTGGACAAACTGCCAAGCAATCTTCTTGAGTGAGGAACATATTCTGATTTCCTCCTTCACCACTATAAATATATTTGACGCATTTATTGAGATTTTTCTCGAAATGCCATCTGGTTAAATGTGAGTTTCCAGTTCCTTTGATCATTGGTAGCTCGCAAGTGTTTCCAACTGCCGAACAGCAAACCGTTGTTTCAGTGGTGATACCAACGTGACACCAATGAGTGCTTGGACATGGAGAACTTGGACTACAAGCTCTTGGCTCATTAGTCGGCGTCATGAGCATTGTTCCTGAACCGCATGGATTTTTGCATTCCCGTTTACATTTCTGTTCGCATTGTTCCTTCGTTAAGAAGTTGTTCTGATTTCCCTTTGCTCCATTGTAAATAAATGATTTGCATTGACGGTTGCATGATTTGTCTGATGGATCGGCAAACCATCTAGTGAGATTACCAGTTCCTTCACCGGTAAACATTGGAAGAGAACATGGGTCTGGCGAAGCTCCTGGACAACAAACCGATGATTCTTTAGTGGCTCCAATATGACACCAGTTTCCAGCGCCACAATCAGTTCCATTATTTGCTGAGCATTCTCTTTTTTGAGCATAGTTCACTGGCACTGGACATGGATTATCCCACTCTGAAAAAGTTGAAAAAACACTTTTTTGAGTAAATTTTACATTAAAATCAAATACTTTGACATTTTTCTCGACATTGAGAAAGAGATAAGAAATTGTTTTCATTTCCTTTCAAGCCCTTGTAGATAAATTCAGTACATTTTTTTGCAAATGTATTATAATAAAAACGCTTCAACAGTGCTTTTCCCTGACCCACATTGATTGAAAGTAAGCAAGGATCGGTAACTGAAAAATCGAACGTCGCAAATGCGCAAAACAATTGAAAAGCAAACAAAACAGCCACGAGGGGCGATTATTTTGTTGTCTTGAATCAAATCGACTTACGTCCACTGGTCTCGCAGCAAGCAGTAAGTTCCGGGTTCTCACCAATATGACAATAAAAGCCGTTTGGACACATTGAATCATCGTTTGGTCCACAAATAATGCGACTTCCATTTTTATATTTGGCCGCATTACTGAATTTGCACGGATTGGTTAAATCGGCGACAACACCTTTAATTAAAAAGACATTAAAATTGGTTCATTTTCGAACATTATTCACCACTTTCACACGCATCAACACATTGAGCTTTTGTAACAAAGTTGTTACTATTTCCACGAATTCCTTTATACAAAAATCGTTTGCATTCTTTGGATTGGCTATCGAAATACCATCTAGCAACAAGCTCATCACCTTCTCCAGTGTCACGACGTTGAGAGCATTTATCTTCAGATGAAACTAATGGACAACAAGCAGTGGTAGAGAACGATGCTCCAGTATGACAGAAATGGTCCTCGGGACATCCACCATTGGGTTGGTTGAGATAATTACATGAAATTGGAGTGGAGAACTCATTGAGCAATGGTTGACCAACAGCACATGGATTCGAGTATTCTAGAACAATTGTTTTGATTTTCTTATTTGTTATTAATGATTCGCGTGTGGGATTTTAATTGAAATTTTGTTGAATAATAGTCATTGAACATAAGTGTTTTATCACACGTCACGGATCGGATCAAATAATCATTGCGCTGCTTGAACCTCTTCACTTTTTCATTTTCTCACGCATCAAAACTTACAAAACACTAACGAAAAAGTCAACAAAACTTCAAGTACAAGGCCCACTGGTCAAAAACTATTTTTGAACATTCAACTCACTGGTTTTTGTTGTTTGTTTGCGCTCTGGTCTCAAGTATCTTGTGGTGGGTGATGCAGTCGTTTCAGGAGCTTCTGTCGGATCGGTGTGTGATGGTGCCAATGAGGGTGTCGACTCTGGTCCCGGTGTTTCAAGAGTCGTCGTTGAAGTTGTTGTTGGCTGGAAAAACAATTTTTTCAAATATAATCTTTAAAAAAAATAACCTCAGTTGTCGCAACCGTAGTTTTTGGGTAAGTGATTGGTGGAAGAGTGCCAGCTGGTAACGGAACTGGATTAATAACTGGCCTAACTGGTTGTGGGGCGGAGGGCAATGTTCTTATTTGAACTTGAACATTGGGCAAAGGACGAAGAACATCTGAAAGACAAATCAATTACAGATTGAAACAAACTCGAAAATATTCACTCGTAGGTCTGGAATTCCATCTGTAACGGTTTTGATTGTTACATCTGTTTTGGCAGTTGGTTCGAATTGGATAATACATTGTTCTTTGTTGCTGAGGTTGTTGAACAACCGGTCTGAGTTGTTGCGGATAATAATACTAAAAAGTTAAGAATTGTTTTTCTTTTTTTGCTTTTTTTTAAATTTGAATAGTAGCTTTACCTGTGAAAATGCACATTGTAATAAAATTGCAAATAATAGTAGCAACCTCATCATAAGAATGTAGAAAAATGTCCCTTAAAATTCGAAATGAGAATAATCAGAATGTGGAGCAACGACTGAGGTTGCAAAACAGCTAGGTATTTCAAAAGGGCGGTCAAGTTCGTGAAATGAGTGACCGTCGGCCGGAAATGTAAATAAGGGTTCCATAGTGGGCGGTGCAGTGAGAATGGATGAGGACTGATGTGATGAAAAAAAAAAGAAAGAGATGGAGAAACACGAGGAGGAGTGAAACGAGAAAAAAATGTGAAAGGCTCAACGGGGTCTTATTGATGAAGAGTTCGACAAAAAAAATTGTTTTTACTCGGGTTTTTGTCCGTTGACATTCAATTTCACGCACACACACAATTAACAGAAAAAAAAACTCAAAGGTGGTTTTCTGAAGTGTTCGGAATTCCAAAAAAAAAAAAAACTGTTGACTCGTTGAATATTCAGAAAAATTCTTGATTTTTTAAAATTGTTCATAACACAGTATCAAGCTGTTCGGAATAATTAATTCCGGTAGCTAAAAGCTTCCGACCAATTTTTATTTATTTTTATGGTTTTGAGTGATTTCTATGCGAACTTTGTATCTGTTTGATGGTGATTTTTTTCTGTTAAGCTTTAATTATTTTTAAAAAGATTAATCCAAATATTAATGATTCATTGAAAGCCTCGGTTAGAAAAAACAAACACTTTACTTAAGATTTGAAAAAAAACGAGGGAAATCATCATTGTTAAATATATCCCACGTAATGGTGTGCGCGACCTTTTCAATTTTCTCAAAAAATTTGACAAGAAGAGCCAGGCAGCACTGTCGCGCTAGATAAGAGCAAAAAGGTAAACGTTTTGACATGTAGTTGACATTGTTATTTGGCGAACTTAAACATTAAAAAACCACTCAGTCTGTTTTCTTTAAATAAAACAGACCATGTTTATTTCCTCGCTTTTCCCTCCCCCCCCCCTACTCCCGTTTCTTTCCGTCTCGGCTATTTCCTTTCCCTCACCCCATCCTCTTCCTCATTTTTGTAAGCTTTTTTGAGCAATCACAGAGTTCTGAGCACAATTTCAACTTCCGTGATAAGATTTTTTTAGTTAATTTTTGAAGCAATAAAAGTGTCCCTGATAAGAATACAACAATGATTTCAGTCTTTAAAAGACGTCAAGGTTTTAATTTATGTTGTTTTGCATTTTATTTTGAAAAACAAAGTTAGAAAAGCACCTGAATTGTTTGGAAAAAACTAAACAAAAACTGTTTTATTCTCAATTGAAATTGAATTAAAGTGAACATGATCTATCGGTTTTACACTTTCTTTGATGCCAATAATGCAATTCCAAAACTTTCTAATTCCTCTTTTCCTTTTCTTTTCTTCATTCTCTCCTATTTCCTTCTTTTTTTTTTGGTTTCCCCGTTCAGGATAACATTCAGCAAGAAAAAAAAACCCCGCATTGTTAATTGGTCAATGTCAAAATACACGTAGCGAAACTGCTTAGTGATCGGTATCAAGTAGAACGTAAAACCGGTTGAAGACTAAATAAAAATTCCAGAAAAAAAGGGAAGAAATTTTAATAGACAAATGAATAAAAACAGTTAAACTTTGAAAAAAAAACGTTGGAGTTTATGAAAAATTTCTTGAACGATTCATACATAAAACGGAGTTTTAAAGCAGAATTCTAAAACTTTTTGAAGGCGATGTCCAAAATACTGAAAATTGGAGAAATTAAAAAATGTTCTTTCTGATTTTTTCGATTTTTGTTTATCAGATTAGATTTTCATTTTTGTTATTTACAAGAAATATAAAATGATATAAACATTTTTAGACACAAATTTATTGGATACGCATTTTATTTTAAAAGATATTGTTCATATCACAAACCCCGTAGCGTCGTTTTTTTTTCTTTTTGCTATAATTTTTTTATTTGTTGCAATGGCAAGAAGCGGCGAAATCATGATAAGCAGTAATAAAGAAAAAGAAAGAGAATCACAACATTTACGCGCACTTTTTTTTTCCAGAATGATGGTGATCATAAGGAAAAGTGAGGATGACACAGCGTTAGCAGAAAATGGAATAGTATTGAAATCAAAGAGACGTTCAAGAATCTGAAACCATTTTTTGAGGCGTGGCAACAATGGTAAACCAAGGTCTTCTGTGTCTTCTCGATGTTCCAGAAAGGGTTGACTTGGTATAAATAGATGCCTTTGATAGTTATCAATTCACACAGTTCGTGCAATGGAAGACAAGGCAAAGATCGTTCAAGCAGAGCAACTCAAGAAGTTTGCCTTCTTTGGTAAGTATCAAGTTTGGATTCGATCAAAAGCAACCCGTTTCTAGGAGTTACTGTTTCGACAGTGGCAACGTTGATCGCAATTATTGCGGTTCCATTGCTTTGCGTTCATATGCAATCGGTCCATTCCACAATTTCTGACGAATTAGTCTTCTGCAAGTCAAAGAACTTGAATATGAGGTTACTAAAATTGTTCGAAATTTTAGTTTATTTTGAACTTTTAGAAGCGAAATTGATAAACTTTCTGTGATTCGCGCTCATACCACTAGAGGAAAACGTGAAGCTGCTGAGACATGCTGCTCTTGTGGAATTGGAGAGACAGGACCAGCCGGAGTTCCAGGACAAGAAGGAGCACCAGGACAAGATGGAAAGTCTGGACAACCAGGAGCACCAGGAGCTGATGCTGATGAACAAGGAGTTCACTACGTTCCACCAGAGTTCTGTTTCGATTGCCCAGCCGGACCACCAGGACCAGTTGGAGAACCAGGACCAAAGGGACCACCAGGACCACCAGGTGGACTAGGAGAAGCAGGAAACGCTGGACGCGATGGAAACCGCGGACCACCAGGACCCCGTGGACCACAAGGTGAAGCTGGACCTGATGGAGAAGCTGGACAACAAGGACAAACCGGAACCGTTCGTACTTTGCCATCACCACCTGGTCAACCAGGACAACCAGGAGAGCCAGGAGCACCAGGAGAACCAGGAGCAGATGGACGACCAGGACGACCAGGACGCGCTGGACCACCAGGACCACCAGGAGACAACGGACCACAAGGACAAGCCGGAAAGGACGGAGAAGATGGTGAACCAGGTGCACCAGGAGCTGCTGGACAAAAAGGATCATGCGATCATTGCCCACCACCACGTACTGCTCCAGGATATTAAACCGTCAAGAAGTTTTAAATTCCATTGTCTTAGTTTCGAAAATAAATGCTTTCTGCTTTTTATTTTTTTTTTTTTGTATTAAAAACAATTTTCAAAACATAATTATGCGTGTTAAAAATTTAATTTCTTAATGTTCTATTGACATTCCTCCTTGCCCAAAACAAAATATAAATTCCAATAATGACCAAAGAGAAAAATACTGAAATTCAATCAATATTTGGTTGAGAAAAATCCAACAAACAACATCCACCGACTAACCAGTCAAAAATGATACAACAGCAATGAAAATATTCATATCAGCATTTCGATATCCCCAATTACTATCAGCAAGTGATTTTTTTTGTTCACGATGCCATCTGAAGCATGAAAACCAATTTTTTTTTTGTTTTTCGAACGTCAGTTAGAATTAAGGAAGAAAGTTGAAAAGAAATGAAATGAGAGATAGGAAAAATTGAAAAAAAAAAAACAGTTTAAACCAGAAAAATGTTGTAACTTACACATCAATTTGTAATGTTGAAAAAATTGCGGCAAACAACATTAGTGGTGTCATTGTTAAAAGAAATACAAAATGTACAAACGCTGACCATCGAATGTGAAGAGCTTTGATTGCAACCAAACCAGTACAATTTGCAATCTAAAAATGAGCTTTGTTAATTTTCATTGTTCAGGTATAATTCAAAATTCAAAATATTAACCAAATTGTTAAGTGGCACCCATATATTGATACCATCATCACAATTAACTTTTGTATAAAATGTGGAATAATATAATCCAAGCACAAAGCATATAACGCCAGAAACCTAAAGTTCTTTTTAAAATTCTTGAAATATTTATTAATACTTGTCCCTACAAATGCTATTAATGCTAGTAAACAATTCAGGTATACAATCCATTGGAAAACTTTCCAGGTTTTTACCGGGATACCAAGTAAATTTCGACTTTCTACTACCTGGAAAAATAATATTTTTGATGATATTTAATACTTTTTTTTTGTTAAAGGCATACATCATCAATCCATAAAGAAAACATAGTGAGTTTATTGTCGAACCATCTAAAAGTAATTGAAAACGGCTTAAAAATTACTGAAACCATTTTTTTGAAACAAAATGCTATAAGAATTGGTTGGAATTCATCTGAAAAATTTTGAATTCATTTTAAAATTTTGCAATCGATAATCAAACTTTATTTCAATATTTTCTTATCATTATTGTTCATACCGCCAGCATTTCAATTTTTCTTTCCAAAGTGTGTTGGTTGCTGCATTTTATGTTTTTTTTTTTTTTGTATGCTTTGTTTCATCATTTCCAGTCTCACAACATTTTCTTAAAAAGAAGGACGATCAATTCAGTTTATTATTTTTACAATCCAAGGTAACAATTATAAATACATAGAGTAAACATGAAAAAAAATAAAGAATACAAATACAAATAGATAAAAGAGCCATTGATTCTTTTGACCCGTCATTTTTTTTCTGGTTATTCTCCGACTCGTTGCAAAAACCAAAAGCACCAGCATTTTCAAAAATTGAAAAACAAATTAAATTAAGGTTTAATTTTCTCGAAATGAAACTGTAAATTAAGCCGTTTCAAATCTTCGGCTTTAAATGTTCCATTTGTTGCTTTTCTAGAATAAAATCAATTTTGTAGAACCAAATTTAATATCAACTCACTTGAAAATGGCATCAAACAAGTCGCTCACAAAATCATATAACTCTTTCTCCATTTTATAGACATTATTTCTTTTAATCATCGACAAAGTCTGATCATTTGGTGGAATTTTCTTTTTTGTATATCTTAAATGTGCTCGATTTTCTGAAATTTTACAATAAATCTTTTATTACTTTTGCCAATTTGTTACCGTCTAAACTATCAAAATGTTGCAAAGCATCCCGGAAGAATTCAGGTTTTATCACTTCTAACATCGCAATCATATCTCTAATTCTCTCTGTCGTACCAACGAGAAGATAGTTTTCAAGTATATTTCGTTTTGCTATCTCAAGCGCGTAAGAATTCCCAACATCGCTGAAAAACAACAAAAAAAATGGGAAAAGTGAAAAACTAGTAGAAAAAAGTGTACGGATATTTTTCTCAAATTACTTATTTTTTAATTTGATGAGGTCAACCAGGAAACTAATGATATTTTTTGTTTTCTAATCTTGATTTGTGACAACAATGCTACTATTTTTTCTTTTTCTTTTCAATTTTAATTCTGTATTGCATCGAGGGATTACATTCCCATTTTTATAAATAAATTTGTAGTTTTTTAAAGCTGAACATGACAAATTTGTACTATTAAAGTAAAAAATTCGAACGGTGCTTAGAACGAAGAGCAAAAGCCACGAACTCACCTACAAAAATGAAAATGACCACAAAAATAAGGGATTTGCATCCACATTTGCTTCATATCACAATCTTTTCCACCACGTGCGAAACAGTCGTCAAATGTCTGAAAAACGTCAAGAAAATCACTTGCTCGGATTTTTGTATGGTTTACTTCATTATTTCCTGCTCGACTTCGCTTCAAACCAACACGATAATTATCGCCATATCGCAAAAAATAATAATGAGACAATAATCGTTCCAATGGTTCTCGAACTATATTTATATAAATTGGGTTAGGCAGACCAAATCTTGAACAAAAATTAAAAGTTTGAAAAATTGGAGCACAAAAGTTTACCGCCTGAAGTCAACAAAAGCAATATGTCCGTGATAAAATGCAGGTAACTTTTTATTCCATGAAGTGATATTATTTATAAAGTTGTATTGATCCGGTAAGCTCATTATCTAATAAAATCCATTTTTTAAAAGATTTGATTTAATTTTTAATTTTACCTGTCGATTTTTTGTCATGTTAACATGTAAAACATTGAAGTTATTTTGCTTATATAAATCATAAGCAATTGCATTTGTGAATGTTGTGGAACCAGTCTTTGGAATCTTTGAAATGTTTTAATTGAAACAGAAAAATAAAAAAAACTTAAAATTACTTACTCGGTTATAAATTACAATCAAACTTGTGACTAGCAAGTTTTTTGAAGTTTTAGATGAGTTTGTTGGGAGCTTCATAAAAAAAAGAGATACTAGAAAAAATGAAATAACAGCTAAATAAATCCATTTTCTTTTAACCGTTAACATAAATCTGAAATGAGCAAATTAGAAATAGAGCGGTTAAAAAAAAATATTGCAAAAAATAAATAATAAATTTTTTTTCCGAGAGAACTACATTTGTTTTGTAAAACTCGGACCTTTCAGAACTCTTCCATTTTTTTTTCATCCACGAGAACTACATTTGTTTTGTAAAACTCGGTATTTTCAGAACTCTTCCATTTTTTTTTCATCCACGAGAACTACATTTGTTTTGTAAAACTCGGACCTTTCAGAACTCTTCCATTTTTTTTTCATCCGAGTGAAATACAAACAATTTTTTTTAACTTTTTAAATTAAATTTTCATCTTTATTTTTTTTCATTTTGCATTGATTTTTAAAATTCTTCATTAAAAGTAAAGTTTTATTTAAGTTTTTTCAATGAGTTTAAAGGACTTTGTGTTTTCTGGGAATGTGTTGAAAAATGCATACATAAATGGCCTATTTTCGTTGTCTTCCGCGTAGATAAGTAATTTTTCTTTTATCAGTTTGACCTTTCTTTCTACAAAAGAAAACAAGGAACATTTCTATCTTTCCTAATTTTTTACTAATACTTGAGCGTTATTTCATCGAAAATAAACCGTTTTATTTTCAGAAATGTTTCATGTCTGTAAAAGAGAATCATATAAGTTTGGAAACTATGTCAGAAGTGTTGTCACATCCGCTTCAAATGAAACAAAAAAAATTAATGTTAAAAACCCAGTTGTAGATTTAGATGGAGATGAAATGACGCGAATAATTTGGAAAGAAATAAAAAATAAGGTTTTTTGAAGTATTGAATTAGAGAAAATCAATATTTTTCAGCTTATACTTCCGTACCTTGACATCGATATAAAATATTATGATTTAGGACTTCCACACAGAGACGAAACTAACGATCAGGTTTTTTTTTGCCGAAATAAATTCTTTTAACCCCTGTTCTCAGGTTACAATCGATGCTGCAAATGCGATTTTAAAGCATAACGTTGGTATAAAATGTGCAACAATCACTCCAGATGAAGCAAGAGTTAAGGAGTTTAATCTTAAAAAAATGTGGCTTTCTCCAAATGGAACAATTCGTAATATTCTTGGAGGTTTGTTTTTCAGGTTTTTTGGTTTAATACTTAAACATTTTTTTTCAGGAACTGTTTTCAGAGAACCAATTATTTGCAAAAACATTCCGCGATTAGTGCCTGGATGGACAAAACCTATCACAATCGGACGTCATGCATTTGGAGATCAATATCGATCAACTGATCTAATCATTCCAAAAGGTTCAACTCTTCAATTTGTTGTTAACTGTCCAGATGGAAGCCAACAAGTTCATGATGTTTATGATTTCAAAACATCAAATGGAGTTGGATTAGCAATGTATAATACAGATGAGGTTCAACAAATTTAAGAAAAATAGAAATGACTTTTAAAAATAGATTTTATAGAGCATCAAGGGATTTGCTCATTCTTCTTTCCAATATGCTCTGATGAAAAAATGGCCACTTTATTTATCAACAAAAAATACAATTCTGAAACGATATGACGGAAGGTTTAAAGACATTTTTCAAGAAATTTATGAAAAAGAGTATGAAGTCGAGTTTAAAACCAATAATATTTGGTATGAGCATCGGTTAATTGATGATCAAGTGGCTCAAGCATTAAAAGGATCTGGAGGTTTTGTATGGGCTTGTAAAAACTATGACGGAGATGTTCAAAGCGATATTGTTGCTCAAGGTTTACTTAAATAATTTAATGAAAATAGTTTTTTGTGCACAGGATACGGATCTCTTGGATTAATGACATCGGTTTTAATGTGTCCTGATGGAAAAACAATCGAAGCTGAAGCAGCGCATGGAACGGTTACTAGGCACTATCGTGAACATCAAAAAGTCAACAACTTGTTCACCCTTTTCAATATGTTTTTTTTTCAATTTTCAGGGGAATTCAACATCCACAAATCCAATTGCTTCCATTTTTGCATGGACAAGAGGGCTTCATCATAGAGGTGTTTTAGACAATAATGAAGAATTGAAAAAGTAGATTCCACCAGTTTTTAAAGTTTAAAATTCTATAATATTTATTTTCTTAAATCAGATTCTCATTAACTCTTGAAAAAGCGTGTGTTGACACTGTTGAGGAAGGAAAAATGACAAAAGATTTATCGATATGTGTTTATGGATCTAAAAAAGGAGTTGAGAAAGGAGCATTTTTAATAACCGAAGATTTTTTGTCAGCTATTGACTCAAAAATGGCACATTTAATGAAAAAGTAAAATATAAATGTGGTTGGTTTGTTTTCCAATTGAAATTATTACGCGTGTACGATTTAGACGGTTTTTACTTGTAAAAGAGAAGCCAATGTTTTTAGCGTTCAAAAAGTTTTCGATTTTTTTTTGTGATAATTTGGTTAAATAAATCTTGAAATTAACACATCATTTATTGTTTTATTTAAAGTTGTGGGTTCGAAAATAAAAAAAAATGGTCAGTAAATCATTTTTAAAAAGATGATAGAAAATTTATAATCAGAGAAAAAGAGAGAATTATTCACAACTTGCTGTTAAAGTTCGCAACGAAAATTAAAGAAATTTAGTGTAATTTAACTTAAAAGTTAAAAAAAAACCGAAAGGGTGCATGGAAATGACATAGAAACTTTAATATGTGGAAAATTTACCGTATCATAATAAATTGTTCACGAATATATGCGATAAAAAAAAATGAAAACAATGGAAATAATAAAAAAAGGTTGAAAAAAAGAGGAAAAGGATGTCAGCTTAAACAAAGGAATAGTGAAAAAGCAAAGTGTCATTGTTGTTTCAGAATGGAAAGAGAACTTAGAATCTAGAAGAAATGAGATAAAGATGAGACCCTAAAAATCAAATCACGGGGGGTGGGGAAAAATTGATAGAAAAGGCATTTGATACTCGGCGGAAAGGGATAGAAGAATTGTTGTACAGTAAAGAGACAAACACATTGGAAATTTCACAAATTTTTACAGGTAAACATAAAAATTTTACATGCAAAAGAAAGAAACAAAAAAAAATATATAAAAAACTTTAAAAAATATTGTTTTCGATGAGCTAGGCTCTAATCTTTTAATAAACTGGACGCGGGTATGTGGGCTTTTTGAAATAAAAATCAAATAAGTTAAAAAAAAACATTCAGAAAATGACACAAAGTACAGAAACTTGTCAACGCTTTTGTAACAGGAAAAAAACACATTGAAGAAAATGACTCCAAGACGTAATAAAACCGAAAGTTTTTTTTGGGTGGGCGGTGATTTGAGAAACGAAAATTAATTAGTGAAAAGTTGACAGAAAATGAAAAACAAGTTGAAATGTTCAAAACAATATTCGCATTTTTAAAGCTAAAAACTCTGGGAGTAACACGAAAAGCTAAATGTTTCAACGGCTCTTAAAAAAAAATAATAAGGAGAACACATTCTCAACCACTGGCTAACTGAGGTTGAGCTCATCAGAGTGGACTATTCAAAATTGAGTTGGTCAAATTATATTTTATGTTGATTTTAAAAAAAGATATGTAAGGGGAAATTGAAACAAAAAAATGTGATGTGTACATGCAGCATTTCAAATATAAAGCAACAATAATGAGTGCAAAAAATCATAATTCTCCTCGATGTGATGGCGCCATTCTTGATGGAATTGATGGTGGTGCTGATGAATGATAGCTTGATTGAGGAACAATCACAGGTGGAGATGGACCGGCTCCTTGAGTTAGATTGAAAAGCCAATCGCAAAGATTTGCAAGAAGAATTGCAAAGAAAACGAACGCTACCTGAACACACAAAACGTTGGAATAAAATTGTTTTCTTGCTAAAAATTTTACCAAAACAAAAACAGGAAGCATGCTTTTCATTGCCAATCGTCGTAGTTGATTTATTTCTTTGCTTGAATCATCGTCCGAGTTTTTCTCTGATTCCAACTCGAGTGGTTCATTCGAGACATACGTCACCGGGCTAGCTTGGCTTTTTGTTTCTCCTTCAATTTCTGATCGAACGCAAAATACACGAAGGTGAATTGCTCCCTTATAATTTGACGTTTTCAGAAGGAACGATGGTTTGACACTTTCATAAACCTGTGAATTATTGAGTTCATGAGAAAATGTCTGAAAATAAGGATTTACCGTATGCCATCTAGCTGATGGATCGCTTGCTTCGGCAACTTGAAGACGATAGAAAAGTTTTCGAACGCTTGTTGGTGGCAAAACGTTTGACCATTCAACCATGTGAAAACCCATTGATGTGGTACTTTGAGTTGCAGTTGGTGCAATTCGAATTGTTGGTGGTGGTGCCAATGAGGTTCGGAAGACAAAGCTGTTTGACCAAACAGAAGTTCCAGTGCTTCTAGAGTTTAGAAATGAAAAAAATTGAAGAGAAAAAAATTGTTTTCTCACTTGTTTGTTGCTCTTATTTGAAAAGTATAATCCGTGTCTTGGGTTAAATTTTTGACTTTGGTTGTCAAATTTTCACCTTCGTACACTGTTGATAGTTGCTCATTTTTATTGATTCGAACAAGCTTATAACTCATTGCCACTTGCGATTGATTTTTCCACCTTATACGCATTGAGTTCGCTTCTGGTTCGCATTCGAGTTTTGGCGCCACGGGCGGCAACGGTTTAGTGTTTCCATTAATCGATACAGCTGGTCCTTCGCCTACATCGTTCTCAGCTGATATTTCAACGCGATAAAGTGTGTTTGGTTCGAGATCGACGATTAAAAATTCGTACTCCGAACTATCAGCAGCTGGTTTGATGATCATTTCTTTGACGATAGTATTATCTTGATGAACTTTCAATCGGTATCTTATGATTGGAGAGCCATTTTCTTGCGCGGATGTCCAATGAACTTTGAGCTTCTTAGAAGCTTCTGATGATATTGTAATAGCTGTAATTATAATAAAATAATGTTTAATTAATTTTAAATAACAGTTAAAACCTTCTGGCTGAGATGGAACAGTTGCTGGAATTCTCCAGTCCAAAACTGATATTTCCTCACTTTCACCATCATCATGGAATGATTTAACTTCTGCATAGTATTCTGATCCTGGATTCACTTTGCCCAAGAATAATTCTCGATCAGTTAATTCTTTTGTTATTCTTCTATTTTCCCCAAACTTTTCTTCCACCAAAACCAAGAAGCGTAAGTCGGCTGCAGCTTCATCACAATCCCAAACCAATTTATTGCTGGAACATTTCGGTAACCCTTTTTGATTATGAGAGAAGTGTCAAACTACCTTTGTAAACAAAATCGAAGATTCATCGGGCTCCCTGGTAATTTTCTCGGTGTGATAATTGATGAAGTCTCACTCCAATCACCACTCAAGCTAAAATCGTTCGCCAAAATAGTTGCACGAACTCTCAATGTCAATTTTGTTTGACTTGGAAGATTTTCCATAACATGTTCTAAGTCGGCACCACTGTAAATGAGAACTGGACCATCTTTTACATCCGTTCGCTGAAGAATGTAAGACAACGAACATTTTGGGCGAAGCTTAAATTAATCAAATTTTTAATTTCAATTATGGAACTTTAAAAATTACTCTCGTATTCAATGGATTCCATGAAGCACGAACTGATGAGCGGGACAATAGATACAATTCAGGTGCCGGTAACCGATCTGGTTTCTGAACAGCGCGCTCAGCTTCAAGTCGTTGGACCGCAATTTTTTCAGTAAAGTCGCTGCCTACACCGCGTTTATTAATCGATTGAACTCTTACTGAATGAATATCATCTTCAGTCACAATATAAGATGTGCCTGGTCCTCGATAAAGGGTTCGGAATTGATTCGGCTCTTTTAATGTTGATCCTTCTAGATGGAAGGTGTAGTCGCGTGTGCTGAAAATATTTCTTAATGAGCTCAAAATATTTTTTTTTCTTAAGTTTTACTTTAATCCATAACATTTCCATCCAATTTCGGGTTTTTTGTTCACATAACGAATGAAAACCGGGCTTGTTGGCATCTTTGGTACATAATCGACCTGATGATGGTGATTATTTATTGATGGCGATTGATGATTTTGATGATATTGATTAGAATTATTAACCGGCACTTGGGAATAGTGATTATGACTTTGATAATTGCTGTTGTTTTGACTCTGATAACTTTGTCGATAACTTTGTGTTCGAGCAACAGCCCATTCTGATTTTGGAGATTCACCTTCACAGTTCCTAGCTTGCAAACGGAAATGATATTCAGAGCTTCTAAACAATTTATTAATTAACTTTGAGAAATTATTGATTTTACGGTATCAAATCTCCGACGTGAATTGTTGTTCCAGTTAAACGATCTCGAATCATGGTTGTTGTCTTTTTAGCAACGTCATAGAGTTCAAGCTGTTAAATAATTTCGTTATTATGAACATTTCAATCAAATTATTAATGCTTACCATATATGTGCAATCTGGAATTGGAACCCAAGAGAGACGCACAGATTTTTGGGTAACAGTAACAATCGTAGGAGGAGGGGGAGCTGGCGGTGGTCCATCACTTCTAGTGGTCACATCAATAAATGCTGATTCAAACGACTCGCCTAAGGCGTTGACAGAAGTGATACGGAAGCGATATGCTGTTGCTGGAGTTAATCCCAATATTTTTCCTTCAGTTTGTCCAAATTGATACATTGTAATACTCGTCTCATCTGATGATTCATTCACATAAACATAATATAAATTAACTGCGGCACCATTATTGACTGCAGCTCTCCAGGCTAATGACACAAAATCCGGTCCTTTTGAAATCAGCTTTGGCATTAGTGGGGCTTCGGGTCGTCCAGGTGCTGTCCGGAAAAACAGATGTGGCGATGGCTCACCAGACAACCCTCGTTCCTCTAACGCTGATTTGATTTGAACCGAATAATCAGTGTTCGGCCGAAGGTTTCCAACGCGAACTTTATTACAAATTGTTGGATCAACGCTGAACGTCCGGAATGGATTGTTATCCGAAAATGTTTGATCAAGAACATAACTCGCAACAAATCTGCCACTGTTTTCGTAAATTGTTGCATGGTATGTGAATTCTGATGCATCAATTTGTGGGAAAGGTCCCCCTGGTGCAGAAGCCTAATAACAAAATTATTAATGAAAACAAGAAATTGCTTAGCGAATCACCTCTGATGTATCGATTGGTTGCCAGACAATATCCACTTCAGTTGTCATCACTCTAGCCACTTGCGGCATTACAATTCGACTTAACATTTCTCGAATCCGATCGTTCTCTTCGGGATCCTGTTCGGTTTCTTGATAGAATTGATCATTGTTTGCCGGTCGCTGTAGCCAAGTTCGATTAGGATTATTTGAATATGAAGGACCAGGCTGCTGCTGGGACATTTGTTGTGGTTGCGATGACTGCGATATCATTTGTGAAGAGTGAGTCATTGGTTGTGTCATCCTTGTTGGCGGTGGCAGAGGTATTGAAGCTTTCATTGTTTTTGGTGGTGGAAGGGCTGGTGAAGCATAAGTTGTTACATGACCGTTTGCGACAAGTTGCGGCCCGACCAGTTGAGGAATCTAAAAATAATGAATTGAGAGGGAAGAAGCTGCTAGAAATGTTTGGCATTGGAAATAAATAACAATAAGACTATCGAATTGACTTGGGTAGAAAGATTAGAAGATAATTACATTCATTTCCCGTGGATATTGAGTGCGACTGTTTGGTGGTTCAAGAGACAACACAATGTGACGAAGGATACCCTAGAAAAGTGCGAAAATTGTATTAAAAGTTGGAAGAGGAATGCGGATATGAAGTAGAAGTTATTTTCAGCACAAACAATTGTTAAACGTACCAGTTCATCTACAAACTGATGACATTGATGACCAAGAGGAACTGAAATTGGTAGTGGAATATGAGCTTGATTAACGTCACCAATCATGTTGATAGTTGCAGGTCCTGCATTGGAAAAAAAATGTTTTTGTTTTCTTTATTTTTTTTTTTTTGACGAAAACCATACCTGTTATGGTTTGAGTTTCGTTTCCGTTCGGAAGTTGTAAAGTTTCTCCAGCTTGAACATGAACGAACAAATGGTTGTTGGGACCTGGCGGCACAGGAGCCATCCATGGCACCGGAATTCTTCCTGAAGCAATTGGTGGTGGTCCTGTGGGCGGTAAAATTCCTAACGATTGAGCTGCTGGAAGTGGTGGTTGCTGCATTGGTCTTTGTCCTGCTGATTGGGGTGGCATTTGTGTGAAAATTGGATGATTCATTGGAATTGAAGATGATGATGGCATTCCCGATGATGGTAATGGTGGTGGTGGACGTGGTGGCGGCAACGGAGGTGGCGGCGGAAGTTGTTGATGATGTGCGTGTGCGTGCGGTCTCATGGAGTAGACAACTGGTTGTGGTGGTGGTGGTGGTGGTGGTGGTGGTGGCGGCGGCGGCGGAGGTGGTGGCGGCGGCGGCGGCAACATTGAATGATGCATCGGTGGACGTGCAATCGGTAGAGGAGATATTGGAGATGGTATTGAATGATTGAGATTCATTGGAAGAGATGGAGGAGGACACATTGTTTGCAAATGAAACGATGATGAACTAGTACCTTCATCTGATGCTTCTTGTGTTTTCATTCCTCCTAGACCAGAACTGAAAAAAATTTTTAAATGTTAAATACAACGTCATAAATGGTTTTTGATATCACACAAGTTATTATTAAACAAAATTAAAGGTCTGTTGTTACCAAAAGAAAAAAGAAATCTTGCAAAAAACTTGTTTCATCAGTCTACCGTAGTCCATTGGGAATAGAAAAGAAGCTGAAACCTACTCAAGTTCATTCAGTCTTTTTTGATAAAGCTCTGTAATTAAAGTTACGCACGCCACCCTTAGTGTCAAATTGCTTTATTGAAACAACGCATTTCTCTCCCTCTCTCTGTTTTTTTAATCTCGGTATTGACGAGTTTTGCTTTTCTTTCATTTTTAATCTATAATTTATGAATTCATGTATGCATACAAATAAAATAGATTCATAATAATAAAACAAAAAGTCGTTCCCTTCAGATAGCAGTAAAAAGTGATAAAGTGCCACTTTATGTATTTAAAAAAAAAATTTTTTTTTGGAAAATAAAAATGAAAAATGATAAAAAGAAAATAAAATGGAAAAAAAATTCATGTCGTATTAAATTGCTGAACTGAAACTGAAACGATTTGTGAGCAGCTGCAAAATAAGGAAAGAGTGAATCGTGTTTATTTTTTTTCCGAACATGAACAAAATTTTTACACACTCAAGACGAGAAAAAAAAATCTCAAACGACACAGACGTATTCGGCTATGTGCGTAAGGTTGGGTTGAACTGTGAAAAACACATTTATAGTTTGAAAAAGTATTGATAGAACAGCGTTTTTTAAAACTTTTGGTATTTTTTCAGCTTTGAGTTAATATCAGATAGTTAGTTAATCAAAAAGTAATAAGAAAAGTTTTAAAGTTTTAAAAAAATTATGAAAAAAAGAAAGATGATGAGTACCGAAAAAATGAGCTTTTACTTAAATTTGGTTCTACTGTTCCTTCTAGATTTTCGATTTTTGAAATTTCAGCTTGATTAAACTTTATCAAAACAAAAGCTTTTTAATGAGGTTGAGTGTCTTAAAATTATATTCAGAAGTGTTCAATTAAAACCAAAATTATTTGAACACTTGAGCGTATTTTTTGAATTGTATCTCTTGAATTCAGAATATTGAAAATGTTCCGAAAAAGTCGGTTTGCAAACAAAAGCTCAAAAAGAATAGGAATGAGCTTGAAAAAGAGATGAGAGCTTTTCAACACAGAGGAAAAAAAAACAAATATACTACACACTAACATAGACAAGCATTTGCATTTCACCTCTTTTTTTTCTTCATTTTTCATCCCTTTGTTTTATGTTTTAGAATGAAAAAAATTGCTGAAATATGGCCAGCGATATTCAAAATAAAATGGGTTTTTCTGTTCAACCAATTTAGCTTTCAAATAAAATTTCACTTTTTTTTGTTAGCTTTTGCTTCATTTTTTTGTTTTTTTTTTTTTTTGGTATTAATGTTATCCATCACCATTTGAATGAAATTGCAAAAAAAAAAATAATTCTTTGGTGAAATTGAAAAATGAAAAAAAAACAGTTAAAAAATGAAATAACATTTATGTTAATTATAGTAATTAAAAGAATATTTGTTTTCAAAAACACATTTTTCCTACGAAACGTACCCAAAATCCAGAAAGTTCAAAAACTATTTGTCCAATTTTTTAGAAAATAAATAAGAAATAAAAGTACATTCTAATATTCGAACGTCTAAATGTCACTTATATCTAGACAACTGGTTCAACCCCTACCGTAGTCATCAAAACTCCTCCCCTTTTTGTCCAATTATTATTTTGGAAAAAGAAAAAAACGAGCTCAAAAATCAAAAAAAAAAAAATCCGACCTGCTTCCACAATCGCTGTCGTTCAGATTTTGATGACAATTTGACGTGGATGGCGGAGTGATGAATGGTGTTGCGAGGCTTGTATGAACACATGTATAAGTCGCCATATCACCTTGAAGCTCAGCTGCACAGGTCGGCTGATCTCGTTGCCTCTTCTGGAAAAATGCAAGAAAAAATAGTTGTTGGGTCAGGTTCGAGTGAAATGTTCTAAGCGAAGAGAAACAAATAAAATTCTACGATTGTGTTTAAATAAAATCAATAAAAGAAAAGATTCCACTCATTTTTAATTCCTTGTTAAACTTTAGCGTTGTTTCTTAACAAAACTTCAAACTATAAAAATGCGTTGTCAAGATATTCATGTTCATAAAATTTTATTTTTTATCATTTCAAGCGAAAAATCTTTTACGTTTTCCTCTCCCATTGCCCCACCCCCCCCCCCCCCCCCCAAAAAAAAAGAAAAAAAGTAAAAGGAAAACTTTTTTCAAGTTCTACGTTCAATACATCTTCATTCATCACTGAAAAAAGAGGAAAAAATAGAGGGAAGGAAGAGAAAAAAATGTGGGCGGGTGTATTGAGTCCTCAAAATAAAAATGATGTCATTTCATGAAAAAACGAATAATTTTTGTTTGAAGACCTAATTGCATTTTGTCAAGTTGCCTCGGTTTCAGTTTTCTTCCCGTATGCTCAACTTCATAACGAACACAATGAAGTCACTCTCGAATGAAAATGCGGTATCAAGTGATCAATTGTAATGACGTTATGAAATTTTTATCAAAAAAGTATCAAATATATTCTAGTTACTCAAGCAAAAATTTCGCAAAAAAAAATCTTAAAATTTCTGCTGAAAGATGAATAAATGAAGAGTTAACTTAGTTAAAATTTAGAATCCACATAGGAAGCGTCACCATAGATACGCGATCATGTTAACATTCAAAAAAAAAAGAAAAAGAAAAAAAAAGAAGCAAAAGCTTGTGTCAGAAAAACAAGCTAATGATCGTTTAGAAGTTTTCGAAACAAAGTATGACTATTCCCATGTCGAATTTAAGCAGAACCATCAACTTAATTCCGTTTTTTTTGCTTCAATGCGAAAAGAATTAGCTCTTATAACAAAAAAAAAAAAAATTCGTAAAACTTGGGGTTTTTTTCAATATACATAGACAGACAAATAAATATTCTTATATTTTGAATTCAAATAATTTAAAACCATGTCGGGGCACCTCGAAAAAAACATGTTCGACACTCTCGCGAATTATTTGTCATTTTTGCCTCAGATTTCCTTCTTTCTTCCATTGTTTTTTCATCTTCATGTCTATTCAATCAGAATCTAATTTGGTTTATAAAAATGGAAAAAAATGTGAACAAAAACAGTGGATCGGAAAATAAATGAGCACTTGTTTTGAGCTTATACAAAAGATATGGAAAGAAGATAAAAAAGCCAGAGCAAATCTAAAAAAAAACGGCTGAAAACGGAGAACAATGAGCTGAATATCAAATAGTTTGAGAGAGAGAGAGAGAAAAAGAGAAAGAGAGAGAGAGAGAGAGATAGAGCGAGAGAGAGAGAGAGAGAGAGAGAAAAAAAACGAGATTTGATTTCTTCTCAATGAGAGGAAAAGTCAAAAAATTAGTTGGAGCAAAATAAAAAAATGATCGATGACAGCGAGCAAAAAGACAAAAAAAAAGAGACAAAAATGGGAGAAAGGAAAAAAAAAAGGAAAATACAAATTTCTAATTGCTGAATGTCATGCCACATACATTGTATGTAGTTTCAAAATGCCCTTTAAAACAGCCAATTTTTTTTTGCAACTGCAAGATACGCCACAACACGTGAGCCCCTCTGAAATTGGATACATTTCCTTTCATTTTCAGTCAAATTTCGCTTTTCTCACAGCAATTGGAGACAAAAAAGAAAAGCGTCAAGAAGAAAATAAGATTTTTGCAATCTGTTTGACAAAACGAGTGACACGAATTGTAAGGAGCCATAATTTGAAACAAAAAAATGAAGCGGATGACGTTGAGGTTTCTGTTATTATTTTCGTTTGACATTCGGTTTTTGCCACTCAAAACAAAAGCGATTTCAAGAAGAAAAAAAAGTTCATTAGCTGAATATCCGTCACGTCACTCTTTAATTATAAGGTTCTAATATACGCTATTGTTATGACGTTCATTTGAAAACTTACACACACACATCCACCCCACATCCACCCACACAAGCACACAAGCTCATACAACCAACGCATACGATTATTTCTATTGAATAAAATTCAAAATAAATAAAAATTGTTTTGAGCCAACACTTTTTTTCCGGGTTCATCAATAAATGAAAAAAAAGGAAGATTTCTTCATTAAAATCGTCTTTTTATACATTTTTAATTGAAAAGTCAGCTGAATAATTAAAAAAGAGACGTAGACTCAAAAAAAAGTTTCGACTCAGAAAAGTTCCTCAAAACTTTTTCCTTTATCTTTGGTTTTTGTTCAGTTAAAAACGTCACTACGTCTAAAAAAATTTCCAAAAAAAAAGCAACAAAAAAAAGAAGGATAAACAAGAGTAGTAATTACAAGTTGAAGCTGCAGCTTCTCAATGATGACGTGCGCGATCAATGAGAAAAAAAATAGAAAATAAATGTTTTTTTATATAGAAAAAAAACGATGCAAGTTAACTTCAAATTGTCCATTTTAAATTAAATAAATTAAAGGCTATTTATGAGAATTTCCAATGTGTCATAATAAAGAAAATTGTATTTCAATTCACAATTAAACACGGTTTTTTTTTAAATTCAACATAATTATTTTTTTATTGATACTAAAAGGGTTTAGAAAATAATAAGTTGTATTTATCAATTTTATTTTAATGAAACAAATTGTGAATATTTTTAAATAAATTCTCACTATGCAAGTTTTTCTTGGAGAATGATATCAAATTTTTATTTATTTATCAAAATTATGTAAAAGTTGAATGATGTATAAGTGAAAGATAGATGAGGAAAAAAGCAGTGAGATATACACAGGTATAGGATTATATTCAAAAAGATAAGGAAAGGTTATGATAGAAAATCAAAAAGAAACGGATGGTACAATGTCTCAAGGACAATTTGTAACTAACAGAACAAAAAAAAGCAGTTACAAAAAAGAAACCGTAATTGTTCACAGCAAACATCGGTCCTGAAAAAAGACTTTTTAAAACATCCCAATTTCTTTTTTACCACAAAAATAAGAGATTCCAAGAAAAAACGAAAGTTTTTTTTCCTCTTTTTTTTTTTGATTGACACCTTCTTTTAACTGTCTTTCTTCAACATTTACGTTTTTTATAATTACTAAATTGCTGACAAAATTCGTTGAGTTTCTTTGTTAAAATGTAAAAGAGAAATAGTTTTGATCAACTTGTTATTGGATGATTCATTATGAATTGTGAAGTCAACGTGGATCATTGAATTAAAATTAGTTAGCCAAATACATATTATCATTTCCATTCATGGTCTTTTGTTTGAAAAAACAACACTTGAAATTGAAATTGTGTTATCGACCAACAATTTCAAACATGGGAAGAAAGATGAGCGCAAATAAAAGAAAAAGATGGCATCATGATGAAGAAAAATGGAAAAACGATTTTTTTTGTTCATTTAAACAATTTTTGAGGAAATAAAATGTGTTTAGTTTCAACTAGAAGAAAAAATGAATGAAAACAAAAAATCTAGAGCAAGAACTTATAAAACGAGTTATCGTTTTCAATGTTAAATTAATTTTAAAAATATAAATGAGAAAAAAAAATTTTTGAAAAGAAAAATGACAATAACATGACAAAAAACTGTTGTCCATTCCGGAAAAAATGAATGCAACTTTATTTTTGTTTCTTTCTTTTTTTTGAAAAAAATGTTTTTTCGAAAAGATGTACTACAAAAATTTATAAAATAAATTGTAACAAGATAAAAAAAAACATTAAGAACAAACTAAATAATTTGGAAACTTGTTTAGAAAACCGATTCTAATCAAAATTCACTTCAGTCACAATATTTTTTTGTTTATTTCATTCTTTAAAAAACTGAAACATTTGGACGAAGTTTTCTTTCACTCGACAACTTTTCTTTCAGATGTATGCATTTTTTAAGATTTCCTATTTTTCAGGGGTTTCTACTGAATGTTTTTTTTTTCTTTTTAACTTATAAAACCCCAAAATGTTGCTACATTTTTTGTAATAATACATTTTCAAATTATAAATTTAAAAAAACAATTTAAAAAATTTTAAAATAAGAATTAATAAATTTTGATAAGTTTCAATTCTTTTCATATTTTTGTTTGTAAAAAAATTGGTGAAACCACTTTTGGATGTCGAATCTGGCCGTATAAAAATAAATATTGTTGAATAAGGATTAAATGTTGACAAATCTATTGTTTGAATTTCGTTTGAGTTGTTTTTGTGAAATAAAAATTCAAAAAAAAGGGAGAAAACAATAACTAAGCCAAAAAAAAAAGTCTCATTATGAAAAAAAGAGCGATGAAGTAAATATGTACGTGCATTAAGCATAAAAAAATAAGAAGAAGAAGAAGAAGAAGAAGAAGAAGAAGAAGAAGAAGAAGAAGAAGAAAAAGAAGACTCGAAAATCCACGTGAAATATATCAGCAACAAATAATAATAACGGAGCACACACATGTTGAGAATAATAAAAATAGCCAAATTATGAACAAAAAAAATTTTCCTTTTCGTATTTCGTTGAAAATGTAAGAAGGAAAAAATGTAACGAAAAAATAAAAGGAAAGAATAAAATACGACAAGGCTTTATTTTTTTTTTCTCTCTCTCTCTCTCTCTGTTAATTCACTTTTCATTTAGATATACAACAAGAAACGTGGAAAAAAAAGGCAGCAATGAGACTTTGAGTTCCGCCTATCGGACATTCTATTCGTTAAACTAATAATATGAAATGAATGCGGACAATTCTATACAATAATATTTATTTGTAAATTTGAAAAAATTTATTTGTACACACACACACACAAAATGTACAAACGTAAGTTTCAATATTATTTCAATTACTATAAATTATGATATTTTATTGAATATAACAAAACAGTAAGGAAAATGACATTAAATTGTTTATAAACCAAGCTGGCTGGAAAAAAAAACGAAGAAGAGTAGAGCAAGTTGATATTTATTCGTCTGATAATAAATAGCCAGCTTCTTCTTCTTCTTCTTCTTCTTCCTCTTCCTCTTTTTTTCCTTGTTCATGGCACAATTTACAAAGTCATAAAAATAAAGATATCAAGTGTCACAGAAAAAAAATAGGCAGAATATACATAAATAGTTAGTCAATTGATCATATGGTCGTGAAAAAACCAAAAAAAAATTGATTTCCATTTGATTCGATGGTAAAACAAAAAGTATTCAGCTATAATGAGTCAATATAAACGAACGCTTATTGTTTACTTTCACATTATGCTTTAGCTAACTTTATTCAAGATGTTTTCAAAAATAAGAGGGAAATGAGAAAAATAATCGTTTTGAGTTGGAAAATGCTCCAAAATAAATAAAAAATATATATGGTCCATTGCAAGCAACGACTAATACTAAATATAGCCAATGATTGTCGCAATGAAGGGAAAAAGCAATGAGCAATGGCAGCGGGCGTACACCCCTTTTTTCAATACACAGAAATGCTACAGCTTCTACTAATGCTTATTCCTGTTGTGCTCACAACAATCTCTCTCTCTCTCTGTCTTTCTCTTCTTTTTTCAATGTTCTTTCAGTAAATGAAATCATACCAAAAGCTAGATGACGTGTGATTGGAATAAAAAACAAACAATTCGCCGTGTGCGTGTTATTTTTCAATCTGCCAATTGAACAGTGTGGAAGTTTTTCTTTTGAATAAATGTAGGAGGCCGTGAAAAACTCGAAGAATAGGCGGAGTAGAACGAAAAATAAAAATTGAAACTGATTTCCAACAATAAAACCACCTAGGCTTATTATACAAATCAAAGTTATGAATGATTTAAGAATAAATATAATTATTTCTGATGACGTCACAAAACTGACAAAAAAAAACAAAAAAAATTGTGGAAATTTTGAGCAAAATTCGAAAAAAGTAAAAACTCATTTTTTTCAAATTTTTCGAAATAATTTTTAAAAAAAGCTTATTTTATGTGTACAAATGAGCTCATTTTCTGTTTAAATCACATCATTCAATAATCATAAACAATTTCACTGCTAATCCCTACAGGTGAACAAATTGTTGCGGTCTTTATCCTTTTTTTTCAAATATCTCTTTCACATTTATGAGTCGCCTACGTTCAGATTCAAACACTTTTTTTTCATTTAAAAAATGAAGCAAAGGGTTTCGAGTAAAATATGTACATACATATATGGTTTTTCTCTAAGTTTTTTTTCCGTTCAAACGTTGGATATATTAAAAGGATTAAAACCAAAAAAAAAGAACTAAAGTCAAAGATTAATTTTTTTGTTGAAACTTTTTTTTTTTAGTTTTTTTGTTTTAATCGAACAAATCAAATTGAAATGAAAATCTTGTAGTGAACTCAACAATATAAAATTGTTTGGTGACATTGGTCAGCTTAATAATAAAATTTAAACCAAACTTTTATTTTGTTTTGTTTTTACATTTCAATTCCCTGGGGTGACTAAACTCACGGAAAATTGTAATTAGAGCTTTTCAAATAGAAAAACAAAATTACGTTATATGTAGTATATATTTCAACATAAATTAAAAAATTGTTTTCAAAATGTGTCCTAGAAAAAAACAAGATATTTAATTTTTTTGCTCAACCTACGTACGTACAATTTGACCAAGTAATAAATGAGAATACTTTAGAACTCATTCAATTCGTTAAAAAAACAAATAAAGCCAAAAAAAAATTGGTGTTTCAAAAAAAAAAAAAGCGTCGAAGACTCCAAATGCATTAGTCAAAAGAAACAAAAAAAAAACTGACGAAGTATATTTGTCAAACCGAATGGAAGAGAACAGACATAAGAAAAAAAAGAAGCACCCTTAAAAAATGGCTGCTCCTTAGTACCAACGAAAAAATTGCAACATTATCTTCTCCGCTTCTTTAATGCTCTTTTTCTGGAAATTCAGAGAGAGAGAGAGAGAGGGAGAGAATCAGATGTTAGAAAACATATGTGTAAGTTAAAAAGTAATTCATAATCGATGGCGAAAAAAAAGAACAACATTAATTTTCCACGATGACGTAAAGCTGAAATAAAATTGATTGAATAAATATAATTCTTCAGAATGAAAAAGCAAATAAAAAAAGCATAGAAAAGTGGTAAAAAAAGAATTTTATTCAATGCAACGTTTAATTTTCAAAGAAATATTTTTAAAACACAATGAATAAGCAGAAAATGTCTATAACTAATTTAAGTTGCACATAATGAAACATATTTATAACTATTTATTCTTATTTTATTATATAAAGTGATGATTGCCTAAGGGAGAAGAAGATATAAGGTTAGTGAAATGAACAGAGAAAGAAACAGAATAAAAGAAAAAAAAATTGGCTAGAGGGGAAAACCAAAAACGACGTTTTTGCCTGCTTAGGTTTTTTTGTAAGAGAAGAAAAAAGAAAGAAAAAAAAAGACGTTGAAACTAGAAATAACCATAAGAAAATGCAGAAGCAGAAAGCAAGTGTGAGTTGTAGAAATGGAGAAGCCTTGGGTATTGATGTTTTTTTTCCAACATTTTTTTTCTTTCTTTTTCATCAGTCATTCTTAAAATGTTCATGAAAACGTGTTTAAAAAATAAATAAATTTCTTTTAACACTATAATGATAGATTTTGAAAAAGAAAAAGAAAAGAAGGAATAAATTTGAATGAAAAAACCAAAGTACAAACAATGATGATGTCAAAATTGTTGAAAGAATTTGAATTAAAATCTCGGTCGTCTGATTCCGTTTTTTTTTTGGATACGAGAAATGGTTTCTAGAGGTCGAATGGTTTTTTTTTATAATGAAACAAGTTATTGAACTTCTAAATTCCCTTCCCCCCCCCCCCCCCCCCCCCCGTTTCCATGAATCTCTCAACAACTGTTGGAATTATTAAAAAAAAAAGAATTTAAAAAATGAGATTAGTTTTTCATCAGCCGTTTTTTTCGGCATTTAAAATATTATCATGGCATTTCAATAAATCAGTTTAACAATAAACAACTTCAAGATTAGAATTTTTCTTTTAATTGAAAAAATCTTGATTTGAAAAAAGAAAACATTTTTAAAAAGAATGCAGACTTGCAAAATTTTAAATTGTTTATTTTTGTCGGAAAAAAATGAAAAAGAGGTTTCATTTTTCTGTGTCCAAACAAACTTTGAACTTATTGATCCAAATGGGAATTGAATAAGAACTTAATCCTTGCTCAATAGAAAACCATTTCAGTTATTCAAAGCCCACAAGAATCTGGGAATTCAAATAAGTTTTTATGAAGATAAAGTTTCATATAAAGAAAAATTGTGTCTAGTAGAAAAATATGAAACAGGATATTTTAAACCTAATTATGATGGGATTTTTTTAAGCCTTCTATTTTTCTTTTTCATAATATACATGAATAACATTTAAAAAAGAAGGAAAGCTAATATGTTTATGTATGCACATATCTACATACAATATGCATAATTTCAAACTGTTATTTAATTAAAAATTTGTCTAATTTTTTTTTTCAAATTTATCGATTTTTTTACTTTTCTTTTTTTGAATTTCTGAGTTTAAATAAAAAATTAACCTAAAATTTTGCCTTAAAAAATTGGCTTCTGTTCACTAAAATTCTTAATTCAATGAATAGAATTGGAAAAATTATTGAAATTGATTACTCAGCAAAAAAATATGCATAGTTGATGCATTATTACTGTATTTTCTTTTTTAAGTTTAAAAAAATTGAAAAATTGGCAGTTTTAAGTTAAGCAAAGAGGTTTGACGAGATTTTTTTTAAATTTCTTAAACGAGAATAAAAGTAGATTTGAAAAAAAACGGATAAAAAATGGGTGTGAATAAATTGCGATCAAGGAAACATATTTTAAGTTTTTTTTAAAGTACACATTAAATATTCGTATTATGGATAGATTTTGATTTATATGTACATATGCATATAAACATATGAATTTATAAATGGAACGAATACATTTATTTTTCAAAATGCAAGAATTCTTGAAGTACACAGATCAAAATTGATGTTTCAAGAAAAAAAAAGAAAAGAAAAAAGAGAAGTTTATACAGAAAAGATGGTTTGACTGGTCAGTGTGTGTATGTGTGAATATGTATGCGTACATGCGTGTGTTGGAAAGCAGCCAAATCACGAGACACGGTAAACATCTTTTGGTCAATGAAAGATTGAAATAAAAAGGGCGGAATAGAATTAACCAAAAGGATAGAAAGAAGTGGGTGGATTTTTGATAGTGTTAATGGCTAAGCTCACATTGATGGCCGAGTTTTATAAATATTGAAAATTAAAATTTATACAGTTAAAATACAAGACGGTGATCAGTTATCATTTGCTAGAATAATCACATTAATGATTCTCAGCAAATAAAAGTTCTATGAAAAATTGTTTATAAACAAATTTTTAAGCTCAGCGCCTCTATGTGTTTATCGATTTATTTTTTTGACAATAGGCTTTTTCACATTTTCTTTTTTCTTTTTTCTCTTTTTCCTTATTTTTCCATCCAATATTTTTTGGTGACTCATATTATTGGCATGAAGTAAACACAGAAAAAAAATGAAAGAGAGAAACATGGAATAAACTAGATTCGGACAAGTGGTATTCCAATGATGATGATGATGGCGATGATGTCACCATTTCGTTGAGAAGTGGTTATATGCCAAAGTGTTTTTTTAAAATTTATTTTAATGACATACAATATTTAATTCTTTGAAAGTTGTAGGAATTCATCTTATCATACTAAAAGTGAAGCTTCTCAAATAAAACATATTCAAAAAGATGAAAATCAAGATATCTTACACATAAATACATGTCCATATGTATTTTACATGTATACACATAAATGTACATCTTTTCACAATCGAAAAACGAGAAAAAACCGAAAATCAGTCAACCATGTTGTTGATTTCAAGTTGATTCCATTCTGTGTATTTGAAACCACAATGAAGAAAAAAAACACAAAAAAAAAGAAAAAAAATGGCTACATGAGGAAAAGAAAAATCGTTGACAAGGTCATAAAAAAAGAGCTCGGTTACCAAAGCAGTGAAAAGCAGTGAAACAGCAAAAAGCATTTCAAAAGAAAAAAAAATATTGAAAACCGATTTGTATAGAAAAAAGAAAAATGGAATTGAAAAGTGGAATGTGTCTGTTTATGAAAAATTAAAAAAAAAAAACTTTAATGTACAATTGAAGCCAACCAATCATCCATTCGATCCATTCAATTGAATGTGGTTTGGCTTCAACATTTTCGGGAGGTCGACGAGGCGACATCGACCGTTTTATTCGATTCTTGATTTGATCCAAAAATTTCTAGGCCATCTTCATTGAAATGAATAATTTCTTTTTCATATATATATTTTCTACATCCAATATAACTATATGCATGTACGAATTGCGCGAAAAACTTTCACCCTTTTTTTTGCATCTCATCTGATTGTCAACTTTTTTGGCTTGTTGAAATTTTATTTAGAAAATCATCATTCTAACCAAGATTACCGTCAGCTTCTTGTTCACTTAAATCGATTTCACAAGCCACATTTAAATAAACTGAGAAACATTAAAAGTGATGATCGTTGAAAAAAAAAGTATAATTGGAAAACGGAAAAAAAAAAGAAATGGCAATAAATCTAAACTTAAAAACTCTCACAAGTTAGAAATAAAAAAAATCAAAGAAATTTCCAACTTCTTACTGAACAACAATTTTAATTTCACCTGTTCTGATAAAAAATCGGAAAAATGTTTGATTGAATGCCCAACCACGTACATAAATATGCATATGACAAACAAAAAAAAATGAAAGAAAAAATGTGAAAATTGGGCAAATTTTAGGAGATTCTCACAATTACAATAAAGTCGGCCACAAACATACAAACAAAGACAAAACGCTTAAAATTGTTTTTGATAATGCTAAAAAAATCACCGCGGGCAATCATTTCTAAAAATGCAGACACGCATTAAAACAATAAAAAGAAGAAGAAAAAGAAGAAAAATATACACGGTCAACAGAAGTTGGTTTACCTCAAATTTTGTACGGATAACTGGTAAGGAAAATGGAAAAGAATGAGGGAAAAGTTGGCTAAAAAATAAACAAGGAAGAAAAATTATGATCGCTGAGCAGCGCACTGCTAGCCACACTATTTTTTATTGGGTAAATTGGTCTCGATGTTTGTATATCGTCTCGATGGTGTACTAGGTACTATCATCATTTTCTATACATCGAAATAAAACAAAATATCAAAATTAAATTCTAAGACGTCAAAAATGATGATTTTTGATTGCTTTATTCGTTGAAGATAGTTCAAGAAAAAAGTGAAAGTAGAATTATTGATTTAATATGAGCAATTTCTTTCAAATTTTTATTTAACTATTTTATCAGTTTATAATGAGTTTGATGAAAATTCAACTTTAATGTTAAAAGTTTGAAATTTTTTTTTCAAGCTACTATCAAAAAATATTTTATTTGAACCGGATGTTGTTACAAAATTGTTTCAACATCATTCAAACCAAACGCCCTATATACTCGCTCTTTTGCTTGTCAATAAACAAAATTATTTAAAGCTATTTTCTCGTAGTGCAAAAAAAAATGAAACGATTACGTAAAATGATAACGATTAGTTAGGAAAAAATTAGATAAAAATTTCGACCACGGCAGGATTCGAACCTACAATCTTCTGCTCCGTAGGCAGACGCGTTATCCATTGCGCCACGCGGCCAGACGTTTTGCTAAAGGCTTTGCTACAAGGAAATAGCACTTGTTTGACTACATTTTTCAAAAAATGGCAGTGCCGAAGAAACTGAAACAATTTCACAACATGAATCAAAAACAAAGATAGAAAGTGAAGTTTCAAGGTTGATGGAGGAATAAAATGAAAAGAAATTAAAAAATCTGTGTAAGATCTTACAGAAGTTTCTCCTTCAATAATGGCTGTGATGACGCAAAACAAAAACATACAGTTATTCTAACAATGTGAGAAAAAAAAAACAACATAAATATAAGAAAAATATGAATAAAATATATTTTCAAGATACTTTTTTTAATTTAAAAAGAAAACTCATATTTCAAAATGAATGGCTAGAACTCAACCAAACGACCAGATTGGTCATCAAAAGTGAGGAGAAAAAGGGGAGTAACAGAAAAAAATGCGAAAAAAAAAGAGATAAAAATATATAAAAGGAAAAAATAGGAGATAGTTTTAATATATTTGGTTTTTTATTCTTTTATTGTTTTTCTCTTTGAGAAGCTCTGTTCACTTTATTTGTGTTTTTTTCTATCAAATACTAGTGCTTTTGTCGAGCAAAAACCATGCGTACATATACTTTAAAACTAGTTTGCTTCATGGAAGTTAGGTACGTTCTTTCAGCTAAATAGTTCAAAACTCAAAGGAAAAAAAAACAAATAAATAAATGAGAGACAAAAGAATTCAATGGAAATTCAATTGAAATTGTCAAGAAACTGAAAAAAAAACGTTTCTTGATACAAAATAAATGCGAAATCCGAGAAGGAATTATTTAATCTTTTTTTGTAGAAGGTAAAATTTATAATATTTTCAAATCTTTTATTTTAAAGGAGAATAAAAACCTATTGAAATTAAATGAAATTCAAACAATTCCGTTTTTTGAAAAATTTTTTTTCAAAGTCCAGCTGATTTAAAGAAAATTGATATAACCTATTTCGTCAGAAAATATCATTTTGATTGTGATTTGAAGGAGCTCAACGTTTTTTTATTGAGTTGACCTTCTCAAACAGAGTTCAACCTATTGAAAATAAATCATCATCAAGTGATAAACCAACTGAAAACTTTAAAAAATGTTAAAAGATAATAGTTATTTTTATCCTTTTTTCATGGCTTTTTAAGCTGAGAACAACTTCTTGAATAGGAAAATAAAAGAAAACATTTCAAGAACGTTCGAAAAGTGAACAAGAAAATCAAAAAGGGATTAATAATGCATTTCCTGGAAAAAACTTTCATTTTTTGTCTTGGTGAGGTTTACAAGAATTTTATTGAGCAAAAAGCCAACAGAAAAAATTTCATTAAAATAAGAAATAAAAACAATTTCAAAGTTTGAAAAAATAATGGAAAATGTTTACACTTGAGCAGTTTTGTTGTCAAGATGCACTTTTTCCATGTTTCTCAACATTTTTTGTTGAGAATTCGGAAAGAAATCAAAACAATTTTTATTTCAAAAAAAATTTCGAGTGATTTTTTTTTCATAAAAAAGTTTTTATTTATAACATTTTCAACAATAACTTTGAATACGGTATTTTTTAAATAACCCAATCAATGAGGTACCAAATAAAATGGTAAAAATATAACAAATAATCGAATAACATTACGTAGTCACATTTGAATTTTTATACAAAAAATTCTTTAATTGTATACTTAAATTTAAAAGTGCTTACGATATCTAAAATAATGAAAATCATTCATAAATGAAGCGAGCCTTGAAAGGAAAAAAAATTGAAAATAAACTGAAAATAGAAAAATTATTATTAGAAAGCATTAATGTTCAAACTGCAGAAGATGATTGATCACTTTTTTTCGAGGATAAATAAAATTACAAAACTCAAAAAAGTTGGGAAGTTTTATGTATTTAAAAAAAAGGTTATTTCGTGTTCTGAAATTTTTTTTTAAATTTTATTTGGAAATTTAACTTTAAAACCGAAAAGAAATCATGTTTTTAAAAGAAAAAGCTGAAATTTGTATTCATGATTCATTTTTCCTCCAGAAAAAACATTTTCAAAAATATTCATAGCCTTAATTTCGTTTTGAACGTGTTCTTTGGTTTTTATTTTAATGTCCTTCTTCTTTCAATACAAAATCGTAGTGCGCATTTAACTAAAAATGGAGAAAAAATTTCAGACTTCTTTACTTTTTTAGAAATTAAACATGTCTGTATAAAAAATTTATTTAGATTGTGAATTCACTCCGCCTATTTTTCTCATTCATGGTTTTTTTATTTACTGAAAAATCGATAATTTTTGAGTTTTGCATAGTTTAAAATGATGAGAAATTCTTGAACCAGTTTTCAAAAACAACATTTTCTTGCTCTTATTATTTCCATTTTTTATTCCATCTTCACCTTCTTCCCCCTTCCAAACGATGTAGCCGTTCTCTGCGTCTCACCATTTCAGTTATTGCACGTTCGTCGGCTATAGTCAATTCTGAATCGCTCGCCATCTGCTCACCGAGCCACATCTGAGCAGCTGCCCATTCTTTCACTTTTATTTTCATCTTTTTACCCTCCTTGTTTCTAACCATCCATCTTTCCTTAGCACTACTAGCCGTTATTTTGCTCAAGAGCCCAATTTTATTTCTGTGTGCGCAAGTTTTTCGTCAGCGAACTTTTAAACAAAATTATAACGAACCCATGACAAATAGAAATGTATGATATTAATATATTTTTGATTGTTCATGTTATTATAGCATCATTTTTTATTCTTTCAATATTCCCTTTAATTTCTCCAACGTTCCGTTTTCGATTTCAATTATTATCGCATTCACTTCTAGCTTTTCTTTATTTATTTTTTTCAACACATTTTTTAAAACCACTGGTAAGTGAAAAATATTTTTTTCGTTTAGAAATATCGAGTTTTCAGATCAAGGGAGAATACAACACTCTTCATGGATTCTTACAGTCATTTGCTGCTGCAGTTCACGTATGTTGAATGGTGCATAGTTTAGGTTTCAAGATTAAGAGCTTGATTTAGATTGGGCAAAGCTATCTTCTTTGGAAAACTAGAAATTTTGGGCGTCCGGAACAGACGTTAATATTCGCAAGAATTGTGACAAGTTTTATTTCTTTATTAACTCGATTATTTGCTGCATGGCATTTTAATGAAAAAAGTACCAGAGGACTTTTATTGACTGACGATGTAAGTTAATTATCAACGACAAAAAATTGGAAAAAAGCCCCATTTTAGTATTTGTTTTGCGTTGCGTGTATTGATGGAATATGGTTTATTACCGAGTTTATTCGATTCTTTCAAAATCGCCGTACAACCCAAGAAGAAATTGATGCAATGGTTAAACGCACGACTCTTTGGGTTGAGGTATCACGCATTTTACTTGAACTCTTTTGAATCAATTTTAAATGAGACAAATCTTATTAATGGTTTTGTTTTCAAATTTAGGGAAAGGGCACATTTTATGCGGAGAACGCATTTTACTTTGATGCTGGATTGACATTGACATATGCAATTATTCATTTTGCGTTTCCTCAACATGTTCTTCAGTTAATTGTTCGTGAAAGAACTGAAAAAAATGAGAATCATCTGAAATTCTTATTTTAGATTAAACCGGACCAAAAGTTGGATTCTCATCATTATCTATGGTGTCGTTTGTTTGGAGCGTTGAACTTGGTCCCGGCTATTTCATCAATGTCAGCAAGATATTTTCAACCAGAGTTACAGACTTCTTATCTTGTTAGCAGACTGATGGTAATTTCTATTTATTCTCAGTGGTTATTATTCAAAATAACTTTTTAAGACTCAAGGAACAATATTTCTATTAAATATTTATGGTCATTGGGTAATTGGAATTTATTCAGCCAACCATATAACCGCTTTTATGATCAGCGGATTTTTCTCATCGTTTTTGTTCTCAGCTTATCACAGAACACACAATCAATATTTTGAAGAGGTTTAAAGTGACTTGTAATTATCAAAAATCAATAGATTTTATAGGAAGAATATGATGAGCGTGAAGAAGTTCCACATCAAACGAAGAAGGAGAATTAAAAATATTTCCAATCAATTTTTATTAAAATTATCGATTTTTTAACAATTTGAACGTATCTTATTTTTTTTCACAATTAATTTTTAAATCCCAAAAAAAATCAGTCATTTGACGACTCTCTCTCTTGTCATCATGATTCGACTTTTTTCCGATTTATATTTTTTACTTTAATATAAAATCTAATTTATTATTTTTCATGATTAACAAAATTTATTTTTAATAAAAATTTTGAAAATTCTAACAATTTTAAATTTATGTGTAAATTTTAACAAAATTATTAAAAAATAGAATGTAATTCTGCAGAATTAAACAAATCTGATATAAACTAATGTAAAAACTGTGTGTGACAAAACAACTTCTTCCCAAGCAGTGATTAAACACGTACGTTTAAAAAGCTTTAAAATTTTTACAAAATCTTGTTCAAAGAAATTTTTTTTAGTTTTCATAATAAATAAATATGTATAAAATACGTTGTCATGAGGAATAAAGTTCGATAGAGCGTGTTTTCCATCTTGACGTTTGTGCTATCCAAGTTTCTTGTGTTATTTCTCTCATTCGGTTCAATAAATTCAGCTTTTCCTTCTTTTTTTTGTCCTTCATGAATTGACCAAGTTTCTTATGATTTCAACACATTTTAAAGTGTACTTATTGATTTATTTTTCTGCAAGAATTTAGTTATTTTATGCATATAATTATCTTTATCTTAATTTTGAATGTTGTGTTTTGATTGTAATTTAAAAAAAGTTATCATTTTATATTTATCAATTTTTTTTTCATAGATTGGTGCATGTAGGGAGTGATAAGAGGTTTAAAAGTTGCCATATTTGTTTCAAATAGACAATTAGAATGCAGACAAATCAAGACTCTGGTGGAACATATAGCCAAACTGTAAGTTTTGACAGTTTTTTTTTTTTAATATTTTTTTAATAGGTTGGCTTACTTTATGTGTTCAATCTCATTTGTGGGACGGGTGCGCTTGCGTTACCAAAAGCATTTCAAACGGCAGGATGGGCGTTGAGTATTGGATTAATTTCGTTTTCAGCATTTATGAGGTAATAGATCAAAGTCAATTTATTTATTGATATTTTTAAAAACTGTTAAAAAAATAGTTAAAATTGTTTCTGTTTTTAAGCTATGTCGCTGCGACTTTTGTTATTGAATCACTTGCAGTTGCAAATGCCGTCGTTGCTAAAGAACGCAGAAGAACCACCGATTTTAATGGTGATATAATGGAACTTTTTAAATATTTACGAATGATTATTATTTTCAGACATTACAGTTGCTGAAAGTGGACCTTCAACATTTGAAATTGTTCGAAAAATTGAAGTGGTTAGAAGAGTTCCACAAACAAGTATTTCATTAGTTTTGAAAAATTCAATTTCAGAGTGAAATGGCATCAATGTTTCTTTCAAAAGCACTTCTTCTTTTTTCTTATATTGCAATTATAATTTATTTGTTTGGTGATTTGGCGATTTATTCAACAACTGTTCCAAAATCAGCAATGAATTTATTTTGGTATTGATTTTTTTTTTTGCATAAAAATGTTTGATTTCTATAGTTCCACAATCAACGCAACCATTGTCAAGCCAACTGATCCTTGTCAAACTTTTCTACCAGAAATTTTTTCGCGAATGCTGGTCTATCGAATTTTTGTTGTCATATTTGTTGGAGTAGTTTGTTTTCCGATGGTGCTTGCAGGAATAACCAAAACAAAGCATATTCAAATGACAACTACGGTTTTCCGTTGGGGAGGTAAGCACTCAACAATTTTTCAAACAGAAACACCCTATTTAAGCATTCTCGTTGATGATTGTGCTTGCATCAATGCAATTAATCAATAATGGACCTGCTGCTCACCCAGCAGCAGCAAATATTCATGGATTTGGTTCATTATTTGGTGTGGCTGTTTACGCATTCATGTGCCATCACAGTATTCCACCATTGATTACACCAATGAGGTTTGAGCCCAATGATTTTTTTGTTTTAAAAACCGGGAAAATTTCTAGAACGAAAGAAAACATTTTTTCGAAAATCGCAGTCGTTTATGGAGTTGTAGGAGCATTTTATTTCACACTTTCACTAACTGGAGCTTTTGCTTTTGAGCATGTTCAAGTGAGTTTATTAATTAAATTGTTGCATGAAAAAAGTCCAAAATTGTCTTCCAGGATATCTACACCTTGAATTTTTTGCATGATAGCAACACAACACCAATTTACGCTATTATCGATTTCTTCTTGGCAATCTTCCCAATTATCACATTGACTTCAAGCTACCCAATTATTGCTCTCACTTTAATTAACAATTTTAAAGTGGTAAAACGTATCATTTTTCCACAAACAGGGTGAGAAAATCCGAATTTTGCGGCAAGTTTTCCAGTTGTTTATTTTGTTGTTATTTTAGAAGTGAAAATGAGTCATTGCTTGAAGAAGACAACATTGAAAATGATAATGACACGGACGATGAGAGAGAAGTGCCAGTGAACAGAAATGAGGTTTGTGTGCTTTAAACTTTCAACACCAAAATTTAAAAAAAAATGATTTCAGAAAAGTTTCTTCGACATTTTCGCCACGGTTCTTGTTCTTGCTTTGCCAACACTGATGAGTCTTTTAACTGATAATATGCTTCTTCTTGCATCCATCACTGGAAGTTTTCCTGGTGTGGCTGTACAATTCGCAATTCCATGCTTTCTAGTCACTGCAGCTCGCAAACACGCGAGATCGGTTTTGAATTTTCCGGTGCCGCGACGACAAGCAAGTCCATTTCAAAGCAATATTTGGATTGTTCTCATCTCAATGTGGGCAACATTTTCGATGATTATCGTTCTTATGAATCTTATTGGTATCAAGTTTTGATTTCATTGTTGATTGCATTTTTTTTCTTCTTCAATAGATCATCCATCATATACTAAACTCTTTAATTTGATGAATTCATATTATTGGCTAATTTCATTTAATTTTCATTTTATGTGTAGGTTTTAATTCAATTTTGGTCATATCAATTATCAAAACAACACATTTTCTCGATTCGAACTCCAAATTTTTATATAATCGGTGAAAGTGACACATTCCTTTTTGTGCAATTCTTCAAAGAGCTTTTATTTTGGAAAAAAAGTCTTTTTACCTAGTGAACTGCAGTGATATGAAATTATTTTTTTTTTTCGATCAAAACTAGTCAAAATTTTTCTTTTCATGTTTAAGAAAATGTATTTTTCTCACTTTAAAACTCAAGCATTTCTGGAAATGATGTGTTTAAAATATTTATTCAATGGCATTTTTGTTTTTTTTTTCAATGTTAGTGAAATAAATGGTTTCTACAGGTGAACAAAAAAAATGGAAGGAATTCATCACATTTTTAAAAGATGACAAATAAAAAAAAAGAGGGCATTGGAAACGTTTCCTCCTCATTTTCTTCTCATTTTCGTTTATCCGCAATGTCCGATTTCGAACACTATGAAAATCTCATCGAATCAAGGTCATTTCCAAGTGAAAGTTGTATACAATTTCCTTTCGGATCTTCTGTCAAACTTTACTAAAATGTTCACTGAGCTGTGTACTTTATTGGCGACTGCAGAATTACTACGATTATTGTTTCAGCAGATGGATGATTTGAGTTTTGATGAAAACCATATCGAAACAGGATTCAATCGAAAATATTATGATGCGGACAAATGTTTTTTTCATATTCCAAGTTTAAGCTCAAACTATGAAAAAAGCCTTTAATTGGACTTCATTTATTGATTTATTTATATTTTAATTAATAAAATTTAAAAGAATTTGTTGGTGTTTAAATTAGATAAACCAAATAATTAACTTTCACGTATTGTTAGAAGCTTTTTCACGAGCTTCATTCAATCTCTGAACAATTTTCCGGCCAATAACAATTCTCATGCTCTTGTCACGAGTTTCATATCGAACTCCTTCTGCTTCATCAACCCTACAAGTGGTGGTTTTGTGAAAGTGTTTTGTTTTTCGACAAATCCTACCTTAATGGAGTTCCCAAATGGGTTCCTGCAATGACAGCTATTAAAAATCGATAATAAAGTTTGAAAGCGGGAAGAGCGGGATTATTCGTAATATTTTTTGATGAAGAATAGTTGACCTAAAGTTTTGTTTACTAAACATTTCTATTTGATTCAATGGTACTTCAACAACTTGATTCTGAACTAATTTCAAAATTTTTCTCACTGAAGCTTCATACTGCTTAATATCGGTATATTGGTAGCTGAAAAACTCTGAAATTAAAAAGAAATGTTCCTTTCCTTACGTAAACATTATATCATCAAATTTATAAAATAAATCTCCAACAAAAAGACGATTTGCAAATGGGTACCATAAAACAATGCTATCTGGGGTATGTCCGGGTGTCCATATCACCTAGACAATTAAAAATTGGAGCCCATAACGATGGTTTTTCATAGAAATTAATTCAGACCTGAATTACATTTTGCAACTCATTCTCATCGCCTAATGTTATTTTATCTCCATCATTCAACCATCTCGTAATTTTATAAGTTTTGATCTCCCAGTGCCAACTGCTATCCATTAATCGCGTATAATACTTATTTTTTGAACCGGCACACAAGTCTTCAACTAAATGCGCCAAACCATTGGTGCCGGTTGTTGAGAATCGCCAATTACCGCCAGTCTGAAGAAAAAAGGAAAAGAAGATAAATACGATTCTGACTTGTATGGACGATAATAAGGGCAAAAAAAAGAAGGAAAATTTGAAATAAATTAAAATTGAATTGAATAATTGAACAAACCTGTTCGGGATGATTATGAGTATTGACAACAATCAATTTGACATTTTGCATAAATGGTAATGAGCGGAGATAGAAATAAATATTACCACATCCACAACCTGTATCAATCAATAAAGCTGAAACTATTAGAGATTAAATTCCAAACGTTCCACAAAGTAGTGACGAACCTTTGTTTTCAGTGCCAATAATTAAGTACATTAAAGGATTGCATTTTCTCTTGTCTTCTTCGCGAATCCAATAAATATTCTTATCGATTTTGTCACAACTGAAACTCATTGAACTTTTTCGTTTTGGTGAGCAATTGAAAGATTCGTGTGTTCAGAGTTGCATTGAATTGAAAAAAAAATAGAGGCAGCATTACTTGTTAAAAATGCATAGACTGCTGTACTAAATGCTCTGACATAACAAATAACACATTTATGTATTACATTAAACATCATATTCAAAACATATTTAGAATAGAATTTTAATGAAAAAATATTAAAACTATCAAGTAGGAAAAAGGCGTAAAAAAGAAAAAGAAGGGGGGGGGGGGGGAGTTAAGGGGAGGATATACATCAAGAAATTTGTTTTATTTGATTTGCAACAATGTACAATTTCAACAGTTGAATCATCAAATTTCACCACCTTTTCGCATAGGTTCAGGTTGCATCGGAATTCACTTCAATAGTGAATTGACGGCCAAAAGTGTGAACAAAAAGAAGAACAAAAAATTGATAGTTCAGACAAATCTATACACAATTCAAATAAGATACGGTAACGCGTAATTGAATTATTGTTTGTGCTCGCTTTTGTTACCGGGCATCCAGTCTTCTCAACCATTACAATGTTTGTTAACAAATTTCCCCATTTTTTTTCCCCACTTTTTTCAACTTTGAATTAAATACAATTTTAGGCATGCAAATTTTCATTCATTTGGAACATTTTATGCTTTTTTTTTGATGTGAACTTAATTATTTCTTTTGCCTAATAATCGAAGTTCACGATTAATAGTAATATTGATCCAAGATTTGTGTTCAAGTTTTGGAAAAAAAGACCCTCAAATAAATCAAGACAAACTTTCTTAACACATTTTCAAAGTCGTAGGAGGGTCGGGTCGTGAGTCATTAAAAAATTCCTTAAAGAAAAATTGGTATTTAAAAGTATTGGAAACCGTATTTCCTTTTTAAATATTGCCGACAAATGTTTCGTTTTTTCTTTTTTACATGTTGAAGTTTCAATTTTTTTTTTCAATTTTTTTATGTTTTCCCCTCATACCTTCTTCGTTTTTCACCTTTATTGTTGAAGAACAATGCATCGAATACATGTTTCAAAGTATTTTTTTGCGCATAAAAGTGAAACGTATTCATGGTATTGAACACCAATAATATTTCGTTATATTTGTGAGAACGTCAATAGCAAAAAAAAAAAATTAAAAAAAAGGAACGCACTCTCCGGTTACACCCATTTTGAGAATTTATTTTAAAATTGAGGATCAACTGAAAAAGGAAAGTTGTAGAGTTTTTTTTTAATTCGCCTAACATAAATTGAAATGCGAATGTGATGAATAGAAATTACAGTCGAATCCGATTTGATCTAATTCTTTTCAAACTTTTTTTGTGGTTCCGATAAATGGGCACCGCCTATTAATTTCTCTGAAAACTCCAACTTTTTTTCTAAACGTCATGAATCATTAGTATCGTACGTATTCGATGATGAAAGCTCCACCCATTGAAACGATATATTAATTTATTGTGATTAATGATGTTTTCAAATGGTAATAAATAGAACGAAAATGAGTTAAAAAGTCATTAAAAAACGAAGATTTAAATGAAGGAGGCAAAAAAAAAATGAAAATTTGAAACTTTTGCACCTTCTTGTTGATCGAAACTTTCATTAAAATGCCTTCTCTCTAGCCAGTCAATGTATATTTTAGACCGGTTGAAAGTAGTAGATGATCCTCAGTAATTATGAAATTTCACCAAAAACTCTCTCAACGCTTTTCTCTTCCTTTTACCTTACCTTTTTTTTTTTGAGAATTGTCTGCCACATCACCATTCATTTTCAACTATTTATATGTTGTATGTATTTGTATTTTTGTTTGTTGTCGTTTCTGGCCTAGTGAATCTATCAAAAATGCATAATTTTCCCTATGTGTATAAATCTTTCTTTTTCACAATGATTTCAATCAATCTTTATGTTAAAACACTTTTTAATCGGATATTTTTTATACTTTTAAAACCATTAAGCCACTGTTTTTTTTTTGTTGACGACTTTACTTTTTATCTTGTAGTTTTTCGAAAAGTTGAAAGCTTCCCTTCTTGAAGCTCAATTGTACTTGATAATTTCAGATAAAAAAGTCAAACGAAGACTTCTCTTACAGAGAAGGCAAGGGACTACTAACCACAAAAAAATTTTTAATTTGAAATGATGGAGATTACAAGAGAAAGTGAGTTCCTTTTTCTTTTCTTTTTTTTTTCTTTTTTTTTTTGAAAAATCATGTCTGCTTCGAATTTCTCCGATTTTCTAATTGCCACAAATTTAATGTAAAAAAACAAGACAGATAGAGTGAGTGAGGTATATTTATAATTTCATTTCCAAATTAACAAGCACATCGGTAAATATTGTCTTTTATCTAACATTAAATTTTTTTTTTTTTTTGATATTATCCGGTCAGCTTAACGTTGATATTTTTTGATATTTTTGTTGAATCAATTTTAATAATAAGAAAATGTTCAATTCACGACAAGGTGAGTAAGTTTCAATTTCAGAGAATAACTTTTTTTTTTCAATTTCTGTTCAATTTAATAATCGGATAGGAACTTTTTTATTTTGTTTTTTTTTCCAACGTCAGATTCAATCTATTTTCGGTTTTGATGAGAGAAATATAGAGGAATAGTATGAAAATAAAAAAAACACAGATTTCAATCAACCAATAATTAATATGTATAACTGGTTAGCAGAATAACAGTTAACATATATATTTTCACGTAAAATATAAATACAATGCATATTTATTTTGTATTTTAATTTTTAAAAACTTAATTTAAAGTTTATTTATTTAATTAAATATGTATTTCTGTCAACTGGTATAATTTAAATCGGAAAACTCTCCTTAAACCTTTACAAGATTATCTGTTAATTTTTCCATTTTCTAGTTAGAAATGTGCGTTTTTTTATTTGTAAAAATGACCACACATAAACTGTGCGTAAATCAACAATTTCTTCGGCACAATTTCATCTATTGATGAAAGCAATTGAAATAAATCAGCAAAGATGTGACGAGAAAAATGTAATCGTCACTTTGAACAATTTCTTAAATTCAATGAATATGAATGTGACAAATTTTTATGTAAAAATGCATGTCCGATTGACGGACGGTTGACGATGACACGATATCGAAACTATACGATGTAAAGGTTGACTGAGTTGAGGATGATGCATTTTTTTTTCTTTATTCTTCCTTTGCCATTTTTCTTCTTCTTCTTCTTCTTCTATTTTCCCTTCCTTTTTTTCCTTCTCAACAATTTGAAGGACGCGCCCACCAAACCAATGAATAACGCAAATGTTGGAAAATGATGACGATGGTTTTCTCGAGAAGCTGTCGTCCGATTTTTTTCCCTCAAGTGTCTTCTTTTTTTTTGTTTTATTCAATCGATTTTCAAGTTTCAACTTTTTCATTTTTGAAAAATCACCTTTTCTTAATGTTAGCTTTTTGGAAAAAAAAATAAATGATCGAAACGTGCCCACGCTTATTTTAATAAACCCTCATTGAAAGAATTGAAATGACTCAAGGCAAATATTTATGTTTCAGTATGAAAAAAAATTGATTTTTCTGTTTATATCCAATCTTTCCCTACGTTTTTACTAGATACACCTTTATATCTGAATTCATTATATCTGAATTCATTTTTGTGCCGTTTAATTTTAAATCAGTAATTTGTGAAAATCGTCAATAATGTGTTTGACAAAAAAAAACTAAAACCTCAAAAGTTGAATGTGCTCACAATGTTAAGCTAATTGGTAAATAATGAGAATTGCGGCAAAAACGGCGCAGAAGCTGATTCAGAAGAGAAAAAAAACGAGTAGAGAAATGGCGAGATGGTGGTGATAGAATTGCAATGAAAATTTGATTGACAACGCCCACCTCGTTTGCTGTGAGCAAATTGTGCGCTTTTCTTCTTCTCTTCAATTCTCTTTTGTCTTACTGTGTCCGTCTGTCCGGGATTGCTAATTCGTTGAACACACATTATTATTCTAAAGCAACCTCGGGCAATCCTCCTATTTCAAAAATTTTTTAACCGTTTCAACAGAAATTCATTTCATTTCACAAATTTTTCTGTCAAACTAATATGTATGTACAGTAATTTTTTTTGTTGTTTAAAATCAGCATTTTCTTGTCTGAAACTGATCGTGAATATTTTCAGCGATGTCGTTCACATCAACCACACCTTCCGCTAGAGCACCACTTGGTGGAAGATCTACTGGCAATGTCACCTGTTTGTTTTAAAATTTGTATCAGTTTACTGAATACCATCCATTATTTTTCAGCCCAAGATCGTATGCTGAAAATTGTTACGGAGTTACGATCCGGTGCTGGATCCGGTCTTTCACCATTTGGCCAGAATGCGGCATCGACAATTCGCGATTCTCGTGAACGTGAAAAGAAAGAGATGAGCGATTTGAACGATCGACTTGCTAGTTACATAGAAAAAGTAATATTGATTTTTGAACCAACATTTCCAGCATTCATTAAATTTCTCAGGTTCGCTTCTTGGAAGCTCAAAATCGAAAATTAGCTACTGATTTGGATGCGCTCAGATCAAAATGGGGAAAAGATACGCACAATGTGCGAAACATGTATGAAGGAGAACTTTCGGATGCTCAAAAATTGATTGATGAAACCAACAAGCAACGTAAAGAATTAGAAGGACAAATCAAAAAAATGCAAGATGAGTTGGCTGATATTCGTAGGAAGTAAGTTAAATATCGGTTGATCAAATTTTTTGATCACTAATTAAAATAATTTCAGATATGAAGATGCTACGAAAGGACGTGAACAAGATCGCGTAAAAATTGATTCATTGCTCGTTACTCTTTCAAACATTGAAGCTGAAATTAATTTGTTGAAAAGACGTATTGCTGAACTTGAGGGTGAAGTCAAACGAATCAAATCTGAAAACCAGCGACTTCTTTCCGAGCTTCAGCGTGCTCGTACTGATCTTGATCAGGAAACTCTTAATAGAATTGACTATCAAAATCAAGTTCAAACACTTCTCGAAGAAATTGATTTCTTGCGCCGAGTTCATGAGAACGAAATAAAAGAACTTCAAACGTTTGCTGCGCGTGATACAACTCCTGAAAATCGTGAATTTTTCAAAAACGAGCTGTCGTCGGCTATCCGTGACATTCGTGAAGAATACGATCAAGTCAACAATGTTCAACGCAACGATATGGAATCGTGGTATCGTCTCAAAGTTCAAGAAATTCAAACCCAAAGTGCTCGTCAAAGTATGGAGCAAGGTTATGCCAAGGAAGAGGTGAAACGACTTCGTACTCAGATGAGCGATCTTCGAGGAAAACTCGCTGATCTTGAAAGTCGCAATTCATTGCTCGAGAAACAAATTCAAGAGCTCAATTATCAATTGGAAGACGATCAAAGATCATACGAGGCTGCGCTCAATGAAAGAGATGCCCAAATTCGCAAAATGCGCGAAGAATGCCAAGGTCTTATGGTTGAATTACAAATGTTGTTGGATACTAAACAAACCCTTGACGCTGAAATTGCGATCTATCGCAAAATGCTGGAAGGCGAAGAAAATCGAGCCGGACTCAAGCAACTCGTCGAGCAAGTTGTCAAAACTCATGCAATCACCCAAGAGACTGACACTGAAACGATGCGCGTTGTGAAGGGCGAAACAGCTTCTCGTCAGTCGTTCCAACGTTCCGCCAAGGGAAACGTGTCGATTCACGAAGCATCGCCCGACGGAAAGTTCATCGTCCTTCAAAACACCCATCGTGCCAAGGACGAGGTAAAACTTTGATGAAGCGCTTTCGAAAAAAACATCAGTCAATGAATATTTTCAGGCAATTGGTGAGTGGAAGTTGAAAAGAAAAATTGATGGAAAACGTGAGATTGTTTACACCCTTCCAAAAGACTTTGTTCTTCGTGCTGGAAAAACGCTCAAAATTTTTGCTCGCAATCAAGGTGTTGCTTCACCTCCCGATCAATTGGTTTATGATGCTGAAGATTCGTTCGGAAGTGGCAGCAATGTGCAAACTATCCTTTTCAATAAGGAAGGAGAGGTGAACTTTTTTTCAATTATTGAACAGCTAATAAAAAATCAATAATGGTTTCAGGAACGTGCCACACATATTCAACGTCAAAGCACTGCCTAATTGATGAAAAACTTCTCTGCAATTTATAGAAATGCAAATATTTTTCATATTTCGAATGTTCTCTTTCGTCTTCTAATTATCTCTCTTTCTCTCTCTCTCTCATACACTCTCCTCACCCTCTCTCTGTTTCTCTCTCTCCCTCCCTCCTTCTCTCTCTCTAAGGTTTTTTTTGTCGGAAATATTTCAGTTTTTTTAAAGTTTACAATATATTAAAACTCCTCTTCCTGTTTTATATTGAATAAAGCTTAACATGTCAATTTTTTGCTTCGGAGTTGTGTATGAAATAAATCGATATAATTGAGAAGAGAAGTCATGTTTTTAAATAATTATCTGAAAAAAATAATAAAAAAGAACTGTTATTAAAAAAGTTCTTTAAACTTGATTATGAAATAGTTTTTCCTGTGTAGTATCGGCAGCTCAGAACAAATAAATATGTACATACATATAACCAAAAACTTTGACAACTACGTAGAAAAGTTGAAAAAATGGTTTAAAAAAAATTTCAGCTTTTAATAATTTGAATATTGCTGGTTTTTTTTTTGCTTAACAATTTAACAAAATTTAATCATTTGCAAAAAAAATTTAGAAATCGTCGCCTTTTGCATGAAATATGTTTATGTTTGTTTTTGTTTTTTATCGTTATTTTACAGCGCTCTTGTTCATTTTTTCCAATATAGTTTTTCTCTCATCATCTTCTCAATTTCTGTTTATTGATTCGATTGCACATATCTTCAAAATTTTGGGACAATTTTTCTAAAAATTTTGTTGAAGACACAGACAATGCCGTGCGAACTTTCCTATTTTTCAAAAAACAAATTGTGTTTTTTTTTTTTGCAATAATTTTTCTTTAAACCATAAATGTTTTAAAATTATTTTAATACACAGTTTTGATTTGGTTTATAACAGAATAAAAATTGAAATTCACTCAGTTTAGTTATAATTGAATTATGAGAAAAATGTAGTTTCCTTCTTTTTTTTTTGCGTCGCGTGGCACTGTACATGGCGAATATTTGGAATTTTGTATATTTGCATATAAAATAATAAAATTATGAAAACTATGTGCAGGACAAGAAAACAATGAACCAATCTTGGTTTTTTTACAAAGCGTTTTTTGAATCAAAAATCAGCTTTATCGAATTTTTTTATCGATTGATACTTTCTACAGTTTGGTGCTCAAAATGATCCCGTTCTTCTTAAACTGTTTGATTCAAATTTATGTTGATCCCCTGTCTCCATCTGTTGAAACTTAATACTTATTTTTTTTCAATTTTCTTTTTGGCAACGCTGTCACACGTTTTTTTTTGCCGGCGAACTTTTTTTTTGTCTAACAATGACGGTTTCATAGTGTGTGTGTGAGTATTTTATAAACAGATATAATAAGATATTCTGGCCGCCCTTTTTTCTTACCACCACATGTTTCAGAAACATTGTCGTCTTTCCCAAGTTCTAATCAATTGGTATTTAATAGACAGGGTGTTGAATATGTATGTATAAACATTTTCCTTTCAGTTCTTCTTTCTTCATTTTTGTTTTACCCGTGCGAACATCTGCGCGACCTTTTCAAATTTGAAATGTGTAAAATTAGGATGTATTTACTGAAACAAAAATATTTAAAAACAAATTTTTTTTCTCGCCACCTGCTAGAAAATTTCCTATAAAAAGAAGGCCCAAGTTTATTCAATTTCAATTAGAAAAGATTTATTTCAGTTGTTAAAAACTTTTTGAAATGTCTTCTTTCTTTCTTTTTTCTTTCCTGTAGTTCCAGGCTTCAATTAATTCTAAGAAAATATTTCAATTTCAGGTACAAAACTGCCAACAAGAAAAAATGGTTTCGAAAAACGAAAGTGAAACACCCACGGTTGTTTTTAAGGTTTGATTTATTTTAAAAAATTAATTTCTAACCAAACAAATTCTTAAGAAACAAAATAATGAAGGGGAAATCATTACAATCGAGCAAGATGCTGTGTCACTAGTGACTGTTAAGAACGAAGAAAACAATGAAAGCCAGGCGAAGGTACATAAACTTTAATTTGGCTTAAAATTTTCAACTTTTTTCAGTTCGAAAACGCAAAAAATATGTGCTGCGAATACTATCCAATTGCTTTCTTTGGCATCGTCATCATTGCGATGATTCTACTTTTAATCAAGGAAATTTTTTATTAAATTTTCAATAAAACAGGGAATCGAGCAAGTTGGTTTTCCGTTTTCATGTTTAAATTGTTGTTAACCGTTTAACAAATATTAATTCAATGTATTTTTTTTTGGTTTTTTGAGTTGTTATGTGGATTAATAAACTTTCATAGCTAAAATGGTTTGTTTTTGTTTTTTTTTCTGGTTAAGTGCACCAAGCTTTATTTATTTATTTTCTTTTTTACTATTTTTTAAGTAATAATCTTTTTTTTTCTTTTTTTGTAGAAATGTCGTTCAGCATGAACCACAATAATGCCATTAACCATCCTACAGTTGATCCAACAGTTGAGATTTTATTTACTTTAAAAATGAAACTAAAAAGCTTCAGGATTCGCCAAACAGCAAGAAATCTTCTACAGTCGTTGAGTTGGAGCCGATGCTCGTTGCTGAAAATCATCAAAAAACGTGCACAAACTTTGTAATGAAAAATAAAAATGTTTGAATTGTTCAAAATTCTATAAAAATTGCAGTTCATTAGAAATGGCCACATTTTGATTGGAATTCTACTCATTGCATTTTGGACCATTTTCTTGGCTTACTGCTTCCGATTTTCCTATTAGGAATAATCAATAATAACGAAAAAATGTTTTTTCTTTGTTGTGTATTTTTTTGTATAATAGAAATTGTTTTAAAGTTGTTAACTTTCACTTTTTTAAACTAATTCGTATTATTTATTGTGTCATTTTGTTAATAATTATTATTTCCGGAGAATTCAAGTAATCACAAAAATAAACTGTTGAAAATTATCTGGAATAAAACACTGGCTTAAATGAAACAAAAAAAACGTTGCAAGCATTTAAAAAAAAAGAACCGAAGAAAAGTGTAAAATTGGAAAAAAATATTTGGCAAAACTGTTAACTGGTTTATTACTTATTAAACAAATTTTGTTAACTTTCGTGCTCAAGCTTTTAAAAAATAAATGTGTTTTGCCAAAATGTTGCGATGCCATTTCTTATTAAAATATTTTGCTAATTCTAATTTAATTAAAATTTGATAAATTGTAAACAGTAAAAAAACATAAATGAGTTTTAAAATTTTTTATTTGAAAGAAATTAAAAAGTTGAGCAAATAATTTGCAAAAAAAACGCAAACTTCAATTCATTTAACGTTTATTGAATTTTTTTTTTTTTTTTTTTTTTTTTTTTTGATGGCCTAACTTTTTTTCTTGTTAACCCACTGTTGTATTCTATGTATGTGAATGTGTATCAGTTTTCTTGCTTTCTGCTTTTTTTTGCTTATTTTTTTCCACTACAAATAAATATTTCACACAACAAACTGAAAAACAACTCATTGAAAATTAATTGTCTAAAATATCACGAAATTACACACAATAACTGCTGAGATAAGAAACGACAGGGCCAGGGTAGTGTGGCAGGGTTTTCCACTCAAGACCTCGTTCACTAAACACGAAGCAAGTGTCAACACGTTCTATTGTTTAACTTGAAATTTTTTCGTGAATAAAATGGTGATAGATTGCTTTGGAAAGAAACAAATTCATTCAATTTAAAAAAAAATGTAGTTTTCTTCCGTGAAAGAGTATAGAAAAAAAGCAGTAATAAAAAGTGAAAAGACAAATTTAAAAAAAAACATTTTTCCGTCAATAAAATTTATGCTCAAGTTTGGTTCTGAATTTTAAGCACAAAACTCTTTCTTATATCATTTTTTTGATTAAAACAGCAAAAAAATAGTGGAAAAAACAACTCATGCAAGTCCAATTTTTCTCTGCGAGTTTGAAAAAGTAAGGAGCAAAATTACAAATGTAATTTTAATAAATAAGTGTGCATTTTTTTTTAAATAAAATTTATGTATAACAAGTCTTTTAGCAAAGATCTTAAAAATGAATAAAGTCTTTTAGCAAAGATCTTAAAAATGAATAAAATATCGGTTTTTAATTTGAACCATTACACTTCGCTCGTTAAAAAACCAAAACTCATCTCATAGAAACTATTGAGCACTTTAAAAAATGCGTTTTCATCAGGCATTCAACACTTTCAAATAATGAAAGTAGATTTAAAAAATTATTATCATTGTGACTAATTTTGATATTTTTAAAATTTAATTTGGCAATAATTAAGAAAAAAAATCTGAAACTGTTCCACTTTTTCAAATCTTATTTTATATAACAAAAATACTTTAACTATTTTCTATGTAAAATCAACCCATTTAAATTTTTAAAATTTATACTTTTATAACGGTTTTTTTCGTATTTTTTCGATATTTTTTTTAATTGTCCGAATAATTAGATGAAAATGCATTTCTGTACGTAATTTTTTCTGTCCTTTTTGATGTTGAACTCTTTTTTCTTTTAAAAATTCTCCCAACAACGATATGTTGAAAGTTAGGGTTGCCTAACACACTGTACTCTTTCAACTCACAAAAACTGTGACTTACAATTTAATTGGATTCCACAGTCTCGAATAAGCCTTCTGGTTATTGACGGTGCCATTTCATTTTAATCTTATAAAAATCGAATCGAACAAATCCTGATGATCAAAATCTAAACTCTTTTTTCTTTTAATTTTTATTATTCCTTTTTTTTCTCTTTCTTTTTGTTTTTTAATGTTTTCATATTTAAAACTTATTGGCACATACTCTTGCGGGTCCTTTGCATTCTATCTATTCATTTTTCGGTTTGATTGTTTTCTTTTTCTTTTAATTTTTGACTTGACTAATTTTCTTTTTATTATGGTAAAAAATCAAACTTATTACGAAATAAATAAATTTAAACTAAACTTTGTTAAAAATTGTATTGAATATATTTTTGAATTTCAGACGGTAGATTGGGCATACTGAAGCATTTTCCAGCTGATTTATGATGCGAAAAATGCTAGAATTTGATCGAAGTTTTGGAAAAAATGTGTTGTGCGAAAAATTTATTCAAAAAAAGAGAACTATTTTTTCATAATAACTTTCTAATGTTTTTCCAAAATTATTCAGTTTGAATTTGGTACACAAAACAAAATTCCAGGAGAATTAAGCTTTTTTTAGCTTTCAAGTTTCTTCCATACAGTGCGTTTCATAAGTACAGCACCACGCATGTTTTTGCGAGTTCATAGGGAAAAAAAAATTTTAAAGAAAATCTGTAAATGCCAATCGATTCAGAATACTAAAAAAAAATTTTTTTTTTATTTATTTTTGTTTTATTCAATATTTTAACTTATTTTCAGTTTAAATTTTTAATTTTTAATTTCAGATTTTAATTTAAAGTATGAAAAATCGATAAAAAAGCCATAAAATTCAACATCGGTGAAAAAATGTAAAAAATATTATTATAACGGATCTTGCCAGCATTCCCCAAAGATTTTCGATCGGATTTAAACTGGGGAGCATGCTGACCATTTAAGAACATCATTTCCATCTGCTGCCAACCAATTTTTGGTTGATTTTCTTGCATAGATCGATGTCGTGTTGGAAAGTAAATCCCCTTCTCGAAGGGTGGCTCAAAAAACCAAAAAAATCCTTGGATAGAACATTCTGGTAGTCTTGACTGTTCATTTTGGTAGTGTTGAACTGCAAATCAAGCTTTTGATTTTTACAAAAAGCTGCCCAGATCATCACTGAACCACCACCAAAGTTTCCCTTCGAGAAGGGGATTTCCCTTCCAACACGACATCGATCTATGCAAGCAGATCAACCAAAAATTGGTTGGCAGCAAATGGAATCGATGTTCTTAAATGGCCAGCATGCTCCCAGATTTAAATCCGTTCGAAAATCGTTGGGTAATGCTGGCAAGATCCGTTTACGCCCGCGGAAAGACGTATCGAGATGTAGCGAGTTTGAAGCAAGGCATCTTAGACGCTTGGAATGATATCAGTCCTGCTCAAATAAAGAACCGATTACTTGAATTGATTTCTAAACTTGGCGGATCAATTAATTATTAATGTTTATTACTTATTTTAGCAATATTTTTTACATTTTTTCACCGATGTTGAATTTTATGGCTTTTTTATCGATTTTTCATACTTTAAATTAAAATCTGAAATTAAAAATTAAAAATTTAAACTGAAAATAAGTTAAAATATTGAATAAAACAAAAATAAATCAAGAAAAAATTAAAAAACACGAAAAAAATTGAAATTTTTTGTGAAAAAAAACGAAAATTTTTGGTGGTGCCTACTTTTGCAAAGGCCGTTTTTTCGTTTTTTTGGCCTTTCGGAGGCCATCCTGCACCAAATTTAATAAAAATTTGTTTCGGGGGATTTTTTAGTATTCTGAATCGATTGGCATTTACAGATTTTCTTTAAAATTTTTTTTCCCTATAAACTCGCAAAAAATGCGTGGTGCTATACTTATGAAATGCACTGTATTTTTTTTCCAGAAAACCTTAAATGAAACAAATTACCAATCGCAATTTTTTCAATTTAGAATTTTTTATTGAAAAAGAACAGGGTTAGGTTGAACTGCAGGGTTTTCTTCTTGAGACTTGTGAACTAAACACAAAGCAAGTGTAACCTCGTATCATAGTTTATACTTTGCTAATTGAAAATGTGTTATCATTGAACTGGGAAGATAGCAAAAAATGAAAACAAAAAAAAATGATTGGATAAAAATCAAAAATAAAATCTTTTTCCGATTTTTTGTTTCGTTTAAAAAAATTGTTCTTCTTTTATCATCACATGATTCAATATAGATTGATAAAGTTAAATAGTTTTAAGAGATTTTTCCAGAAAAAAATCGGTCAAAGTCCACTTTGGTAAAACAACATTCAAAAACGTAAAGATAAAGAGCTGAACTCCAGTTGAGATTTTAATTTTTCTAAGATTTTTTTTGAGTTAAAGTGGGTTTTCTTAAAAACAACTTTTGTGAAATTAGAAACCCTAATTTAAATAAAATCAGGAGAGGGAGGGTGGAGAAAATGTTTTTTATTGGTTTTGAGGCTTTATTTTGAATTTTTTTAAAAATTTAATTGGATGTTTGAAATATTTATTTGATGTGAACTTTTTTCCGGAAATGACAAAGAATACCGTTTTTTGTAATAACAACTTCATTTTTTTTCTCATTTGGCCTCTGATAAAAGTGACAAAAATATATTTCTCACGTTCGCAAGTTATCTATCATAAAACCACCTTGAATTCCTTTCAATGTCATGAGACAATCGTTTTTTTTCCCCGATTGCATTTAGTTTCAAGACGTCGTCCTTTTTTTCCGAGTCGAAAATGAATTTCGAGGAAAACGAACGGAGAAAATCGATTGATGATCAATTATAAGAAAAACCTTTTTTGTGAGATAACGAAACAGTTTTCAAAAAAATTAAAACTATTCAAATTTTTCGGGAACACAAACAAAGTTTTTAGGTTTAAAATTAATTCGAACCGAACTGGTATTTTGCTGTAGTTTTTCTATCAGATTTTTCTCGAAAGTTCAGGAAAAATACCTAAAATTTTTTTTTGAATAATTTAAGTAAAAAATTGACTTTGAAAATTGTCGTTTTTATAGAAAATAATGTTTGGTCGCCAAATCGTCAATGTCTTGTCAGGAAAAAAACCTGCCCAATTTTTTCTCTCCTGTAAAGTTATTAAATACAATGAAATTGGTTTTGAAACAAAATCGAAAAACTAGTTTCATCAAGTCAAATACAGACCTCAAGTTGTTTCAATAAGTTTCAACAATAAAATACCTAAACGGAAGGTTTTTTTTTCTAGATTCTAGACTGGAAGGGGAGGTTTGCGTTCATGATCGTCACTGTACAATAAAATGATAGTGATCGATACATTGAAAATCACTTCAGAATTCACTTTCAACTTTTTTTAGAAGCCAATGAAAAATGGAAAGTTTGCGTGTTTCTGGATAAAATTGATAATGGTGATAATTTCATTTTTGATGATAATGGCAATTATAGTGTTTCAATAAGAACAAAATTTGAGAAAGAAAAAAAATCAAGTTACAGTATACATGTATTACATCTTTTGAATCGTTTGATATATTTCCATTGACGTATTTTACAATATTGAAATAAATTGGGAAGACGTTTATCAGAAAAAAAAAATGTCTGTCCGATTTTTTTTGATCACATTATTCTCCGTTCTATAAGAATTGATAAATTGATGGAAGAAAATGAAATGTTAATGTTTTTAACCAGTATCTTTCATTTCCAACAAAAAAATTGCCGTTTTTTGGTTGATAATCAATCCTTTATCAAACATAGGCGTGGTCAAATTTGCTCGTATCCAAGATTTTTTCTCAACGCCATCGTCGAAAATATCAGCTATTTTCTGTTTTTTAGCATATTTTTTTCAAGAATTCACCTTACCGTTTTCGTTTTTTGCCCCGCCTCACCGATGTATATAAACTGGCGGTGAATACTGTTCGAACATGCCCAGTTTGTTGCATCAGACTTATTCATTCAAAAATTATTTTTTTTTAGGTTTGCCGAGTGATTGGCGAACTTCATTACAACTACTTGGAGAAAATGTCATTTATTAAAAGTTAGTTTATGATCAGAAAACCAAAAAACAGAGATTAAATCTGTTTACATGGTATTTTTAGGTTTATGCATATTTCTATTAAATGCTTCAATCGTCTTCTCGTTCGAAAATACAGGATGTGCGGATACAACGGAAATATTCGGCCAAAATGTCACCTCATCCAATATAAAATCGATAAATTATCCAATTTTTCATTGCAATAATAAGAGTGTTTACATGGTACCGAACGTTTTTTTTAAACTAATAACTCAAAATTATTTTTTAAAGATTGAACCAAATAAAACCCACGCAATTCAACTCACCGTTCTTTCATCGGATTTAGCACCAAATAGCAAACTACGAATATGGCAAACATTTTTGGTTGATGGCGAATTAAAATCAATGTTTGTATCAGAGTAAGCAAAAATATATGTTTTTGATTCACAAGTTTTGAAACAATTAGACAACTTGGAAATTGGAGACAGTCGGGGTACACGGATTATGCTGAGTACACCGCTCCACCAAATGTTGGCTTCAGAGTTGAATTTGATGGAAAAGGAAACGAAAATAAAAATCATAAAGGACTTCACATTGAATTTTTCAGAACCGTTCCAAGTTTGTTTATTTTTAGTTGAAAAAACTAATTTTATGAATACAAAAATTAAAGATAAAAAAACAACATGTAACTTTCCTGTCGTTTATATCTCAGAGGAAACCACAATAATTCAAAAATCTTCTGAGTTTGAAGTGAACGCAGGTAGATTCTTTTCTTTAAAAAAAAAAAAAAGGATTTTTGAGTTCAGGATGCATTTTTTATCTCATTCCGAAACCAACAGTGAATATTTCATTATTTTCACAAATGGAAATCAGTGTGGGCGCATCGCCAGATGTTGTATCATTAGTCAGAAGCTATAATTCTGATGGTGTCATTGAAAGTGATATGACGTGAGTGATTCTTCAATACTTCAACAAACAAAAATTGAATAATTCAGTGATAAAGAAAATAAAACAATTTTATTGGATGCTCAACATATTCAAATAATCACAAGAAGAAATCGTAAAAGCATTGGATATTATAAATTAGCAGAAATCAGTGCAAAATTAATTCGTAAATGTTAGTTGAATAATTGGAAGCTTTTTTCCAAATAAAAAAAACACACTTTTCAGCATGTTTATGCGGTGAAGAGAATTTGATTCTCAATGATAATACGCCAACACACATCATTTACCCACCTGGATATCCGCATCTTTACTGCTCAAATATCACTTGCCAATACACAATCCGCAGCCAAAAAAATATCGATGCTGGAAAAACGGCAGTTTTACTTGTCGAGTTGGTTTCAAAAATTGGCAAAGATGATCATTTAACTCTTAATACTAGAAATTCAACTCTATACAGGTGACAAAAAATCAATAAAATTTTTGTCAATAAAACTTTTCAGTTCGGAACCGGAGGAAGAAAATAATGAAGATGCAGCTGGACCATTTATATCAACCAGTGATAAAGTTGAACTTAGTTATCGTACTGGAACAAGTTACAGATTAAGAAAAATGTTTTTCAATGCGACACGTGTTTTAGTGGATGATGGTTTGTTTGAAAATGAAAGCTGAAATATGAGTTTTGTACAATTTCAGAATGTGTTTGCTCAAATTTGTACAAAGAGTATTTTGCTGCTCCGTCAAATTTCACTTTAAGAATTCCATCGAAGTGTAATTATTTATACTGTAACTTTAAATTTGGGAACACTTCGGTTTGAAACCTATAAAATTACTTCTCTGAAAACATTTTTTTGTAGGAACAAAATATTGAAGTGAACTTTCATATGACTGGTAATAGATATGGCGAAAAAATTTTATTTACGGATGACAAAAGTGAAGAAAAGTATAACATAATATTTGAAAAAAAATCTAGTTCAGTTCTGATATTTCAATGGTTTCAGATATGAAGATCACATTCTAGATACACCCCAAATGTTTATTTCTTCACGGGGAACTGTCAAAATGTCGGTGATACGGATCAATCCAAGTTTGATCAATCTCTCTGACGAAACAACAAACATAGAAATTGATTGGAATTATAATACTGGTAGAGAGCTGAAGTGTATCCTTTACTGCTGAATTCACAACTTTCAGCTTGTTCTTGTCCGCATAACCAAATTATTTATTTGAATGAAAAAGAGACAAGAATAATTAAAAGTCCAAATTATCCACAAAACTATTGTCCAAATCTGAAATGTCATTATCATCTCGTCACTTCTCCAGGGTATAAAAATTCTGAAAAACATAATTTTTTTTTCGTTTTCAGAAGAAACTTTCAAGTTATCATCGACGATTTGGAAGTAGAAAACCTTCATGATATTTTGAACATTTCAACAGTAGACCGGTAACCTTGGAAAGCTGATGTTTCTAGATATAAAAATTAGTTTCAGTTTAAGTGGTTCCATCGAAGGTAAAAAATTTTATATCAATGACAACATTTTTCACATCGAGTTTGAAACCGATGAAACCGAGGAGCGTCGTGGCTTCCACATCACTATTACTTCTGGTTTGACGAAATAATCTACATTTTCAGTGCAATAATTTGATAAATTTCAGTTGATGGAAAATTACGCAGAATATTCCGTTACATTACTTTTGTTTTGATTGGAGCAGCTCTGGTTTATGCCTTTTTATGCTATTTCGTAGTACCAGTCATTCATAATGATTCTCCATTTATTTCAATCAATGAATTTTTCAAGCCGTCAGTTTTTTAAAAGAAGGAAACTTCTGAAAAAAAAAATTTTTTTTTTCAGAAATCTTGTGAACCAAAATAAAATTGCGGCTGGCCCAGTTTATTCGCGTATATATAATCCTTGATTAAATGAAAAATAACTTTTTTTTGAACTTTTATGAAATTTGTAAACATGTATTATTTGAACTGAAAATTGATTTTGTCATATTAAAAATTCTTAGTTTTTTTTTAAATTTTTTTTAAATGTAAAACTTTTAATGAATAAACATTTACTTCTTTTTTAAAAATTTGTTTTGTTGAAAAAACAACTAAAATCAATTTCAGCTTCAATAAAAAAAGATCTTTTAGTAGTGGTCTTTAAAACTTAAAAGTTAACAACAGAAATGATGATTTTGTTTTCGATACTTTGTCATTTTTCAAAAAATAATATTCATAAAGCTTATTAATTTATTAAAAAATCTTCTATTGATTCTTACAAAAACAATAAAAAACTGATTCACAATCAATTCGTACATATTTCAATCTTACTGAATGAAATTTTTCTTTCAAATTAGATTTTTGATGTATGTTTGTCCAAATTTTGAACGACAACTTTAAAAATGTCATCAACTGAACCTTCAGCATTTATCTTAAAATTTTATCAAAATCAGTTTTTTTTCTTTTTGTTGAGAAATCTTACCCGAACAAGTTTTCCCTTTTTTTGATAATAATCAACTACGGGTTGAGTGGCTGTTACAAATGTATGAAGACGTTTTTTGATAGTATCAATGTTGTCATCCGCTCTTCCACTTTAAAAAAAAAAAGGTTTTTAATCATTTCAGGAATTCAAAGATAATGTTACCTTGTTTGAGCACGATGTAAAAGTCTCTTGACCAGAGTTTCTTCAGCAACATCAAAAAATAAAACCAATTTAGCTTCTTGAATCTGAAAATTGAAACAATTTTTTTTCTTGAAAAATGTTTTAATTGAGAACTTCGCTTTCAAATTGTTCTCCTTGCGAAACTTCTCTTGGATATCCATCAATCAAAAACCCTTTGCTTCCTTTTTGAATCGCTTTCAACATTGCTTCTTTCACTAAATCCAAAACAACCTCCTAAAACCAACAAAAAAATGTACAAAAAATAAATAAAAGAAAACAAATATTCACCAAAGGCACAAGTGCTCCAGATTCCATAATTGATGTTAACTGAGCACCACGTGGTGATCCAGACTTGACTTCATCACGTAACAAGTCGCCAGATGACAAATGTGTCAAACCATATTTGGCCACAATTTTGTCGCATTGCGTTCCTTTACCGGAGCCTGGACCACCAACAATGAAAAAAATTGGGACATTCGCTTTTTTCAATGGTGTCAGATCAATATTTTTGCGTTCAACTGTTGGCGCCTAAAAAGTGGGTCTTTTCTTCACTTGGGAAGGAATTTGAAAAGTAAACAAACCATTTTATTAATAATTCACAATGAAAAATGATTGATAAAAAACCTGAAAACAAAACTAAAACAAAAGCATTAAAAATAAGATAAAAAGATGAGCTGAGGAAAAAGAATGTGGAGAAAAATATCTAAATTTTATAGTGAGGTTGCTTGAAAGATGGGAGATGAACAGAAATAAAAAGAGTTTGCTTACGTGAGATAATAAACTTACAAACCTTTTCTTCCGACCCTTCCCCTCCCCCCCTCTTTTTTTCATTTTTCTCAAGCACTTGTTGAAAAAACAAAAAAAAAAAGCATAGTTCAAAAGCTTTTCTGTTGGTTTTTTTACGAACTGAAAAAATAATGAAAGTAAAAGAGCAAAAATGACGAGCAGAAAAGTTTTCAAATATTTTGCTCATTTTTCACAGCTGGCAAAACATGGCGATTTTAAGAATTTCAATATCTTTTATTTTTCAAGCGTAAATAAATAAAAAAAATGATGAATATCAAGTTTTTTACTGAATCATTAAACTAAAAGTAAAATGAAAATTTTTTTTTACACGTAAGGATGAGTTTGATTTTTATTTGGACTTTTATTATATTTTTTCCCTCAATAAACTACTAAAGAACAAAAACCAATTGTTTCATATTGAAAATGAACAGCGAAGAGAAAAATGCGAATTTGAAATTTTCATTGCTCGAATTATCGTTTCACGCATCACTCAACTTTAAAGTTATAATAAACCAAATTTTGTGGTAAAATGAAAAAAGTATTGATTTCCGATCCGACATGGATAAAAAACTAGTTTGATTCCCAATTTCCTTTTGACAATCCATACGAGTTGTTGTTTAGATTTTTGAGATTGCGTGCAAAATGAGGTTTTGAGGAAAATGTGAAAACAAAAAAAAAACAAATGAAAAGCAGCTGTCAATAGAAAATATTCGATGATGCAATTTTCTACTGCTTGGCTATTATAAATAAGTCCGGAAGGTCGAACATTTCATATTCAACCAGGGACCATGAAAAACTCTTATTAAATTCCTGAAAACAAAAAAAAAATGTATAATTATAGAAATAAAAAAGTGCGATTAATTTTTGGTTTCCGTATTTTTGCTAGTGAACAAAGAAAAGAAAAGAGTGAGACATTTTGTGGTGTAAAAAAAAGAAAAAGAAGAAGAAGAAGCTATTGATCCAAGTCTTACACAATTTAATGTTGTTTCTTCCAAAAAAGGAAGGCAATAGAAAGAAAGATGTGAAGATTTGCTCATATTACGAAGTGCTTTTTTTTTTGCTTTTTCAGGAAGTTGTTGGCGATGATGTACTCGTTTGCGTTTAAGGATTAATTAGTTTTATATTTCAATTCATAAGAAATTATAAAAATAAATCTATAGAATAATTTTCTTAGTTGTTTTATTTTCGGATTTAAGTTTTACGTCATTATTGTTTTTGGAAAAAATATTTTTAGAGCTCAAAATATATTGAATTACATTCCGACTGCAAACATTTGAAAAGTATTTAATATTTGGGATTTTTGAATTTATTTGATAAATTGAAAACACTGTCGTATAAATATTCCCACAAATAAGTTTTGTCGAAATAATTGAATACAAAATACTGAGTTTCCTTTTTATTATAGTCTTTGCACTTTCAAAAATTATCGTATTATAAATTCTAGATTTATTTTTATTATTAAATAAACTTTCATCACTTTTTTTCCGCTAAAGCTCTGTGGTTTTAATATTAATTTGATTTGTATTAAATTGAGTTTCACTTATTTTTTCCTTAAACTTCACAATTTTCTCACACACACACACATGCCCGTTCACAAACATACAAACTGCTATACAACAACCGAAAAAAATGGGATCTCAATCAATAAGTAGTGAACGCAAAATTGATAGAGTGTTGCTATTGATATCTCGTGTTGTAAATCTTCCACCACCTTGTCATTGCTAAGTTTTTCTCAATCCGCATGCTTCTGCTCAATTCACATCAACGGTTTTTTTTTTTTTTTGGTTTCTTACGACATTGTTCTTGATATTAATCCTGCCTCATGGGCTGCTGCTTTTTTTTTCATCAACGAACAAATCATTTCATATTGGAAAACATTTGGAAACTCAGAGACGAGGGTTTGTCGTGGTGCATACAGTTTAATTATCGATTTGTAAGCTCAACGATTCAAACCTTCTTCTTAAAAGTTTCATCTTTAATTTTGTAGGGTAAAGTTTTTCTTTAAAAATATTACAGGTCTCAAAACGAAATCAATTTTTATTTCTCAGAAGGAAAGTTTAGAAGCATCATTTAATGAAGTTTAAAAATTACATAACCAGTAATTCAACAATCGATAATTTGTCAAAAATTATAAACTTTTCTTTTCTTCAATTGCTGGTGGAGCAGATGGCCCATCAACTTCCTCAATAAATTTGTGATCACTCAAAAAATCACTTTTCAATTCATTCATTGGAATTGTGTCTGAATTGAATGCCACATATCTTTCTGGTGTTGTTTGTTCATCATGCAATGATGTTGATCGAGAGTATTCGGAACGCAGCTACAATCGGTTTTTAGAAGTTATTTAAAAAAAATAAAAGTCAAGTTTATCACTTACTTCAACAACAAATTTCTCAACTAACCGATCAACAATTTGTGAGGTTCGGAAGGCTCCAAATTGGCTATCAAAATAAGTGAGAAGAAGAACTCCATCAAGTTTCAAAACTTCTTTCAAAAAACGATGAGCACGAGTAGGATTCATTGATGGCTGGAAATTCATATAAATGCTAAATTTTTATTTTCAATTTTGCTTTCAAATAAAAATATTTACTTTGTTGTTCAAATTAGTTGGAATTAAGCTGTGTCTTCTAAAAAGAAGCTGAAAACCAAAATGAAGCATAGCGACAGCAGTGACAACAAAAACAAAAATAAGCCTGAAAGCAATTGTTAGTTTTTTTTTTAATTTTTCGATGAATCAAAAAACTAACCAAAAATAAAACAAAGTGTACAATTTTTCAATAATCATATTCATTATCATAATACAAGGAACAGTATGCTGATGCTGTTGTCCAAGATTTCGAACTTTGAAGTCACAAAGAACAACTCTTGGAAAAATGCTATCCTCGCGCTCAGATGTTCCTTTAAAATCGACATTCCAAATGTGTGAGAAACCCCAAAAATAATCATCGAGCCCCAAAAAATGTTTGAGAAGAATCATTTGAAACAAGCAATTAACAATGAAACCAAGTTTAAGCAAAAAATAAAAAATAGTTGCTCTTGATCCGGCGAGCTATAAAAAATTAAGTTTTAAAAACTTAAAAAATGAAACAAGTGGCTTACACAGTCTGAACTTTTTCTGATATTTGATAATTTGTGCCAGATTTCAATGGAGAATGCTTCACAAGCTTCTGGCACCTTCAATTTTCCTAATAATTTTTCAAACAAACGGAGAGAGGTTTTCAAATTAATATCTGTTCTCTTGTGGCTAATATTCCAAATACTGTAAGGGATTACAAACATTGCCGCCTAAAAAAATCAGAGAAATGTGGATTCTTCAGTAAAAATATATTTAAAAAAATCACTTGAATCATAAGAACCAGTGGTACCCATCGATAATAATTGATATGTCGTCCGGCTCGCGCTTCATCAGTGATTTCAGTTCCATTTGGAACAAAATAAGTGTTTTCAATAAAACAAAAATCATGAACATAACCATCCCAGCTGCCTTGAATCATATTTCATAAAAAATAAAGAGCTGATAATAAGAAAACAGTACCTGAAAATTCTCGTGGAGTCCAACATTTTAATGGATGACCAAAATACTGTTTGCATGAAATTGCAAACGTCAACCCGACCATTACGACAGGAGTAAACCAAGCATTTAGCTGATCGATTCGATCGAACGCGAGCTGGCCTTGTTGCTTTCGCAACATGCCAACCAGCTGATCATAGAAGGGACCAAAAAAGCCCAACATTCTGAAAAATTTTCAACATTTTTCAGAAAAATTCAAGTCTAACAAAAGAAAAATGACGTGTGTTTATGTCTTATGCATACAGCGAACCAATAACTAAAAAAAAATAGCGTTCACATTGTCTAAGCATGGGGGAGGAGGGGGTCAGGTCACCCAATGGTCCCGCCTTTTACATTGGTGTATTTGGTGACGCTACGTGCAAAATAGAAAAGGTCAGACATTGTAGTTATGCGATATAGAACGCTCGTTTCTTGTTTTTTTCTAGAATATAGTCGAGACAATTCTATTATGGCTCATAATTGTATGCACCATTCAGGCGATGACACTTCAAAAGGTGTTATAAATGAACATCTGTAATCTAATAGTTGAATCAAATCAATAATCGATTTTTAGCAAAATAATTTTTGGGAAAAAAACTATATCAAGATGGTTTGATGATTAAAAATGATAAAATGATACTTTTTCACGCTTCGCCAATTACTCCATCAATGAAACTGTTTGCATATCTGGCGTAGAAACGCGAAAATTAAATATTGACATTCATTCATCGTCTTCTCTCATTTTTCTTCATCAAAGCTTTTTACAATAAGTGTTTTTCTTACTTATTTCTACAAGAAAAATTATTTCATGTTACAATTTTTTGATAAAACATTGAAAAAAAGAAAAAACAAAAAAAGAAAGAAATGTAACCAACAATAATTTGAAAATAGAAATAGAGATCAAATGTTGTAATAAAATAGAAAACTTAATCCAACAATTGTAGTTCACCCAAAAAAATTCGTTTGTCACTTCCAGCTGATAACACTGAAATTGAGAAAATAAATTCAAAATATTCAAGTGAATAAGGAAATATCTTACGTATCGGTTCAGTTGGATGGAAGTCTGTAGCATTGACGCTACCTAGATGACCAGGAAGCTTATAAGCCACCTTTTTTGATGATACTTCCCAAACGTAAACAAATCGATCAGCTGATCCAGATGTTATATATCTTCCACATGACGACCATGCGCATTTTAACAGGTTCTGCAAAAACAAACGTCTTTTTTTTAATTCAAATTTTCAATTAACCTTTTCAAAGTTATGTTGATGTCCAGAAAAAGTGCCAACTTGTCTTTGTCCTGGAACAAATGGCCGAATATCCCATTGTTTCAATGTGCAGTCCATTGAATTTGATAAAACGAAATTTCCATTTGGACTCAATGAAAGACTTGTGACTGTGTCACGATGTCCAGCTAAGGTGTAAGTGATGTCATCACGACGCATATCCCAAACCTGAAATTGAGGAAAAGCTTTAGATTGTCTAAAAATGTGACTATTTAAAAAAAACCTTGATTTGATTGTCGATACCCCCACATATAACCAAATCAGTCGTGTCATTGAATGTAACAGCTGTCTGTTGATATTTATTCTCATAAGTTTTTACGGCATCTCTTTGACGAAGATCTTGAATCTGCAAAATGAAAACCAAGTGGTTTTTAGCAAAGTTGAAACTATAAAAAGAAACCTTGACACAACCATCATCAGAAGCCGACGCAATCAATTGAACTCCTCGTCGTGATGGATGAACAGCGTTCACGAAATCGGAATGAGTTTTGAAATTTCTTTGGCATGCACCAGTTTCCATGTCCCAGACACGAACATGTTTGTCTGTACTTCCAGTAACCAGAAGACTGTAAAAAAGTTTCAGTTAACGTTTGAAAATTCCATATTCTACCTTGAATCGGTGTTGAACTTCAAATCCATAATTGCTCCACGATGACCTTTGATAACGGCAAAATTTTCACACTCTCCAAACACATTCCACAAGAAAATCTGAAACGGTATAAAATCAATTCTCGAAAGCGGAACATTTATTTTGTTTGTCATTCTTAAATAATCACACCTGCATGTCGTAACCGGCACTTGCTAAACACGTTCCGTCAGAACTGAATTGAGCTGCATAAATTTCTCCGCCATGTCCTTGCAAGACCATTGTTGGTGCCTAAAAAAATGAGAGTTTAAAAGGAGAATTTATAAAAACTGCAAACCATCAAGTTGGAAAATCTTTGAACTCCTTGATCCATTGGCTCACCATTTGGAACAACTTGATTCATTTTTGCTAAAAAATTTATGAAAAAATTGTTGGAATTTTGTGAAAAAAAACTTACAAGCAATTAAAGCCATTTTTAATGTTTTTTTGTCAATAAACCCGCTACTTTCAAACACTGTAATTAAATTAAAACTTTAAGGATAAAAAGAAAAACGTATTTTAAAAATGAAAAAAAATGTTTGGGAAGATAACAGCAGGGCTGACAAAATAAGCGCAGACAAGCGGTTGGCAAGCGGTTTTCTCAATGGAGCGCGTATGACTGGTTGAGTAGTTTTGCGAAACTTACCAAAAAACAAACCTGAAAATTGAGTATCATGACAGGAAAACGTTGGGTCAGAATTGAATTTTTGTTTTTAAAAAACAAAAAAAAATTAATCTTTAAAATAAATGAGTGTTTTGAAATATTTTAGCTTTGTTCAAATGCCGAGAAAAACTTTTTGAGCTTTATTACCAAGATCCTTTTAAGGTTAAATTAAAAATGGTTAAGAGAGAAAAGAAATAATAAAATAAATTTTCAAATTTCTACAAAAATTGTTAGAGATCTTCCAAAAAAATTAATTGAAAACTGAATTAGTTATAAAGGATCATATTCTTCGCTAGCAATATTGTCATCAGTTGGTCCTAAAAAATCTTCAAGCATTGATTTTGATGATTTCGGAGCTTTTTTCTTTTTTTTTGTCGTTTTTTTGTCTTTTTTTAATGGTTCCGCATCATCTTCGTCTTTCTTCTTCCCACTTTTTTTTGTTCGTTTTTTTTTGGCCACTGGAGATTTTTCCTGAAAAAAATTTGTTTTTTAAAGTTTTTATAGCTTAAAGATGTTTACAGTTGATTCTTGGTTTGGAATAAATTTCGATAAATTGTTTTCCATTTTTGGTGATGTTTGTTGAAAAATATCATGAATCGAGTTCGGGGTTGGTGATGGAAGTTCAACTCCAAATTCTTCACCGCTACTATCACTTTTTGGATCTTCATTTGTCTGAAAACCAATTTTTTTAAAACTTTTATTTCTCCTAGAAACTTCAATACATTTTTTGTTTGATCTGAAATTGTATCATCAGCTCCTAGCCATGAATCCAGGTCAATTGTTGTGAAGTTAGAGTTAACCAAATTCGAATTTAAGCTTTCATCATTTTTTTCTTCAAACTCTTCTGAAATCTCTGATTGCTCGTGAACCGGTGAATCAATGTCATCCTCATAAACTTTGAGTTTGAAAGCTATAAAAATCAATAAGCTCGGTGAAACTTCTAATTAAATACCAATCGGTGTGGCTCTTTCATCTTGCTTTTCAGCAATTATTTTTTCTCTTCTCGCCTTTTCTAATTCTTTTCTTTCTTCACCAAGCTTTGCCATTTTTTCAGTCAGCTCTTTGTCATCGGTGAAATCTTCTTCGTATTTTTTCACCATCATGTTTTCCTCATCGCTTAAAAATAATTAATTGTTTTACAATTATTTTGTATAATTTACCTATCTGAATTTGATGATTTTTTTTCAGACACAAAACCAGCTTTGTTGTCATCTTCATTATCATCAAGAAAATTATTTATTCCATCCTCGTCGCTCCTCTCAACTATTTCAAATGATGACTTACGCGTGTTTGATGCTGAAAATAATCACGAAGACATTTTATTTTGGAACCATTAAAAATTATTGTCAAATTAAATTCTAAAACCATTAGTTTTTTGTATTTTAGGACTTTAAAAATTAGTTTTATTAAAATATTACATGATAAATTTTGTTCGTGATTAGTAACCGTTGCCCGCACAACTTGTGGCCTGAAAATTATTTTTAAAACTCAAGTTCAATTAAATCAAAAATAAATTTATACGGCGTAATGATTTGTCCTGGGATTGGTTTCCCTCCTCCCATAACTCGGCCAGAAGTCTGAATAGAGTTTCCACTACTTTTCCGTGCAACAACACTATTTTTATCAGCCATTTCTCGTCTTTTCTGATTCACCATTTCAATAAACCTTAAATTTTAAGATTGAAGAATTACAAATATGAATAAACTTCTAAAATCTCATACGTATCGTAATCAGCTTCAGGTGTTTCTTGATAACAATCTAATTCATGGTAGCTGGAAACAATTTCCGATTTATTGGTTTCCAGTTGACGAAGAAGGGTTTCTTTCTGAAATATGAAATGAGATTAAATTGAATGAATTATTGATTGTAACCTGAAGAAAGAGAAATGGAATATTGAAAAAATGGTGAACGAATTTCAGACCAAACGCATATCTCATAGAAGCTGGAGCAAATCTAGCACGAGGTGAACCATCTGGAGAAGAATGGTTACTGTAATATTTTATTTTTCAGTTTAATAATGAAAAATCAATACAAACCTATTGAATAAATCTACAAAAGATGAGCATTGAAGATCAGTTATTTGTCGATGATGACCCATATCACGACGGTTTGCCAAAATTAAAACCTTCAATCGATACATTTTTTTATTCAAACTTTAAAAATGTTTTCATTGTTTACCGGAATATTATTTGGCACTTTGATAATTTCTCTTTGTACATATTCCCATGTCCATGTTTTTGTGATATCAAACACAAAAATAACACCATTTGTGCCTTTGTAAACATCAACAAAACGGGCGTCACAAGCTGTGTCTTCATATTTCTTCAACAAAAAGCATTTAAGAATGTTCATGAATAATATTTTGAAAGAAATACATCATCAACTTCTCCTTTCTCCGCTGCACAATTGGCAAGCTTTAATTTATCTTCTTTAATTCTTTTTTTTGTTGATTGGTCAACAATATCCCATACATCAACTTTCACAACATCGTCAGTTGCCCGATAGTTCCAATGAATATTAGCAACCTATAAATCGATTAAATTACAGCTTAAACATTAAAAATTATTTGATATTTTAAACCTGAATTTCATCAGTTGTTACGTATTCTTCTTGAAATGGTAAACCTTGCAATCGTTTCCATAAGCAAGTTTTTCCAACATTCCGATCTCCACGTATCACAATTTTCACTAAACTTTTACATTTTTCAAATTCTCTCAGCTTTCATAAACATTACAGTTATACTGAACTCCTCTTGCGAACTTTCGCTGTAACTCAGCGTCGACTCTTTGCACACCGGATGGCATTTGAACCGACTGTTGTCCATCTTTCTCGCCTCCCAGCTTCTTTCTGATCGCCGAAAGCATCTGAACATCGTATTTTTTAATAAAGAAAATAAAAGATATGGATAAGTAAAAGATATTCTATTGAGCACAACAAGTTTTTGAAATTTCGTATGATAATTTTTTATTTAAAAACGCATAACAACTTTATTAACAATAAAAATCAGACAAAAGAAAGTAAAACAAATAGAACTTGATTTAAAAAAAAAACCATTTATAAATATTTCCTATGTAGTGAAAATTAATATATTTTTTAAATAAAAATACGATAAAAAATTTTTAATATCTAAAATTGTATTTTCAAAAAAAATTATTTTTTTTAGAGTGATTCAATGTATTTTTTTTTAAACTTTCTTACAACATTTTAATCATCTTCCATTCCTTCATCCGAACGATTTGGTTTAAAAGCAAACATTTTAACAGGATACATTCCTTTTGGAAAACCTGTTTGTAGATTCTTTGCAATAAGCCGAAGTCCAGAATCAGACGCAATTTTCAAAACAAGTTTTTCTGGTCGCGTCCAACTGTTATCTTCGTTATCAAAAAGTGGTGATTCTGTGTTTACCACATTATCTTTGAGAACAATTGTTCCATTTGGAGCAAGCCCTTTCTGTGATGATTATCAATAAAATCAATAATTAAAAATTAATTGCTTACGGCACATCTTTGAAAAAAATGTTTTAAATCGGTATCAGTGAGATGACCAGACACCCATTGAATCCAAATCATATCATATTTGTTTTCAGTTGGCTCAAAAGTTTGAAGTCCTTCAATGAACTTCTCACCAATACCGTCATCAGTTCCTATGTATTCGGAGCTTTTTAAAATCAAATCTTCGATAACATCCACCATGTCAACAGTCTTATAGAATGGCATAAGAAGATGTTTTGTAACACGACCAATTCCAGCGCCGCAATCAAGACAAATGTTGAAATTTTCAGCAAAACCCTGTCATATTTTACTTTTTCTTTATGATTTATAATTATAAAAAACCTACTTTATTTTTTAAATTAGTGAGAAATTTTTTCGATAACAAAATATCGGGAGCATGTAATTTTGAAAAGCCTCCGAGCATTCCATCGACATTTTGGCTTGCTTGTGACCAATATGTTTCTGCCTATGAAAGAAAAACAAATAATTTAATTAAAAATTTTTTTGCAATTTCTTACATTTTCATAAATATTTTGTGGGTTATCCAGATCTGAGTTCATTGCGAAATTGCGAAAAACTGGACAACGAATACGACGAGTTAATAACTGTTGAATGATTATTTTCCTTAAAATCGTTTAGAAATTTCAACTTTCATTCGAAGGAAAAATAAGTAAAAATTCGTGGATTTTTAAAAATAAAACTTTTATTTAAGTTAAATAACACATTTTTAAAATAACATTAAAATTTAAAAACCGAATTAATAAAAACTTCACAACGGTAATCTGTTTTTCAGTAAAAATGTGAAATTCATGAAGGCATTTCAGGTCCGACCACGAAAAAAAAGAACAGTTAAAATTCTGGAGACGAAGGAACAGACAAAATAAATTGTTCAGTAGAGCGCGTTAACCTTATTATAATTTATTGACTGATAAAACCCGCTTTTTTACTTATTTTTTTCGTTCTCTTTTTTACAGGTTGTTTCAAATTATTTATAAATTTTGTATCGTCGTGCAATAGTGATCTGAAAAAAATTTAAAAATGCACATTTAAGCTGTTAACGGATTCTTATCACTATTATCTGCAACAATTATTTAATTTACAGATGGAATCTCAGAATAATATTAACAACTATAATAGAATTTTTCCAGAAGTCTCATCAACTCATGGAGGGGATGAAGTGAACATTAATTTTTTCAAATTATAGAACTTAATAAAACACGTTTTAGGTTCGAGTGCGGTTTTACAATTTAACAACTCGATCGGTTGATCTTATTTGGATGAGAGATAAAGTAAATTTTCTAAAACAATTTTTAAAATTTTTATCAACAAATTAAATTAAATTAATCTGCAAAAGTAGACAACCAACTTTTACAAATTAAAACTAACCAAAATCAAACATTTCACAATTCAATACATTGATCAGTTGAAAATGATATTCAGGATAGCCCAACAAAATATGGCACACTAAAAACGAAACAATATCTGGATATCAGAACATTCGAAGGGCATCCATGGGTTTTTCGTAGAACAATAGATGGCGCTCCAATGTGTGTCAATCAAGAATTCGTTTTTTGGCCAGTTAGTAAAGGAAGAAATGTGGTTGTCAGAGATTCGCATTTCATATCATTTCCAAGTTTTATTTTTTCAATAATTTGTATTTTAATTTTAGAAATTTACATTTTTCAGTGATGTCGTTAGCCGAGCTTTCTGCAAGACGTCTCCTTCTACCTGGATCTTTTCTCAGTCATGAAGATGTGGATAGAATGCCGAAATGTCTTCGAGTAATTAAATATACATACATCTTAAAAATATTCATAAATATTCGTTTTTTAAAGGAATTAGTTGAAGAGTTGCGTCTTCAAGCAGTTGCATACAGTGAAGCAATTGTGAGACCACCATTTCTTGCTCCGGTTCGAAGATAAAAATGTTGAGCAACAATGGTGCATCAAATTCATAGTAAGAAAATCGGCCTGGAAACAAATTCTTCACATATTTAGTTTGAAAAGCTAGCATCCTTTTTTAACAAGCATATAATGTTGTTTTACTTTGATTCTTGAAACTAGAACTTTTGTCTGTGATAACAAAATAATTTTTGAAAAAAAAAAGAAAAGTCGTTTTAGAAATTAATTTAATGAGTATAAAAAATGAAAGCCCAAAGAAAACTCTAAATTGATAAGACCGGCTGAATTTTTCTGGAATTTATTATAAAAAATTCTCATTGATTTTCAGTAATAACATTTTGCATGAAATCATCACGTTAAATTTACTTACTGTATATGTATTTTAAAAAAAATCTTTTATTCGTGTTGCAATTTTTTTTCTTAACTTTTCGTTAAACCTTTTACTGTACTTTGTTGTTTGTAAAATGAGAATTTTGTACATCATTTCTCAATTTGTATCTGAAATTATCTGTTTCCATAGTTTAACCAATGAATTTGTTTTTCATGTGTATATTTGGCGTTTTTTGTTGAACTAATTTTGATCTACGAATTTAACTTCTATTTTATTTTTTCAAGCTTTTACTTGTTTATTCCCTGATAACCAATTAGAAACTAATTTTGAAGCTGCACTTTATGAATAAAAATGTAGATATTATGCGTTTGAAATTGTTCTTCGTTTGTAAAAAAAAAAGTTTCGAAAAAAAGAAAGATTGATAATGAGTATCAATGACCCCTTTTGAACATCACAAAAGAGATTAGTTCAAAATGAACTAAAACCAAAATATAAATGAAAAAAGTAAAAATAAAATCAGTTTCCGTACAATGTCGACAATAATATATATACAATGATGAAAAATGAGATGGCAACATAATTATTCTTTTCTTTTCTCTTCATTTCATTCATACTTTTTTTCAAAGAATCGGCTGATCGTTCGAGCTCAATGCATTTGAGACGAAGCTGCTCGTTCTGTAATCATTTTTTCTTTGCAATTATGAATTAGAACTGAACAATATTTGCATGAAAATAATGCTCACCGATGCTCCGATTGTGTTATCAAAAGCTTTTCTTGCTTTTTCTTCATCTTGTGAGACTTCATTGATGCTATCTAAAATGGTTTTTAGAGAATAATTGTGAATTATTTTGTTATTTTGAACTCTTTTTCGACAAATTGGGCAATGAAATGACTAAAAAAAATATTGATTAGCCAATCAATATTAATGAATAAACCAACATTTCGATTGATTTCTCTGGGATCATTGATGAATTCAGCGTTTTTTACTTCCTCTACACAACGATGACAAAATGAATGGCCACAAGTTAGAATTTGTGGAATTCCTTGATAAATGTTCAGACAAACTATACATCGAAGAGTTTCTACATCGACAACGCAAAATGATGCTTCATCTAATTGTTTGATGATTCTCTGAAACATTAAAGCATTGTTTTTGCCAATTTGCGTGCACTTTTTGATCAATTCAATCAATTTTCGATTTTAATTTATCAATTCATAAGATTTAAAGCTTTGTTTATCAATTTTAATATAAAAAATGAGTTGAAAAATCAAAATGGAGTAAGTACCTACCTTTTTTTCCGCTTTTTTATCATCTCGTAGAAAAAATTTCCTCAGCAATGAAGACATGAAGAAATGTCGTTTTAACTGAGGTATTTACCCCTAAAAAAACTAAATTAACAATTAAAAAAATAAGCAATTAAAAAAAAAAGAAAAAGAAGATGAACAAAATTATTATACATGAAAAATCAATACAAGTGTTCTGATGGAAGAGAAAACCAAAATCTTGGCATGGTTTTTTCGTCCTTGGATGAAATTTTAACGAGAAAAAAAGAAACTTTTTTCAATATTTGTTTGGTTTGTTTAAGATCTGAGTATAAGGAAAAAATAATAAATGGAACAAAAATGATAAAAAAATATTTTTTTTCTTATCATACCAAAATTATTTTTAAAAAATGAAGAAACCTAAAACCATAAATTAATGCACATTGATCTACCTGAAACTATTATCTATTTTAAACACAAAAAAACCAAAAATTACGTCATAAGAAGTTGATTTTCAATGTATTTATTAAACAAAAATTGATTTTTTTTTAACAAATCTTGTATATATCAACAGTATTATTTGCTGTAGAAGCAGTTGCAATAAAAACGGGAACTCTAGACAACAAAAAACAGTCATTTGCTGCTTTTCGAGCGTTTGCTTCAACGAAACCAACAGCAACACAAGTTTCCTAAAAAAACGTTGTAAAACAAAAAAATTAAAGAAAAATCTACACCTTCTTTGAAAATTTCATGAAATTACATTGTTGCCAACAATTTCTTGCTGTTGTTGAATGTCGTGCAAACATAATAATCGACGAAATATCATTAAAAGAAACAGTTAAACTTGGTACAAAGTTGTATGGAGTTCCTTGAGAATAACTCATTTGTTTTTTCGGTTTCAGGTTTTTTATTACCAAGTGTTAAAACATCACATCCTTCTTTTTTTTCGACGGTGTTCAGTTCTGTTTCAGTTGATGCCTCAGATGTCTCTGGATTTACATAGGTGTTTAATCCAAACATTTTCTCGATTAATACTTGCCGCTTCTGTATTCAATATAAATATGAAGTTAAGTTAATTAATACTTTCATTATTAAAATAAAATTTTTTTAAAAGGAACCTTTCTTTCTACTGAAATACATTCACAATCATAAATAAATCCTGCTGCCATTGGAGTTTCACGTTTAACTCTTCCTCGAAGTGATCTTAGAACAGTTCCAGCACGGATTATTGTTGTTTTGTTTTGTTTTCCATTTAAAGTCTAAAAACGGTTTTTTTAAAAAATTTAAATTGGATATAAAAATTTACCGTATTTTCTGATGTCATTCCATTAAACTTAACATCGAGTGTTTTGTCATTTTTTGTAATTGTCTGAATTGATATTGATTTTTTTTCTCGCCTTAATAAAATGAATGATTTCACCACAGTTTTATTATGGCTATCGCTTAATGCGTTTTTAATGATGAGGGATTTCCGGCAATGTCGTAATGCGCTGGTGAAAGCTTGACAATCGTTGTCTCCTATGAAATAATTTAATTTTTTAGTTGAAAATGATTGCATTTAAAATTATAAAAGTTAAAATTATTCATAATCTTCAATTTTCAACTAATCGCATAAACTATGTATTCTTGCTCTTTTTTTTGTTGAATGCAAAATGTTTACAAAAACATGCCCGAGACAGCTTCCAACGTAACTACACAATATTGAATTCTGTCATCGATACATTTGTTTTTGAGAACAATCGAATCGCCATCAGCCCCTGAAAAAAATGTCTATAAATTAGAGTGACGCAACTTCCTCGTTTCTCGATGACAATTTTTGAGTTAGTTTATTGGTATTAGGCTCCATGTTTGACTAACAAAAATGCTAATTTGAGTCAAGTGAAGAAAGAACTTTATTCTTTTCTTTAATCTTTATTCAATTTTCAAAAAAAAAATTATCAGACTCACCAATAATTAATTGAAATAGTGCAAACAGTGTGAAACAGTTTTTCATTTTTTTAATGAAATTCAAAAAAAAAATGAAGTCGGGGAGGGGAACAAACAAATTCCTATTATTTCACAAAATAAAAATCATTTGTTTTTCAATTTATAAAATAGAGATCATCATCCTTAATCCCTGTTGAGGTGAGAATCCTTTTCATTGTTTTTGGAGTTCCTGTTTCATTTTTTTCCACAATTATACATATTTTGTATTTCATGATCAAGATAAATACATAAAATATACTTTTAATCTCATATTAAGCCATTTCATTGTTGTAGGCAAAATCTGAACTTGTGGTCCCGAAGTTTATTTTTAACAACAATAATTCATAGTTTCGCGGTCAGTTTTTTTTTTTAAGAATCTGTCATAAACACAGTTTTGAAGAAAGGTTGGATTTTTAATTGAATCTCAAGTTAAAGAATTCAAAAAATTTTAAAGTTTGAATTTTCCAGCTTTTATTTGATTGAGAATTATTTAAAGGTCAGATTTTTTGAAATATTACAAGCTTCATATACATATCTCATTTTTGGTCAATTAAATATGATTGGGGTATTGATTGAATTTTTTCGTCGTCGTTACTAATATTTTTCATGATTTTGTTCAAAATAAATATAAAACAAAAATCGGTTTATTTTTCATTAAAATATGAAAAAATTTATACACATTTTTGGAATTAGGAAAAAACAAAGACTGTCATCTTTCCAATTTATTTTTTCTGTGCATATTTTTGATATAAATTTGAGTACGAAAAACATCTCAAACTACCAGAAAGCATCTTTCACGGTTTTCATTAATTAAAAAAAAAAAAGAATTTTTTTTAATCAATTTGCTTGGTTTTAGTACTATCACTGAATAAAAACAAGAAATAAAAAATTAATTAATCTACGTATACACATATTATATATATATACATATATATTTATAAAAATTTATACGGGATGTGTATTTTTATACATATTCGGTTTGGATATAGAGAAGTATATGTATAAATAGCTCCGCCTCATTTTTTATTTCTCGATTTGTCTGATTCGTTTAAGAAGATAGCTGAAAAAATGTAGAAAAATGGGCGGAACCAAGGAAAAAGAAAAGTGAGTGAGGAGAAGCGAAATGAATACAACGTTTGCAAATTGACGGAGGCGTCCTTCTAGAAACTGAAGACGTTTTGCGTATAAATTCTGAAAATTGTCATTTTGTTGCATTTTATAGTTTTGGCGAGGTGTCGAAATAAGAAATGATGAAGTTTCTATTTGGTACGTTTTGACTTATTATCAATTTTTAATTGACCTGTTGTTGTTGGTTCATTGAAGCTTCTTCCAAAGATTTAATTATTTTTAGGTCTTTTGATTGCAATTTTCTCGCTGGTTGCCAGTTCACCAATCCATGGTATTTGGAATCATTTACCATCTTCTCCGGTAAAAGTTGTTTCATATTTTCCCAATTTTTTTTCGTTTTTTTCTTCAAATTTGATTTGTAAATTTGTATGATTAATAATAGGTTCAAATACTTTATGAGTGAATAAAAAATACATAAAAAAAGTTTAAATTTGTCTAAAAACCAAACAACAATAAATTCATGTGGTTTTCGTTTAAAAACGATCTTTTTTTCAGTCCAAGCGTGTTTACGGTTTTTACAATTATTTGCCAAAAGATGAAGACGATCGAGACAAAAGAAACACGGTTTTCTATTGGACACCACTGGATGACGAATTTCAATGAAAATTAATTTATCTTAACACATACTTTGAAAATAATTTTGTTGAAACTTTGTGGAAATAGCTTAAAATGTCGTAATAAAGAATGGAGCATCAATTTTTAGAAAATTCATTAATAAAAATCAGCATTATTTTGCTGTTCAATTTTTTTTCTCGCAGTTTTAAAGTTTATAAAAAAGAAGGAAAACTAGTGAAAACAAATGAACAATCAATTATTGTTATCAAAAAATATAAAGAAAGATAAACACATTGTAGTTTCTGCTTTGTGATAAATAATTCAACCAAAATTTCTAAGTTTTTCCATGTTTCATTGTTTTGTCAAATCAATTGAAAATATAATTTTTAAAATTAAAAACTAAAGTTTTTTTTACTCATTAAGTTTTACTCATAATAATTATTGATTATTTTCAATTTAATTAAATTTTAGAATAAATTTAATAAATGAAATGGAGCCTCCTACAGGTCAATTTGAAATCTGCAAAATTTGTTTTCAGAAAGCAGATGGAGTGCATTTTTCTACAACTTCTTGCAGGTTTGCTTTATAACTTAACTCAATTTAATACATTTAATAAACATATTTAATGTTATTCAGAGCATGTGCTGCATTTTTTCGTCGTACTGTTATTTTGAAATTAGTTTATAAGTGCCGAGAAAATGATCAATGTCGAGTTGAAAAAGGTAAAGTTTTTCAATTTTATAAATGACATATTTTATTGTCATTAGGAAAAAAAAAAACTTCCGGGGCGAATAAATACGACAAAACTAAACTCTCAGTTGCATTACGTTTTTTATTCTTTGACCGTTTTGTTTCTTTCATTTATTTGAAGTATTTCGATGAGACTTGCTTTATTTACTTTTTTTTTCGAAAGTTTGGAAAATGAAAAAAAAACAACAAAAAAACAAACCATTAAATATGTATTGAAGCTATTTGAGCAAGACAAATGTTTTATTTCGAATAATCGAAAAGAAAAATGTTTACATACATAATTCTAATGAATTCAACGTTTGCTATTTTTTCAAACTATACATCGTCGATATTTTAATTACAATTAACATAAACTAGTTAAAATTCGAGAAAAAAAAATAGACGAAAGTTCAAAAAATACAGCTCATCGAAATATGTGCAGAAGTTGCCGTTTCAAAAGATGTTTAAAGGAAGGGATGAAATCAAAAGGTGAAAAAAATTGTTTTTTTCTACTTTCCGGATGTCTTGAAATACATTTTGTAGGAGTTCAGTTTCAACGAGATTCAATTGGGAATTCACGTCAAAAATCAAGTTTGAAGGTGAACTTCTTTTGAAAAATATGATTCCCAAATAAGTTCAAACTTATATGCAGACGAAAGACAGTGCATCATCCTATAATGTGTCAACATCATTAAATGAAGTCTTTAAAAAATCTGAAAAAGAAAATGAGAATTTCGAAATAAATGAAACTCCAATTTTGAAACAAATGATTGCTGGGTACGATCATTTTATGAAAATAAGAAAAGCAACTTCAAGTTTGTTGAATGAGAATTTAATTTCTTTCATGTTCAAAAACCAAAAATTTGTATGTTCTGTTCGTAAACGAAATTAATTTAAAAATAACTTAGGAGCTACATGCTTCGAAATTCGATTCTGCTAAACAAGTTTGTCAGGCTGAAGCTCATTTGATCACTGATATTGTGAACACGTATTATATTCCGTTCAACACACTTAAATATGAGGATAAAGTTCGATATGATGTCACGCGAAATGTTTAAATTAATCAAAATTGATTTTACAGATTGCTTTTTTCAAGAATTTTTTTTGTTATTTTTCACACACCGATCGAGCCTATCAATCATTTAAAACATTCGAATTAGATGATGGTAAACTGCGTTGATGCGGTCAATCAATATTTGCTCATTACAGAAAATGACAAAATATTGATGCCTGACGGCGGATTCATAAAACGGAACGAATTAGATAAATTTTATGAGAATGCTCAAGGCGTTCACACAACTCCCGATTATGCTGCAAAGTTGAAGACAAAAACCTCTACTTTCAAATTGAATTGTTCATTGGAGTTTCAGAATATTTCAACCGGCGTTGGATTATATTTTGGATGTCATTGTGGATCATATGCGAACCATTAAAATCAGTAAAATCGAATATTTGGCAATTCTTGGCTTTTGTTTATGGGATGATGGTAAATTTTAATTAACTGCGTTCAAACTTCGATCATATGAATCGATTATTGTGGATTTTTTTTAGCTGTAACGGGTTTATCAAACGAGGCAAAACTGGTGGCACGAGAAACTCAATCAAAAATACTATTCGAGCTTCAACAAGTTTATTCAAATCAAGTATGCCACAGATTTTGTTGTTGTAGCTTGACGTCCGTTTTTATTGCAAACATTTTCAGCGATTAGCTTCAGAATTGGTTTGTAATCGTGTTGGTCAGCTTCTACTTCTTATTCCCAAACTAACGGTGAGCTTAAGTTTTTTTTTGTAAACTTTGTTTCAAATTAATCACTGCTGACTTTAATTTCAGAAATGTGTTATAATGCTACGGGAAAATTCAGTGCTTGCCGAGCTCTTCAATTATTACGAGGCAGATGTTTGCTGCAAAAATTTTAAAGGAATATCATCCACTCTTAATGTGGAATGTAATCAATCTTGTATTGTTCATACAAGAAACCAAAAATGAGTTAGAAAGACACGTCACCTTCGGTTTATTTGATTTAAAACTTTAAGCTTGTTTTTCAATAAGGATTTTAATTTTTTTTTATAACAAAAAAGAACAATATCCCAAAAACCTACTATGTTAACAAAAAATGCATAATTTCATTATTATTATTATTAAAACGAAACTTAATTTTTTTTTAATTATTAATTATTGTTTATCTTAATAAATGATCACAGAAGCGTTCATCATAGCTTCTCCCTTTTTTAATATCACAAACAAATCCATATCTGCATTTATAATCTCTATAACATTCGTTATTGTAGTCATTTCGGTAAAAATGCCTGCAAAAAAAAATGTCCAACTATAAGAAGGATTTGTTTCACCAACTTTATATAACTTCGGAAAAGTGTTGTATTTGTCCAAAGTCGATCACTCAAATCTGCCCATGACTGTGGTGAGAAATCAGGCAGATTATAAAATTGTCGAGTACTGTAGGAAAGTTTCCATTCGGGTTCTTTGTTTTTCAGGTTGGCTTCTGTGACGTTCGCAACATACGTGTATGCATCTTTAACAGTCTGAAAACAGGATGAAGCTGCCAAGAAAAAAAAATATTTGAATTTTTTACATACATATGAGGCTCCAGGGTATCCACCATCAATTTCATACACGCGATACGCTGGATTTAACCAATCATAGGTTGTCATGGATGGACTGATCCAATTGAAATGAAATGGTCGACGATTTGGATCATCTAAATCGTAATAAACCTTAAATAAAACGTTGAAATTACGGCTCGAAACAATTTTGAAAAAAAGATCACCATGAACTGATCATAATGTGTATGACCATAAAACATTTGTGTAATTGTATTTTCAAAACGTTTAACAATTTCGAAAAAGTTCCACGACCATCCTTTTAAACAATAATTGTCACCAGGCGGTATATGAGAAATAATATGCACCTGAAACGATTCGAACAAATTTGACGAAAAAATGATTTTCGACCAACGAAATCTCCTTTTATTTCAGAATCGATCAGCTCTTCAATTAGCCATTCTAAAGTTGCATCGGGATCAACTTCATTGATGTAAAGATAGCTGAAAATTGAAAATAAAAATTGTAAAGCAGGCGATTAGTCACAAATTGAATTCAGAACAGTAAATTGTGTTTAAAGAAATGAGTTTGAGGCCAGGCTTTGGATAAACTGCATAACTTGCTCGGCTGAAACGTTTTTCAATGGTTTTAAAATGTATTCTTTTTGAGTAAGAGCAAGTATTTTACTATTCAACTGTATTCAATGCTTCTTTAGGAATCCAATTGCTCCACATATCTGACATTATTTTGTAAAGCCATTGTGGTCCTCTTTTATCATATTCTGGCATTGTGTGTGGCGCCATTCTTAAAACAATTCGTTTCAATTTGACTAGATTTGAATTTAAAAAACTTACGCGTCTTGCGGAACACCTTCATGATTACCAATTGAAACATAAACCGGTATATTTGGAAAATATTCTAGAAAAATATTCGTCATATTGCTCATGTTATCTCGTGTCAGCTGCTCGGTATAATCCCAAGAATCGTGAGCTTCAAAGTCTCCAGTAATTATAATATAATCAATCTGAAAAATCAAATTGTTTTCAGTTCAAACACTGCTTTTTAAAATGCACATCTTTTATTGTTTTGCTGATATGTTTGATTGCACTTTCAAAGGTTTGATATGGTAAGTCACAAAGATACGGCATTCCCCACGGGCCAGCGGGAATCATAATTTTATCTAAAATATGATCAAATTTCTAAAAAAAAAAAAAAGGAAAAAGAATTAAATGGTTTACTAACCATTTTTGTAACTAGCTGAATTCTTTTTGTCGTCTTTATTATAGTCTCTGCAACACATGGCATAAGTCCCAAGCGCACTATCTAACTGACAATAAGCTTCTGATCCAACAGAATACTGGCGATCAATGTGAATATCAGAAAGATGAAGAACTTTGAATGTCGGCTTATTTTCAGCAATCTTCGGCCACGGTTTTATTGGTGGCTTCCCGTCAGGAATTGTTAAATTCCACATGTGTGTGAGAGGTTTCTCAGAGTGCCCACAATTGTTTATAAATGCTCCACAAATTTCATTTGGAGTGAAAACTGATCGTTCGAGTACAAACACAACTTCATCTTTGAAGGCATAAATGATATTTTTACAAACGTGAGGCTGTTCAACATTGAAAAAATCGCAAAGAGAGCTGAATTTGTAATAAGAATAACCAACTTTAGAAAAAAAAAATTTACATCAAATATTCTGCCACTTCTTCATCTGTCGATTTTTGTTTGAGCATTTCTTGCACTCCATCAACTGCCATTGTGCATGCGAGGCACGATATTTTCAGATTTCCTGGATCATTCAACACTTTTTTCGCATATCTCATCATCTGAAATTTATTTTTTATCAAACCAAATAAGTTCAAGAGAAAGAAAAACTTTATATTTCGGAGGTGGTGGAGCTTCTTCATTATTCTCGTTTTTCCATTTTTCATATTCATGACGTATCACATTTCCTTCAAGAGCTAAAATACTGAATAGAAATAATAAAATTATAGAAATAAAATGTTTCATCTGCAAATTTTTTAAAATAAAATCCAAATTTTATTATTAAACAAGAAATTTAAACAATGAAGCACAAAGAATTGAATAACCAAAAAAGAAATAAAATGTAGTTTGTTTTAAGCTTTTTTTTAAATAAAAAGTTGTTATCATTTCGTTTGTTTCCGTAAGATTATAAATTATCTGAAAATTTTTGTCACGTTGAAATTTCTTTTTTTCGTCGTCTCTAAACCATTTTTATTTACATAGACAACATGCAAAAATGAGCATATGGCAAGATAAAATGGTTCATAATTCCGCAACCAATTCTCGTCGAATAAAACAGATCAACAATTTTCTGATAGAATTGGAATTGATGATGACTGTATGAGGCAACTTTTTCCCATTGAGACATTTTATTGTTTACCAAATTTTTGGAATTCTGGAAAAACAGTTGGAGGAAAAAGACATTGATTGAGTGTTTTACGACATTGATTTTTTTCGATTCTTATCAAAAAAAAAACTTTTTTTTAACAAACCTTGATTGATGTTTGGTTGCATGTCATTTTATCGTTATTCAAAAAATAAAATCCAATATTTTTCATCTTCAAAAAGTTGCGGAAATTTTTAAATAATTTTTTAAAAATTAAAAAAAAAACCTTATCAAGTTTGCTTCCTAATTTAGTTTCACCATCAAACTGAATGAATTTTGGTGGAAGAACAGAAATTCCGTTCAACCATTGCCAATTAGTTATCAAACTAAGAAAAACGTGATAAAAATGAGAAAATAAAATGAGAAAAACAAACTGGAAAGATAATCTTCCACATTTTGCAAGGTTTCCTACTTCACATAACGATGTCATGTAAGCATTGTCTGGTGTATACCACCATGAAATATCTTCAGATAGTTTTTGGAAAAACTTTTTTGTTCTGTCGTTTGGTTTTGACAGATAATAGCCTCCTTTAAAAAAAACATTTAAAAAAAAGTTGGATAAATTTGAAATTTTCGCACCTGCCACTAATGGTCCGCTATCCGATGCTTGATCAAAAATAATGTCATCCTCAATATTTTTTGAAAGATCAATATTCAATAAACTATCATTCCAAAATGTATCTTGTTGAATCATCCAGAAGTAGCAATTATAGTGCAAAAGAGCACGTGCAAGATTGGCTCGGAACAAATAAAATAGTTGATAATATCCATCGCCGTAATTAAACGGATCTTTCAAGCCAGCAATGTTGAAATTGATTTGAGAAATGTTTGGCCATTGTTTTCTCAAAACTTCTGCAGATTCTTTATCCAAAGTGACGATATATGAATTTTGGTGAACTCCTGAAAAAATTATTGAAATCCTTTTTTCAACTCTGATTTTCAGCTAAACCATCAATGTTCACAGTATTGCATAACCAATTCAAAGTCATGTTCAACGCATGTTTGTTCAATATTAAAATAAATGATGGGTTACTGTTATTTCTCATTGAAGATGTAGCAATTTTCAATGAAGGATTTGAAATCTAGAAATTAAAATGAACAATTTTAAAGAATTTTTAAACCTTAAAATCTTACCAATTTTTCAAAACTAACATCATTTTGATTATTATAGACAATTGACATGGCAAAAAACGCAATTACAATTTTTCGAACAACAAGAATTAAAAATAGACCACCGAAAAATTTGAACGAGCTAAACTTGTTCATTTCACCCAGTTTAACCCGGGAGTCTCAACTCAATCAAACGAATGAACTGTTAAAAACAAGTTTTTCTTCTTGTTCACGAACAAATCAATAATTTTTGATATCTCTTCCAGTGTTTAGTAAAAACCCAAGCAGAGAAATAAACCAATTTGTGGAAAAAAATGAACTTGTTTTGTTAACCAACTTCCCGAAAGTTTTTGACCTCACAATTTTAATTGACTTGCGATAATTATTCATCTATAAAATAAGGTCAACATTAAATTTTCTTTCAAATTCACAAGAAACCGGACAATATTGAAACTTAGACTCGTTCAAGGCATTGAAACATGTTTTTTTTTTTTTTTTTTTTGGTTTTTCAAGAAAACCACTAGGAAACAATTTTCCAGTGTACACTGAAAATCTTACTTTTCAGATAAATTTTGAATTGTTTCAAAATAAAATTTAATTCAGCAAAGATAATCTGGAAAACATTTTTCTTAGTTTTTATTTTTTTTCGCTAAAAATTTAAGCTTTTCTGGAATTGAAAAATGCATTACTCCGAGAGTAATACAAAATAGTTCATTTCGGTTTTCTAGACCCTCGGCCATTTTTTAAAATTTTTTTTTCGATAATATTTATGAAATGCTAAAATGCTATAAAGCAACGGTTTTTGCTTACGACTGAACTAAAAAAACGATAAAGTTTAAAAAAAATTAACTTTCAAGTAAAAAAAAATGGTTAACACCAAGAAAATATAAATTATTAGTTTTATCCTGAGTTCTTTCATTTTATTCATTTTCCCAAGTCTACAAAAATAATTTTCATGGTTCAATTATGTTTTTGAAGAGTCACGAAACTATTTTTTGATCAAAAGTGGAGCACAACTATTTGGTGAACAAAAACAACGAGTTTCAGATTCTTGAGCATTACTTTGCATTTCAAAAACACTACTTTTCGATGAAGCAACTAGTGCTCTTGACACGGATAGTGAAGAAATCATGCAAAATATGCGCAAGCCTCTGAACATTTTCCAATAATTTTAGTTCGGCATTAAATATCAACAATTATAAATTTCGTTTTGGACGTTTTTTTTTTAAAAAAAGGCTCGTTTTGAAACTTGTTTTCATTTTCGTCTAACTGAATTAATTCATTTGAGAACTGATGAATAACTTGTTCGATTTGTGTGGCGTTTATGGAGATTGTGTCAAAAACAGCAAAAATTTAATTAGTTTTCTTTTTAACACTTTTTTTGTTCATTTTCAAAATTTTTTTATAACATTTTCTTCAAAAATTTTAATTTTCTAAATTTGCAATTTTCGCGCTTTTACGACAAAACTCTTCTAAAATTGCAATTTTAAATAATTAACCAAATGATTATGAAAAAAAGTGCTGCTGCTTCTTCTTCTTCTCATAAAATTGAAATGATCAGTTGTAATCGTAACGAGGGATTTCAAAACACCTGACACTTTGCTCTCAATGATCATTGTTTGACGACCTTCTTTTTTTTCCTTTTTTCTTTTCTTCGACACAACTTTTTACCCCTGCTAAAAATCAGTAAAAAATGATGGGAGAGTGTGGTAAATTGTTATGAGAGAAAAAAGTGATATTGTAATGTAAAAAGGCTTCTTGCACCTTAAGATGTTCCATTTTTTGTTTGGTTTTCTCGATTTTAGCTTGTTAATTTTTTCCGCAAACTCAAACATTTTTTCTTTTAACTATGTTTTTTTTTCTTATTTTTGATCTATCAAATATTTTGTTGTTTTCGTTTGTAACAAGAAGCTTTTTTGTTAAGAAGGTATTCGAGAAATATAGATTAAAAAAAAACCAATGACCTTTTTGCTCATTGGGCTAGGCTCGAAAAACAATCTTTGTGTTGAATATTTACTTAAGCAACAATATGCTAACATGAATAGTCGTCGTCAAAATCGATGGCACGGCAGGTGATGCGCAATACAGAAGAACAAACACTCGAATTGATCTCTAGTACTATCAAATTTGGTAATGAGCTCTCAACCTCAATTCTTTCGACCTCTTCTTTTCATTTTTTTTTTGCTCAACCGTTCCTAATCTCCAAACCTATGCAAATTTGCCAAGACCCTATTAATCGATTCAATTTTTGGTTATATCAACTTTTTTTTTCGAGACAGACAAACACACAGTCGGTATGTACTTCACCCCATTCTTGGTCATTTTTATTTTATGATTTTATTATTTTAGTTATTTATATAAAAAGGCAAATGTGACCAATCTCCTTCACATCTGTTATAATTTTTGCTATTTAATTTTTTTGGCATTTATGTATCTCTTTTCTTATAGTCTATAAAGACCTCATTACTAGATTAAAATAGTTTATCTCCATGGCTAAAGACAATCATAGCAATAATAATAATAATAATAATAATAATAATAAAATAGGAAATAATAGCCGATGGCTTTAAACCGACGTCAAGCATTAATTAGATTGTGGGTCCGGCGCATATGTAGTGGCCATTTTTGGAAAAATTGTTGTTTTCATGAGTTCCATTCCATTTTTATGTGACATGTGCATTTTCTTCTATAAAAAAACGATACGTCCGGAGGATTTTTTCATGATGACCTGTCACTTTTTTTTTTGATGACAACTCATGTAACAAATTCTGTGTTGTCATTCTTCATTTTCCTCTGTCAATAAAAAAAGCCGCGTTGTGTGTATTAAAATAAGAGAAAGTTATTTGAAGTTTAGTTTTTCCATTTTTTTTTGTGTTTAAATGTGTATTTACATATCAATTTATCAGTGACAGTTTCAATTTTCAATTTTTTTCAACGTTTTTTTGTAGTTTTTCATATAAATTGAAAAAAGGCTTTTTTTTAATTTTTTCAGAATAAAATTAAGTATTAAAAAAATTAATTTATCAATTTGGTTTTAAATATTTTGCTAAATGATTTCTAGTTTTGTGAAAATTCAACAGAAAATCATCATGTGAAGTCTTTTTTTTTTTTTTTTGATTTTTAGTCCATCGTGAATAGCCGTATAAATGTCCGTCCGGTTGAACACACTCCAAAGCACCGGGGAAAGAAAGAGAAGAAGCCAGAAAAAAAAATGAATCGAGACAAAATTACGCGAATGCTCACATCTTTCTGCATCGAGCTCAACACACTCACCAAAAAATTTTATTGTCTTCTCACAAGGGACATCACAAGCCATCGAAGAAGTGAAACGAAAAAAAAGGAAAAATTGAAAAAAAAAAAAAAAGAAAAAGAAGAAGCTTTCCTTAAAACACTAACTGCGCCGTAGAAAAGAAACTGGCCACGATACTTCTGTTTTGCCGAAGAAGATGTATGTGTGTCCCTCAAAATTAGTTTTTTTTTCCTATCTACCCCCCTCCCTCGATTCCTTTTCATCTTTTTTTTTAGTTCCATGTTGCTCTTTTTATTTTCGGATTCCCTTCAATACATCAGCGTTGTTCATTTTGGCAAAAAAAAAAATGAAATCTCTGAAAAAATAGTTTTCGGAAGAAGTGTGGGAAAAATTGTTGTCAAGTGCGCAAGCTCATTATTCCCTGATTTAATAAGTACACAGTATTCCAACATTCTTTTAGCTTGTTTATTTTTTGTTCCTTCCTCTTTTCTAGTATCTCAGAGAAATCAGCGAGCTCCTCTTGATCAACATCTTATCCTCAGTTTTCGACTTCTTTCAAAAAGACCGATCTAATTTTTCGATCCTTCTCCTTCATTTTCTTAAGCACTTGTGATTGATCTGTAGATCTCATCTAGATTTTATGATAACTATGTATATCTATCAATGTGTAAGTAAATAGTTTTTCTTTCAAATAGAAAGAGTTACAAAAGTGAGCTACGTTAAATATCGTTGTACAATTTGTATATGATTGTAGGAGGAACATTGAATATTAAACACATTTTATCAGGTTTTTAGTTTTGCCCTTTTTTTTCAAAGACCATAAAAAATGTGTAACCCCCTTCTTGATTGGCGGTATTTTTCCTTTTTTTCACTTTTTTAAAAATGATTGTTCATTTATTGATGACTCATTATTATCATTGTTTTTAAAATATTAAGTGACCATCATAAAACGCCGACAAAACGTCTTTTCATTCATGTTTTGAAGAAAAAAAGAAGAAGAAGAAGTCACTACGGTTTTCTAAAGCATAATATTATATTTGTGTCATCCACTCACTCCATTTTTCGGTCATTTTCTCTTCGTTTTTTTTTCTCTTTCATTTTAAGTTTTTTCGTTTTATTTATTTTGATAGCAGAAAAGACAAATAGTGTTAAAATTTTCTCTAAACATTTAGTTGTTTTTTTTTATTAATTCGGAAAATGTGTTGTAAAAATGACTTACGGTGACAAGTTTCCCGCGCTCTTTTTTTATTCTTAAGTTTACGACTATCAAAAACTACTAAACGTATGGTTTTCTGAAAGATAACATTGTAAAAGATTTTTATATTTATGGTCCTTGTAAACAGTGGAAATCAAAACATAAGTGTGGGTGGAGGGGAGGGAAGAGAAGGTTTAATTTAATTATTTGTTTTTTATTCAATTATTACAAAAAAAACATTTAAAATCCCCATGCAAATCTTATATTGCCTTTTTGTTCTTGTTTTCATTGTTTCTGAACAATGTTTCCAAAAAGAAAAGGATTGACGCTTGGTGTGATATGATGGCTACTAATCAAAAATGACATTTATGGTGACGGGGTGTGGCTTGATATTTGCAATGAACCGTTTCCTTCATTTTTCCATGTCAAAAATTGCAAATTGCCAATCAAAAATATATTTTTTCTTCTTATATTTTCTCTCTTGCCGCTTTCCCGTTTTTTTTATATTCGTTTTGTTTTCCGAAACACTAAACTTTGCAATTAAATAATTCTTGAAGTTGTCTAAACAATTGATGAAGAAGCATATTACATCAACTTGTTTTTATTTTTATTCATTTTTTGATGACATTGTTCTCTTTTTTTTCAACTTTTTTCTTGTTCTTGTTGTGATCGTCCTTCGACGTTGTTAACGATACCTCGAATGAAACTCATTCCATCGAATGAAACGAATAAAATTCCGAGAGAAAAAATCAAATAAAGTTAACGCACTGAAAAGGACAGACAGGTCATTGTTGAACCGAAGGCGAAACACACCAACAACAAACAACGAGAAAAAAAAGAAGCAACGCCAACAACAATTGAAAACTACTGTTTGGCGCCAGACAGTTTTCAAAGCGACCTAACCCATGAAACTCGTCGTTGAAATTGCATTATAAATCACACCAGGATAGACTTACTGAATGTTCTTCTAGGAAAAGATGAGATCAATGCAATTGGAATGGACATCATAAAATAGAAAGACGAATCGAATCAATTCAGAAGGTAGAGAGAAAAAGAAAGAAGGAAAGAGAGAGAGAGAGAGAGAGAGAGAGAGAGAGAGAGAGAGAGAGAGAGAGAGAGAGAGAGAGAGAGAGAGAGAGAGAGAGAGAGAGAGAGAGAGAGAGAGAGAGAGAGAGAGAGAGAGAGAGAGAGAGAGAGAGAGAGAGAGAGAGAGAGAGAGAGAGAGAGAGAGAGAGAGAGAGAGAGAGAGAGAGAGAAAGAGGGAGAAAGCGAATCGAGGTAAAAATGACAATAAATTGACGATGAGTAGTGTGGGAGATATTAAGTGCGTGTGTGCGTTTTTCAATAACGAAGACGGCACCGGTAGCATCCATCGATATCTTGATGTCAGATCTGATGACAATGGTATTTGAAGGCAGCCATCAGATGATGTCGAAGAAAAAGAAGGTGTAATTTTTGATCGATAAGGTGAGGAGAGTCATCCTGCATTTTATTTCAATGTCTATGTGTATGTGTGTGTAGATATCCTCTCTCTTATTATCCTAGGTTATAAGCTTTTCTCTCAAAAATACAAAAATTTGTGACGATTGAAAACATTCAAATTATATTACGCATAGTTGAACTTCCAATATTCGACGTCTTCGTTAGTTCCAATTGACCGTTTCATTTCATTTTATTTCATACGTATATTGGGGAATTAAACATGGTTTTGTCGGTCAGTGCGGCGAATCTCTTTTAGTCGACGGTTTTGGAATCATTTAATCCTAGATTTCTCTTCTCATTTAACTATTTTACTAATGACCACTTTGTTCGTTTCAATTTGCAAAACACCATCTACAACATGTATTATTGTACACGCATAGTATCACATCTGTTGTTGCTTTTTTTTCGTTCGTTGAGTTTTTCACCAAAAAAAAAAAAATGGTTTGATGAAGCCGAAAATGTTTCCAAATTAATGTGAAATTGATGATGGATGAGTGAAAAGTGAAAGAATCGATGTACTCTTAAGTTAACTTTTGTTTTTGTTATAAAAAGGAAATGATAAAATTAGAGATTCAGTAAGAGGAGAGAGAGGGGGGGGGATAATTTTTAAAACGTTTTTTTTTTTCAAGGTGACAACAATCAATCTTAAATTTCACATTGTTGATTCCTCTTATTCCATCATCATCTTCAAATGATAAACCGCTATTATTCAATTTGTCTTAGATCGACACTTGTGTCTCTCTCTCTCTCTCTCTCTTGTATGTGTTTCTCTAGATATTTTGTGTGAAAAAATTCAGTTTTTCATGCTGTCATCTTCACTCTCTTCGTTTTTATCTCATCCCACAACGCATAGAAATTGTGACTTTCAACATCTCCAAAAATTGTCCAAATCATTTATCGTTGAGCCTTGAAAAGAATGATTACAGACTGGCAATAGATTTGCATTTGAATATATGGATATCTCATATAAATCTAAAAGATGGTTCACTTCTTTTGTGCCGTTTTTTCTTCCCATTTTTCTCATGACGGTCAAATGTGTGAGCGTCTCATTTTTTCTTCTTCTCATACAATCTCATTTTGTTGAATTCATTTGTATGTTTTGAATATCCCGACTTAGTTGACGTTTATAAAACGGATCAGGTGCATTTTATGCAAAACTTCGTCCAAGTTCATTTCTTTTCATTTGAAATATTAATTTTTTTGGAATCGCAGGTTACCTTTCCTATCTGCAAGCGATTTTCTTACAATGTTTATACCTTATGTTTTATATATCAGTCATTATTGAAACATAAACAACTAATAATTATGAAATCGTTTTCTAATTTTATGTCTTTCTTTTCTAATTAAATTTTAAATAAGGGTTATTTCTGTCATAATTTTTAATCCAAGGTCTTGCGGGATGAATTGAAACTAAAAACAGTCAAGAAGATATTTTTATAACGTTTTATACTACTCGTTATCATTTGTCAGAAAAGACAAAAACATACAAAGATATATGTGTATGTTTAAATATATTTATATGTATAAAATATACATAGGCGCATATTGGAGAATGTTTACTCCCGCCATGGCCGATCGTCAACTTTATTCTTTTTCTTTTTTTTTACATTTTTCAATTACTTACCTTACCCAATTTATGAGAACTGTTTAGATTTTTCTGTCCCATGAATAAATTCTGTGTGAATAGGATGAAATTAAATTGTTTTTACTTTAAGATCTTTTTGTACCTTTGGCTTAAAATTTTCAATTAACTAAATTGGGGCTCAAAAAAGAAAGGAAGAAAAAGGTGAGAACAAAACCATAATAGGTTTGAGTAAACGAAAAAGCCAGCTTGTTAGTAAATGTACAATTCTTGCACCACCTGCGCGTACAATGAGCCCATCGTTTTCAACTCCGCCCCTCCTCGAATAACACAGTCGAATTTGTCTTGCTGCCTTTTTGTAACTCGACTTTTTTCTAATTATAGTGTCGCTTGGTTTTAACCTCACACCTTTTCCATAAATACTTAACGAAATTATTTTTTTCTTGAAATTTCTATCTTTTATTGATAAACGTAAAACAAACGATCTTCTATCTCTCATTTTTTTTTCACATGTTCATTTTATTTTTTTGCCATGGTTTATTTGTGTTTTCTTTTTCTTTTTTATTTTAGCAATGAAAATTAGAACCGAATGAAATAGAGTGATTCATATTTTTTTCCGTTTTAGAATCAATGATTCATTGCTTTTTATTTTTTTTTTAATCTTTTGATATATAGTGTTTCTTCCACAGGTGCAGTCAATTTTTCATTTTCCACTTTGTCTAGTACAACCGTCTGGACATCTTTTTGTCTTTGCCGACCCAAATACTTGAAACAAAACAAGTCCAGATGATATTATACAATTGTCTTTATTTGTTCCGTTTTCACAATTCCTTATTTTTTCTTCTTTCAAGCTTTTCCTTCGTTTTATACAATAAATAAGTTTCAGAATGTTGCTGAGGAAAGCTGGAATTGTTTTGATTTTTTCATTCATAACTGTTTTTGCGCAATCGATTGATGAAGAAGAAAGTGTTCATGTTGGTGGATCAGAAGGCAGTGGAAATGGCTTGACTGATGACGAAGATATTGAGGTAATTAATTATAAACTTATTAAATTTTATTATCATTTCTTTTCAAATTAAATTTAAATCGACGACTGAATATCAATTATCAATTAACGTATTTAAAACGTGTTTATTCAAAATTTAATTCGCGATGGATTTGACTTGTTTTTTTAAATTTTCATTTCTATTATTTTTTTTTCTTTGGCGTTGCTCATCTTCTTATCGGTGAGCACATTGCGCAATGAAGAAGAGTTCAAACGGCGTAGTGTTCATTACAATGCACATGCGCAATATTTTTGGTCATTCGTCTATTATTCTTATCGTCTTCTCAATACGTAATAATTCCTTAAAAAAACACAACAATCAATTGAGCAGAAAATTAAAAAGAAATCGTAATGAGCTCAACAAAAAATTGTCGCACCTGTGCATTAATTTTGGTTATATATAATCACCGAAGTAATTATAACACATCGGATGTTTAAAAATTATAACAAAAACCAAATTTAGCAAAAAATGCTTGGACTAAAACATGATTGTCTTATGAAAAATGAGCATCACAAAAGTTCTCAAGAATTAATTTGTATAATCGAAAGACGTGCATACAAAATACAAAATAAATAAGTCGAAGGTTGAAAATTAGAATTTATTGAAGTGATGGGAAAATTAAACAAAAGACGGCAACAATTATTTGAAACACGCTGGTGTTCAACTAACGTCGAATAAATCTTTTGAACAAAAGTGGCTCACACCCCCTCCCCCCCCCCCCCCCCCCCGCCAAAACATCTTTCTGAACACCAATCTATTTTGTTTGATTTTCTACGAGTTGTATTGATTTGCGGGTCTCGATGACACAAAGTGTGTATATACTACGTCCGACAAGAAAAGGTTTGTATTTCATCAAAAGTGCTTCAAAATTTTCGTCGGCTCGAGATTTGTGTTTTGTTTGGTTTAAATGCCTGATGAAAGTAGTAGATAAGGTCAAGACAACGCAGTAACATCGGCAGACGTTTTTAGTAAAAGACAAGAAAGGAAAGGAAAAAAGAAAAGATTCTTGAGAATATCCCCAGCTCTTTTTTTTAATGTAGCGCCGTCAATCGAGCTAATCAAACAAAACAAAAATTGTAGTTGGTGACATATGTTCTTCCCAAGGAATAATGCAGATATACATTTTCAAAGCAAAAAATATGTATATAAAGATGTTGTACATAAATAAATACGTACAACATATATTCTGTATTGTATATGCACATAGAAAATGGGTTTAAAAAAATTAATTTTCAGGGATCAGCGCTTCCACCAGATACATTTTATGCAACGACTCCACAAGTTCGTCCAAAGTTTTCTTCATCAACAACTAGAGTTCAGACAACTACAAAACGAGTATGCTCACAATATTTTCAAAGGAAAACACCATTGATTAATTATCCGATTTTTTCTAGATTAGCACTTTTGCAACTTCAACTCCACGCATCGTGACATCGCCACGAATGATAATTGAGCCAACATCAACTGATTCACGTCCATCGGTTCCCTTCGATACGTCAACATTTTTCGGAACACAAGGAATTTGCATTATTCTTGGTGTTATTTTGGCGCTTCTTTCGATTTTGATCATTTGCATTCTGTGCTTCAGAGCTAAAAGTGGTTGGTTGTTGGTCAGTGTGAATTAAACTGGAAGCCTAAATTTTTGTTTAGAAAGACAACAAGCGTATCGACCTGGACAACGAGAAAGCCCTGATGCGTTGTTGAAAGAATAAAAAAATCGAGTTTTCTTACGGGTTCACTCATCGTTAATCAAAATATTGTTTAAAAATCAATTTTCGTAGTGATTGGTGCCATTTTTTATAATTTTATATCGAAAAAACGAACAAAAAAAAATCAAATTAATATTAGGCTCTCTTTTTTTCCAAATTTCAAACTTTGAAATCATTTTTATCAGGACAATTTTTTATTTACCCTAAATGATTTTTTTCGATTAAAAAAAAAACGAGTTAATTATTCGATTTTCACCATTAATACTCTAAACTTTTTTCTCAAGTTTCACTTAATGATCCACAGTACATCTTTATAACGATATTTCAGTTCATTTTTTTTCCCCGGTAACGGTTTATCCGTTTTAAGCTTCAGATGTTCCTTTTTTTATCCTTTCTATCTGAAGTTTTTTTTTTAAAATGTAACTGTCGTATCAAAATTTTTTTTGTAAGGAAATGTTTCAAAAAAAATGAATTCGCTTGTTTTAGGGTTAGTGTGAACTTTTTTTTTTCGAATTTTTTGATTTCACAAGATCTTCAATTTTATTTCAATGTACTTTTTGTTTTCAACATATAAAAACTTCTGTTTTTTTAAACTCATTTTTTGTGTCATTTTTTGTCGCTCTAATTAATTTAAAATGACAATGTCTCAAAAAATAAATATTTATACGTAAAAACAGAATATGTAACTATTAATTTTGTTTGTAAAATATTTTATGTCAAAGAAAAAATTAATGAAATTCAAAAGGATCAGCAAGTTGGATGTTTTTTTCAAAGCCAAACCTATTCCTGAGTTGTTAACATTAATGAGATCAGACTTGACGTTTTTGATTAAAATAAGTGCGCGCATAACTCATACATAATGCAAAAAAAATTGTGTATCAGCTTTTGATGAAATGAAGCTCCTCATTCGTTTACACAAACATACATAGATTAAGCTTTATGCAACACCATTCATTTTTTAAAGAAAACTCCAAAAAACCATCCAATATTGAAAGAGTGGAAATAAATGGGATGAGTACCAACGCGCCAATGTGCCATATTCTTAATCATATTCTCCGCGAAATGTCATTTCGAAAGTCGGCTAATAAGTTTCCATCGGTAAGTCTTTTTTTTCTTCTTCTTCTTCTTCTTCTTCTTTAATAAATTTTTTACTTGAAATTGAAAATAGTTTACTGGTTGAGAGGAAAAATAAAATCCGTTTTTTAAAAAAAAAACAATATTTTCCTAATCTTTCTTTTGATTGGATTTTAATTTATTTAAATAATTTTATATTATAAAAGTACATTCGAATGTGTATAAAACTATACATTTTTTTTATTCTTGAAAAAATTGGATTAATTTGAAGAAAATCAAATTTTATTGAACAACAGAGAAGAAAAACTTGTATATTTATTTTCATGTACATCTGAAATTTGAAGTTGAAGAAAAAAAAATAAGGAAGTTAAAAAACAAATTATCCTTAACTTAATTGTAAGCGAACAATTGACAGTCTAATCTATAATTTAAATGTGTTTTTGCTAGTTTTGTCTTTCTTTTTAGAATAAAATTGTTGAAAAATTATTGAAGCTCAAAAACTAAACGGAAATTGGTGATATTAAATCACAATTAAATTGTTTTTATTACTGGATGAATCTGATTTAGTGTTTTTTAAACTTTTTCATGATTTCAATTTAGTTGCCCGGATGACGCCTTTCCTGTTTTAGGTTGAAAAGATGATTTTGAGATTTTTCATTATATTTGTTAAATATTTTTTATTTTAGTATAAATTTAGTTGCCCGGATGACGCCATGTTCTATAAGCTTTTTCCACTATTTTTTTCACTTCAGGTTTGAACAGTCGTGTGTCACGTGCAGAAACACATTATCTTCTTTCAGATTAAAATTATTTTTTTTCGCGTTGTTTTTTCTTTTTTCAGAAAACAATTTATTCTACTTTTATCGTTTTTGTGCACTTTTAGATAATCGCTCAGAGTTATTTTTTAAAAATAAAATCTTAAATTAATTTTACGTGGACACCGAATAATCATTGATTATGAGTTTTATAAAAACAAATTATTGATTGAGTTAGCTTGTTATTTAAAATAAATCAATAAATAGAACAGTAACTTTTGTTGACATATTGTGTTAAATTTGAGTGTGTTTCTTTGTGATAAATTCAAAATCATATTGTTAGTCATTTTTCGAAACCGAATTCAATTTCAATTTTAAATGTACAAGCAACACAATGAATGACATGTTTTTTTTGAATTTGTAGGATTTTATTGAAATAAAAAAACCCTTGTTCGTTGAAAAATAAAAATATAAATGTTTTTTTTTTCAATTAGGGTATTGATTTTTTATTTAATTTATATAGTTGTGGATTTATATATGATTTAGAAATGTAATATGGAAATTTTAATAATGAAAGAAACCTCAAGTTCAGTGTTATATGACAGTGGGCTGAACTTTTATATATAGGAATTTGTGTATAATCCATTTCAGATTCTAATCTCTTTTTCAATAGATTTTTTTTGAATATTAGAAGACAAATTGAAGCAAAAACGAAAAAAGAAATCACTAATCTCACTTCGATATTATGAAGATACCTTGGTGCGTCATTGAGCTCTGTTATTTTTTATTTCACAAATTTTCGTTTTTTATCTTTTAATTAAATTTTTTTTTGATCTATAATGATGAAAACAATCAGTAATTTAATTTTTTGATTGGTTAAACAACGTTTGTTAGTTTGTCGGTTTTAATTGTTTTTTTTGCAAATAAATTTCCAATATTTTGCCTTTGGGAAAGGTCAACAATTTTTTTGGATCATTTATTCAAATTTTTTGTTACTTATTAATAACAAAAATATAATGATTTTTACTTTCATAATTTTTATGATCATTTCATGATTAATATTTTTAGTTTTAATCAACTCATTTTCCTGATTACATTTTCTTGACTATTTTTAAAGTTACAGTATATCTAATTTTACTTTTATTTTTTTTTGTTTTTAAACAATTCTAATTTTTAAAGTCTTTCTTGTTATCTTTTTTCTTTTATTTCTATTTCATGATTCGTAGTCATTAAAAATCTAAGATGTGAGTAAACAAGTATGATAAATAAACATCATCTTTATCGTTAGCTTTTAAGCCTGTCAAAATTACCTTTTTTTTTGTTTTAATAATTTTCATATTTACAAAACAGTTTTTGGTTTTTTCAAACTTTTTAAACATATTTTCTCAATGAAAAACGTATAGTTTAGTTCTGAAAATATTAAAAATAGAAAAAAAACTATTCAGTACAATTATTCATAGCTTGGAAAAAATTTGAAAATGACATGAAATGAGAAAAATGAGAATGGCGTGGAAAAGTTTTATCTCATCATCTTGAGATAAATCAAATTGAGTTTGAATGATACAATTGTTGTTTCCATTATAATAAAATGTTTTTCGATCAGTCAGTGCTTCAGCTAGACGAATCAAAAATTTTTTTTGTTACAATGAAGAATTGCTTCTTTTTCACTCATCAAAAACATATGATTTGAGTGACAATTTGAAAAGGTTTGATGTGACAATTTTGTAATTAAAGCAAAATTAAAATCAAACGTTTTTTTTTTCAATGAATTGTTTATTTTCTTTAAAAAATCTCATTTTTTCAATTTTCAAATTATTTCATTTTGACAGCTTTTCCAAAACGTTTTTTTTTAATTTTATTTGCTTTGTTATCTCATAGCTTAATTGTTTGAAAATTAATTAATTTTTTGAAATGAAATTTTTTCTTGTTTTTTCAGAAGAAAAAAAGAAAAAAATGAAAAGCTTAAGGTTTTTCCTTTATTAAATTGTTTATGTCTATAAACATTTATTCAATATTGCGTTAAACGTAACACCGATTATTAAATTAATATTTGAAAAAGGTGCTGAACGTTGTCAGTTCAATTTCTTCTTTTATTATTTAACATATGTTTTTCCTTTACGTATTTATGTAGATATATTTTGGTTTAGCTCTACAAAATGTAAACTCCTAAAGATATCAGCAGCTTAAATAAATCCCGAATGCGCTAATCTTCGCAACCGGTGCGCGTAACTGGCTTGTTCAACAGCTCATCCTCCGTTGTTTCATTTTTGATTATTATTCTCTTTTTAATTCGAAAAAAAAGAAAAAAAAAAGAAATAAATAAAATGAAAAGAAAAAAACAATTATTTACAGGTCGATTCGATGCCAACATCACGAGACTCCTCGATGGAGACTTCTGACAGGTTTTTATTTGATTTAAGAGTGATAAAATTTGAGAAAAACTAAATGAATAAATAAATGTTACCCTTTAAATTAAATAAATAAGGCAAAATATTTATAAAATGTGCAGTGTTCGTTAATAATTCGATCGTAACAATAGATAAAAAAGTGATGTTCCCGCATCACTGATTTTATCATCGGTTTCTCCAAATATTTAAAAAAAGAAAAAGAAAAAAAAAACTTCGAAATTTTACACATAAATATATCAATGATGACATTTTGAAATATTTTTTTATGTACATATATAAGAATTTATAAATTTATAAGTTTATTTATCATAAGTGCGAGATTTTTCCGACATTTTCCTGGAAACCAGCTAATTTCCACTTTGAATTATAAAACTCTAATTTATCTTTTCCTGCCTGACATATAGTTTTCGTAAGATAATATTTTTTTAAATATTATTTTATGGCACGCTTGATTATTTTCATTAAACAAAATATTTATTTTATCAGTTTTTTGGCAGAAGTTTAAACATTTATTTACACGCCTACGAGCTTTCGATTAATTCGTTTCGTTTTTTTTCTACGAACAAATTTCAATTTATGTTTAATTTAGTAAAGATTTCAATTTGTAATTTGTCATTCATAAAAAACCTACATTTTGCACTGTTTGTTGATTGATATCACATGTTTGGTGTTAACAGGTACCCATTTGGGTATACAACTGAACTGGCTCGAACAGAACCATCGGCATCGACAGCAAAACGTTTACGTCAACGTTTACAGCGACAACAAAGTGGACAGTCAGGTTAATCAGAATTCAAACCTAAAACAAAATGCAACAATTTTTGTTTTAAAGGTTTATCTGGAAGAAGATATACTGGAGAAAGTAGCGAGTGCTCATCTCTTGTCGGAACTCCAACTGATACTGGAAGATCATTCACATTCGGTGCTGCGCAACGGGTTATGAGAGAAAGGTTTGCAATGTATTCATTTTCTTTTACTTGAAATTGTATTTAACTCAATTTAGAATAATATAATTAAAGTTTGATTCTAGCTTCACTGATTTGAAAAAACCAAAGTATTTCCTTGAAATTTCCCATTTCGCATCAGATTATATTAAATAGAAGAAAAAAGAAAAAAAGACGAATACGAGTATCTAAAATTAAGTCAAAGAAAATCTTCGTTTCGTCAAATATAATTAACATGGCGCACCATCCGTATCAAAGAAACAAAATTCGATTAGAACAAAAAAAAACACATGTAGATTCTGGTGCGTAAAGATTGAGAAACTAACAAAATATGTGTGTGCACGTCACCATTCTGTTTAAAATATTACTACTTTCTGTTATTTGAATTCGAATTATTTAATTCGAAGAAGCTGAAAAACAAAAGATGCGATCGTTTTCACTAAGGAAAAATCGACAATTATTTGCTTTCAGAGATGATCGAAAACCTTCCGTCTCTCAAAATTTATCAGAAGTTATGCTGGAGGTAAGATTTCTTTTTTTTAATTTATTCTATGAACTCCAATTTAAAAAAATTGTGGAATTATGATTTCCTTCAAGTTTGAGTTATTTGTTTAAGTCGAACTTCAATTTTTATTGCTTCACGAAGAAACTTATGTCATTCATAAATAAAATTTTTGGAATAAGTTTTGAAAAAAAAAGCAACGAAGAAAAAAACGGAAAGGGAAATCGGCAAAAAGGGAAAAGAAAATATAAAACAACAACTTTGATATATCGATATTTAGGCGCTAGTTTGACATTTAATTGGAATCCGATACTCATAGTGAAAAAAAGGAGAAAAAAAAAGAAAGTTTTTGCCTTCTCCAAATCTTCACTCATCTTTTGCGCTATCGTCTAATTGACATTTTTACTTTTTTCTCAGCTTCTTTTCTTTACATGACTAACGGGAAGAAATTAGAAATAAATGCTGAAAAATTTGTTTCTTTTTCTTAAAAGTAACAAATTCTGATCAAACATTGAGTAACTCTTCGGAAATGTATTTTGTTCGGGGTTTTTTTCTTTAAAATTTCATAATTTTACTTAAAAATAGTATAAAAGTTCAACATTTTCAGTTATTAGCTATAATAAAATTATTTCCAGGCTATACATTATGAAGACGTAAATTTAGTTGAAAGACTTTTAACAGCTCATAATTCCAAACAACCAATGTCGACATCCCCTTCAATTGGTGAGATCAAAATCAATTTCTTCAAAAAAATCATAAACTTTTTTCAGGTAGTACGAATACATTAACTGATTTGGCTCAACGACGACATGGAGCTGGTGCACACCGTAGATCAAACGCAAGCAGCACAGTATCAACACATTCTGGCGGAAGGTTGCTTTATTTTTATTTTATTTTCTTACTATTTTCTTTTTTCTTTTTTTTTTCTTTTTTTTTTTTTTTGAGAAGCGTTCTTTGAGCCTTCGACTACGGACATTTCAAAATTTTTATGAGCTAATTGAAAATAAAGACTAGACGTAGTCCACTCGTCAACTTTCTTTTTTTCATTACGTTTTCACTTATTATCAATTTGGCATAGAATTTCAGATCAACTTGCGCAATGATGAACACATTACACATGGCAGTTGCTCACAAACAACGAGACATTGCAGAGCTTCTACTAAAAAACGGCTATGATCCAAATGCTCCAGCCAGTTGTCATTGTAAAGGAAATTGTACGGCGACTGGAAACATACCGCTAACTTCAATTATTCCAAGGTAGTTTAAAATTGTGACCTTTTAGAGGAAAAAAAATTATTTGTTCACTTGATTTAAAAAGCTTAAGACCTCATCAATTTTTAATCGTTCAAATATTTGAAACAAGTTTGATTTTGTTGTAAACGAGAAAAAAATAAAATGTTAATGTTTCGTGATATGAATTTATAATCAAATTGAAATTTTTTTGAACATTTTATATAAAAAATTGAAAAAAAATTAAAAGTTGCGGTTTGATATATCACGCACGCATGTAGGAAGAACAACACGATTAAAATTCTAGAACGCATTCAATGACTCCTGAACTGTGCTCAACTTGCTCACAGCTCCGCGTTGTTTCAATTGTTGACCAAACTCCATTAGGTGTCGCTGTTAGATCACAATCTAGTGAACTTATTGCATTGCTTATTGCCTACGGTGGAGATGTAAACTTAGGTTGGTGATTTGTTTCCAAGTTCGGAAAAAAAAGAATCGTGCAAAATGCAAGAAGAACAAAAAACGTTTTTTTTTGCGTGAGCCCTAAAAGTGCATGAATTGTTTTTTTTTTATCATTGCTACAATATAAATAAATGCTCAGCATTTATTTTATATCCGCATTGTAACAATTCATTCAATTTTTCTTAACTCGGCTAGAAATTCATGTCAACAAAAAATAAAACGGAAAAAAGCTGAGAAAAAAAATAAATTAAAAAACTAAAATGGGGCATTTAACAAAAAATGGGTGTTGAATTGTTTCCTGAAATATTTTGATTATATTTCTAGGAGACGAAGATGGAAATACACCTTTGATGCTTGCTGTTCGTGAATCGCCACTATCCTGGCCTTGCCTTCATACACTTATTTTTTTCGGAGCCCAGTTCGTTTGTTATTCATTCATTTTTCTTTTATTTTTTTTTCACCAAAACCATCTTATAAATGAAATACGACTATTGTTTATTTCAAAAAATCTGCCTTCATTTTTTTTTTCTAGAATTGAACAAAAAAATATGCGTGGAATATGTCCACTTGACTTGGCTCCGGAATTGAAAAAACTCCAGCAAACATGTGTGGAGGAGTTGTTCAAAAATGCTTGCTCTGGAGAAAGTGAACCACCATCGAGGTCAACACCAGGACCAAGTACTAAGAATTGGAATCGTCTTCAAGTTGATAACGGTTCGTTGCTTTTTTCTTAAATTTTCATTTGGTTTAATGATTTTTGCATGTTTTGCTTTTGTCAAATGATTCTTTTGTTTTTCAAAAAACACCATTCAACTTCATTTGTTCCGTTTTTCCAAAACCCCCCGAAAAAAAAGAAGAAGAAGATGATGATGAAACTTTTGTGATTTTGTTTTCAAATTCAGTGTCGCAAGGCGAACGGTCATTGTCAAAAGCACCATTGAGCCCAAAACCATCGGCAGCAGCCAGCGTTTCGACGTGCTCAATGCTTGAAACTTCATCAGCCAAAGAGTCAGCAAGACGCAAATCGCTTGTCTCCCTACAACTTCATCGTAAAACAAAAAATGTGAAAGAATGTAAGTTGCTTCCGCAAAAATTGAAAAAAAAAACAAATAATTTTTAAAAAAGTGTATTTTTGTTTTTATACAAAATTGAAAAATATGAGAAAACGTTTTTCAAGTTATTTATTTTCAATCACATGAAAGAAAACATAAAAAAAGAAAATGTAAAAAAATATATAATTCAATGAGATTATGCCAGAAGCTTGCTTTCTTTTCCTTGCCTTAAAAGTTTTGTTATTGTGATCGAGATGCGTTTCTTTTTCTCTTTCCTATTGCCGCATCATGAAATGATGAGATATGCACTACATAATGAAAAAAAAAACGAAAAACGAAAAACACGAAGAGCTTGAATGAAAACCGAAAAAGAACATGGCCTTCAAACATTTTCTGAAATTGAGTTTGTCTCTGAACAAGACAAAATCTTCCATTTTTCATCAGTTTTATTTTCGATTATGTTTTCTCTTTCAAATGCTCCACCCCATTTTTGTTTTTTTTTTCAGAATTTCACCCATTCATTCAATTTGGGTTTTCTTTTTAATATTTTGGCAATAACTAAATACATTTTCTTTTTCATTTATCTTTTTTCTTTTTTTTTTGAATTTTGAAAAATAGTTAAGAAAACAAAACGGAAGAAAAATTGAAGGAAAATCGCAAATTCATTAGTTTTGTGGCTTTTCGTATGTTGCAATAAACATAAATGTGTGAATATTTGAATGGATTAACAAAAACTAAGAGAAAAACTTGCATAACATTTGATTTAAGCTTTGAAAAGTACGCGCCGTAAAAATGTTGCCATTTCACGTCAAAAACATTTCCCACTCTCTTAAAATAATTTCATACAATTCATGCAGATCCGGTTATTGATTGTGTCAGCTGGGAACAAGCATGGGAGTTGCTTAAGAAAATGGCTTGTAATCCAGAATGTCTCGACAGTATTGTGGTACTAGCTTAACTTAGAAATTTTTTTAATACAAAAATTTTAGAACTCATTATCTAAATTTGCTGCACAAATGGAGAACACGCCGTCGAGTGTAGATCGAGATCAGTTTGATTCTCATATGGGCGGTCTTTTGCACAAAATGATACATGTAAATTGATCAATCGACCGATTTATTTTTCGAATCGAAATTGATTCAGGCAGCAATTGAGGAGTATGAGTCATCGACACCAACATATAAAAAACAGAAGAAGCTTCATTTAACATGGCTTCTCAGTCAAATTTCAACATTTTGTTTCACATTTTTGCAAAAAAGTGGTACAAGCCGACAATTTTCAGCTTTGAACACTTTAAACAAGGTTGGTTTTTGGGAACAAATACTACAGAACTATATAATGAGGTTTTAGATAATTGATGCTGGTCTAGTCCACGATTTATTTGCATTTAACGATGTTATTTTTCATTCGTCTCGTATTCTCAATCGATCTCATGCGTTCGATTCTGACGAACCTCCCACGCCTTGTAATTTCATTTTTTTTTTCTCTTACACCCCCCCCCCCCCCTCCTTTTACCTTCTCTACATATTAAATTTTTTTTTTTAAAGTTAATAATTATTCACATTTTTTTTAAGCTGGCGAGTCTTTCAATTCAAATGCTGACCAAAGCTCAACGGTCGATCATGTTTTTATTTATGGTGCTGGATATAAGTAAAATGATCTTGACTCATTTCATCAAACTTTCAATTTTCTTTCAAACTTCAGAGATCAATCACTTTTGCCGTCACCAACAATAGCTCCAACTCGTCATAAATCCGACTTAATGAATTCGTTTAATGAAATGGATCCGAGCCAAGGTTTGTGTATTTTTGTTTGTTTGTTTGCCCTTTTCGAAAAAGCGGAATAGTCATTCATTAATTGTTTCAGTGATTGTTGCCCTTCACAATGCCATTACAATGCAAAATCGTGAAGCTGGCTCAAGATCTGTGTGTAGTCCGGCTCATCGTTGGAGACAATGCTGTGCTCATTGCACACAAATACTTGTCGCAAGATTGTTGCTTTTTCTGACACATTCTGTGTGCGTGAATTTTCATTTAAACTTTCCAAAACACAAAACATAGAAAAACTTTGAAAAAAAAATGAGAAATTGAAAGAAAATTTTTTTTTTTAAATAATTTAGGAGATTTCGAGCACGTTTATCAGATCGTCATCAATTAAGAAGCTTAGTTGCATTGCTTGAACCAACATTGGAACCTCAGTTGTTATGTCTTCTGCTTCAAAGTCTTGCTTTAATTGCACTTGATCCATCAACACACGTCACTCTCATTGATATTCAAATTGATGACGTCTTAATACAAATGCTTTTACCAGCCGATGATTGGTATTATACAAATCACAGTACAAAATATGGAACATTTGTCAAGTATCATGCCGCTAGAGTTTTAGTTTATGTTGGAATGGGTGATCGGGTGGGAAGTCGGGTGAATCTGTTTAGTTCATTAAGTAAATTTTAGCTTCTCCTTTTTTTCATTCTGATATTCAAGTAATTTTGAATAAATTTCAGCTTTTGAACCAAGTGGAGCAAGCAAATCGGGATCAAATCAAAATGAAGATGAATACATTTGTGAAACGTGCGCAACGCCAAGAAGCATGAGCACATTTTCGCGTTCAGCTGTGTCTGTAGAAGGGATTTTATTGAAAGTGCTAGCAGAAGTCGCAGATCTGGTTAAACAAAGTCAACACTTATCAGCAAGTGAACCAATCACTGAAGAGTCGCCAAGTGCTGGTTCCCCACCAGCTGTTTTACCAAATACTAATGACCAGAAAAAAATATTGGAGCGGAGTAAAGAACAATTAGATAAACTTGGCTGTCAAATTTTAATATCACTGGAACAACTTGAAGCTCATTTGTGTAAACTTGGTCTTGTTTTAGATTCAGTTTTATTGTTGAGATTACTTCTCCATAAATTATCCTGGGATTTAGGTTAACATCAAACAAAAGAAAGAAAATCAATATTTATATTTGGTTGATTTCAGGTCTTGTAACTAAAAAAAGAGTGGCTGTTGTAGATCATATTTATAAACCAATTCATGATCCTCGTGCACACTCAAGTTGTAGCTTAGGAAACCAGCGAAATTTCGGCAAATCAAAATCATTCGATCGAAGAGAGGATAGTCGAAGAGATAAAAACTATTTACGAGTAGATCAAGGATCTCGAGCATCAAAACGGGTTCATATTCGGAGATCAAGGTGATTGAAATACTGTAAATCAAAAACTATGAAAGTAATTGCAGTTCTGTTGAAATTATTCGACCAAAAAGATTAAGCTCTGGTGCTAAAGATATAAAAAACCGAGAACGAAGAAAAAGGTTCAAAATACATTTTATTCCAAAAAATTATTCAAACATTCAGGTTGGGAACTGACACAAGCAGTGGATCCAACCGATCAAAAAAGACAAATTCGTCATCGTCATCTGTTCAAAAACATTTGCCTAAATATATTCAATCATTATTTCGAAGCAGAATGGGGACTGATCCTTGCAAGCGAACATCGAGAAGTGAATCAACCTTACCGCATAGTGACTTTTTTGTTGTGTATTTTTTGCATGCTTCATCAAATAGCGTTCCACCAATCTAAACTCACACAATTTTAACATCACATTTCATTTCACATGTCAAAACAAAACAAAAAACGAAATCAAGTCGTTTGAAAATATTTTAAAAGTTTATTTGTGTTTTTACCACTAAATTGTACATATTAAAAGCATGGAAAATGAAAAAAAAATCATTAATTGAATGTTTCTTCATTAAAATTGCATATATTCACGTTGCTTTGTGATTTCCTAAAATATTTAATACACTCGATTTAAAAAACTTTTACCATTGGTTTAAAAGTGTGCAAAAACTTCTTCAATATTAATAAGAAATAAAATAAGAAATAAACACGTTGCCACGTTTTCAGGAGATTCAAATGAAAGCAACACAAGTGGTTCAGACGCCGTTCTAGAGTTTACTCGGAAACTTCAGAATTATCCATTGACAAGAAGAGAAGCGCAAAGGTTAACATATCGAAGTAATGGTCAACAAGATTCAAATGATTCAAAAGTCGGTCCACGTCAAATGGGTTATTCATATTTGCCTGAGCTGGAAGTTCAAGGAGCTAGTCCCCCTAGGTGAACTTATTCATCATTTCTTCAGAGGTTTTAACGTTTTTTTTTTCAGGTCACCTGGTCCTTTAACTGCAAACTCTTTGGAAGATGGAACAACAATGTTGCTTGATACTCGTCGGCCAAGTAGCCCTCAAGCAATTCCTGGTCTTCCGCAAATTGAAATTCGTCGTCCATCGGCATTGTCTCAATTCGAGTTTGGCTATTTTGTCAACTCCCCGGAACTGAGTGGTAGTGAAGTATCTGACTGTGCTCCACTGTTACTGCGAGGGCAAATTGGAGGAAGTCGAAAAAGTTCTGACGGTTAGTGAACATTTTTCAATTGCCACTCACCAACTTTTTCTTTCTTCAACTGGGCAAAAAAGCAGCTATCTCTAACCGCTGCAGGGCTTAAGTTAAAAGACTCCCATGTGGTCTAGTGGTTAGGATTCGTGGTTTTCACCCACGCGGCCCGGGTTCGATTCCCGGCATGGGAAGCATTTTTTTTATTATTTTTAATTTTGCTATAGAAACATCACTGGGAGGCTGGTCGAGTCGGGCATCATCTGTAATGAGTCAAAGATCATCTCGATCAAGTGTTGGCTTAAGATTATCCACATTTTCAGGAGGTGAGGTGTATGAACCATCACAACAGAGGTATTTACATTCAGGAACAAGTATAGCATCCGACACCTCTGGTCCATTTCTGTTCAGTTTTGTGTTAAGAAAAAGAGCATCAACGATTGGAACAAGAATTCCGATTTCACGACGTGCTTTATCTAGATCATCCGGTGATAGTTTACGAGTTCCAGACAGAGAAAGCCCGTTACACTTAGTGAGCATGACTGAAATGAATCCTGATTTTCAATGTGTTCGTCAGTTGATTCTCAACCTACTCAACGTTTACACGAAACGGTTGGAATTTTAAAAACAACATTTATTTATTTATTTATTTGTTTTTTTTCAGAAACGACAATGTTGTATCTACAATGAAAGAATGCGCTGATGTTTTGCGACAAATCCTAAATTCACCTCAACATCCAACAGTCAAAAATTGGTGCGCTGAAATCATTCATGTTGTGAGTACTCATGTTGAGGAAGAAGAGCCAACAACTGCTGAAAATAATGAGCAAATTAATGATGAGTATCTTGAGGTATTAGTTTGTGCAAAGTTTTAGACTGGAAAATGAATTTAAAAAAATTGAAAGCGCAGCAATTTAGTTTTTATTTTTCATTTATTTTATTATTATTTAATTTTTTTTTTCTTGAAAAATTATTTTTCTGACGTTTTTGTTTATGTTCTCGTCTTCCGTTTTTTCTTCTTTTTTTCATTATTAGAACGTTTTGACGATCAATTCTCTGGTTTCAAAACTATTGTACGTACGGCTTTCTCAAAAATGGAAAAAAAGGATTCTGACAAGAAAAATGCGAACAATCAAAAAGCAAAAATTATTGCAAACCTGTCAAGACGGGCTACAATCGGAGAAATATTCTCATTTGGAAATGTGTACGCTCCAAGCCAACGTTTTTCACGTTCAAAAATTGAGGAAACAACGTCAAACGATGATAAAAACAATGAATTCAAAAGTGATGTCATGGAAATGAAAAGAAAAACGGTGGCTTCTAAAGAGCAAAAGGATTCGCAAAGGTCACTAAACGAAGGGCAACTACCAAAAATCCGGATTATATTACCATTGGAAGATTCAATACAAAACGTTGCCAAAGTGTCAGCCAACAACCAAGAAATTAAAGAAGAAAGTTTGTTTTTCTTGTCTTATTTTTATTAATATTCCTGTTGTTTTTTTTTCTTTTTTTTTTACAACCAATCGATTAACTTATTTTTACTTCCTTCTTTTTTTTCTTTTTATTTTCTTTTAGATTTAAATGAAAGACTTTGTAGGTTTAGCTTTTAATTTCTAGTAGTTTCTTTCACAAACCTCTCTTCATTTTGGATTCATTTTCTTATATTTTTTGAAATCGATTTTTCAGTTCAAGACAGCCAAAAAATTATTTTTCGGCGTTCAACATCATTATTACCGGATTTGGAAAAGTTCGAAAGCATTCGTTTGAAACGTTCGAAATCGATGCCTCGCGTACAACACATGGAACAAGTAAAAGCGGCGTTTCGAAAAAGAAGCTCGTTGCGTAAATGGTTTGCAACACGATCCATATCAAGTCAACGACGGAATAGTTACGATTGTCGACGGACTTCAATCACGCATGAGGAGTTTCTAGCACAAATGAGAAATGTTTCAAGAGATACGCTGAAATATTTATTATTTCCTGATTCTAATTGTAATATACGTATTGTTAAGTTGAGCAAAAACAGGTTTCATAGAGATTTGAATAAATTGAGTGAGCAACTTCGCTCAATGTTTAAATCTTGATTTTCTTATAAAAATCACGAAAAATCTAAATTTTTTTTGTTTTTTTTTTTTCAAAAACTTGAGCAAAAAATATAAAAGTAGTCCCTGTCAGATCACACCGGATGTTTATTCTTCCGTGTTTCACACACGTAGTATTTTTTGTATTCTTATTTTCATTTTTTTTAATCGATCGTTTGAAAATTTCCATTTTTTCGTAAAATAATTTTATATCTACTTTACCCACTCAAAAACACATTTGTTTGACCAATATTTTATTTTAATTTTGTTTATATTTTAACCCATTTTTTAACATTTTTTTTTACAATTTTTAATATTGTAAAAAAAATGAAAATTACGCTTGGTTCGATTAAGAACTTTTTCAAATCAGCGGTTTTTTTCGGGAAGATAAATAAAATTAATGATAAAAAATTATTCAACATGTGTCAATCTTATTCTGATCAAAGAAAAAAGTTCAGGTACAAACATAATTATGAATTTACAAAGATCATTTAAAAATAAAATAAAATAAAAATCAATAAATACCATTTTTTTACAGTTTCAAGATCAAGTCATATCAGGTTCATTACCATGTCCTAAAGAAGAAGCGGCTTACTTAGCAAGTATTCAACTGTGTGTCGAAGAACAATGGCCAAGTAACAAACGAACTCAAACAATACGAAGACATTTGCTGAAGGGACAATTTGGAAGAATTCGAGATTTGGCTCAAAAAATAATGGTGACCCCATGGGAAGTTGATCAGAATTTGTACTGTACTCCGCCAAGATTTCCAAATGAATCAAATACGGCCAGGTCATTTCGTTTTTTGAAAGACAAACATTTTTACTTGAAATATCATTTTTTCAGCCGAGCCCAGTCAGTCGTTGAAGAAATTCAGCATCGATCTCGAACTCCGACACTTCTCAGATGTATTACAAACACCGATGGATTGATGTCAGAAGAAATGCAAGCGCAGTGTTTACCTGTTGATTTGAGAGGAGACAGAAGAACAATCAAACTTGTAAAAGTGAGCAGTGAACAACTTTTGAGAAGATCACAAAAAAAAATTTGATAATTTTTAGGAACGAAAACGAAAACTTTTCCACAGTCAAGTTTATGAAAGCGAAACTGGAATGAAAAAGTTGTATATTCAGGTAAAAAAAGACATTTTTTTTTTCTAAAAGTCAACAAAATTGATAAATTCAACACAAAACATTTTAAAAAAGGTCTCTTTTAACAAAGAAAAACTCATTTTTTACGACGAACATTCGTCTCAATTGCCAGATTCTTGTCGAAAGTTTTTATTGCGACGTCGTTCGTTTTAAAGATTGAAACCAACATTACATATAATGTTATACACAGACCCACACACACATTACTCATAATGTCTATATGCATTTTGTTGAAAAAATGTACATTTTACCTTTTATCAATGTTGTTTAAATATTCAGACAGCGAAAAAACTAGCCGCTTTTGGTTGTAAAGTATTCCAAGTCAAAGAGCTTTTACACGGAAGAACGTTAAGAAAAGTGAGTTTTCCTGAATTTTATAACTCGGCTATGTAAATTGATAAAAAAGTGAAGTAACATAAAAAAAAATTTTTTTTTTTTTTTTTTCAAAAAAAATCAATGGTTGTATGAAAATTTTCTGAAATTTTTTGTTTATAATCCTTGTTTTTTTTCGTTTCTTTTCCTCATTTTGTTCCAATGTGTTTTTGTTCTTTCAAGACTCTCAACTTTTTTTTTGTTCTTTTCTTACCATGGCTGGCTGCTATGTCGAAAAATTGTGTGTTGTGTTTGAAACACTGTCAATTTTTTTTCTCCTAAGTCGACGCCAATTCGGATGTTGAACAAACACTGTACTCAACACCACATATTTTCTTACTTTTGACAACCAACCATTTATCATTTTTCTTTCCTCATATTTTAAGATAATGTTTTGATAATTTAATTATTCACAATTTTTATCTGATTATTTTTCTAAATGTAAAAAATAAAAACAAACATTACGAGGCTTTTTTTGAAATAAAAACTCAAAACCTGATAATAGAGCTTGAAACAATTGCGAAGCACTTATGAAAAACTATCAAATAACGATTGATGGGAAGCGCCAATGTTTTGTCGTTTACTCATTCGCATTGAGCCATGAGCACACGTAAAATCTCATTTCCAAACATTGCTGTTTCATCATTTCAAATCTTTTTTCGAACAAATTTGTTAACTGTTTTTGATAATAATGAAATATGTTTTGAAAGAAAAAAATTGAAATTTAAAAAACTTTTACATTACAAAAGTGTTTTTTTTTTTTTTTTTGGTAAAAAAATGTCAAGAAAATAAATAAAAAATTTCAATTAAATGAACAATTGTTCATTTTTGACACATTTGTATTTTCTACTTTTGGTGTTTTTCAACGTATCAATTTTTTTCAATTTTTTCAAAACGAAAAAAACACTTCAAGTATTTTGAAACTTTAAAATTTTAAAATTTCAAGTTTGTTTTTTACATATCGTTTTTTTTTTGTTCTTTTATCATTGTTTAAGATAAAGTGGAAAACTGAAGTATTACTTGATTAAATGAGTTTTTGGTATTTTTCTCCTGTTTTTTGGTTAATTTGCAACATTTTTTCATTTTTCCTTAGTTTCATCTCAGTTTTTTCAATTTATAAGATTTATTACCTGTCTAACAGTTTTTATTTTCGCAGACACTTCGACTTCTTTGTCTATCATCGGCTCAATTGTGCCTTCTTGACGGTTCGACGAAGCTTGTTCTAAAACGACAACACGCTTCAACTCTTCAACAGTGGAGAGTTGGTGGAGGTGTCAGTAAACATCAGCTTCTGCTCGAATTCCGAGGAACCAAATGGCAGCTCATCGGTTGGTTTCTGGTGTTTTTCGTTGTGAACATCGGGAAAATTCTGAATTGAAAAAGTGTGGGCGGCAAATTAAATATTGCCAATGATTTGCAGTTTTTTCCTTTTATTTGATTATTTTTTTACTTGTCTTGATATAAAAAAATTGTCACTAAGTTATCTTTAGAAAAAAAATATTTTTAATTGTTTTAAACCTAAATTGGAAGTTGGTAGAAACATTTTGAATCGATAAAAAAAATATCAAATTGCATTTTCGTTCGCTTTAACCTTCCTTCCGTTGAAATCCGGTTGAAACGTATTCAACAGAACCAAAATCAAACTGAAATTCGTCTTATCGAATTTCAGCGTATCAAAATTCATATTTTTTGTTTCAGCGCCATCGTATAATGCACTGAAATCGATATCGATGACATTATGGGAGATTATGCAAAACTCGGCTAGCAACTCAATACAAAGAAGTTTAAACCAGTCAATGCATCGCTCACACACCGAGGCGACAGTCTGTTAGTTTATTTTTTTTTCATTTTTATTTATTCGTTTACTTTTTTTTTTTTGATAGTTTTTGAAAACAAGAAATATGTGGCACGCTTTCAGACCCTCCTTTCGGCTTTTCAGTCTAGACAATCTAAATAATTTATAATTATAATAAAATGACTTTGAATCTTATTCCATAAAATTTCGAAAAAAAAAATGAACAAAATCTAGTTCTTATTCACATAAAATTGAGTTAAAAGGGCAATTCAATTTGGTTGAAAATCTATTATCACAATCATCATTCAAATTGTTAGGATTGACGTTGATTAGCCGTTAAAATTTTTCAGTTAAACTTGCTTTCTGACTTTTTCTCATTATGAATTCTCTTGAGCGTTTTGTATTCGAAGTGCGCTATGTATCATTGCTCTAATCAAATGTTCCCAATTAGTTGATAAGTCTTCGAAAACAACACCATTTTTTATTGCTCATCGAAGTTGTTAGTAAAATGTTTTCATTTTTCCACTGAGTTTCTATCATTCTCATTTTAATCTTTTTTATTTTATAATTTTGAATTTTAAAAAGTACATGTAAAAACCAGCATTGTTAAAACGTAAATTTCAAAACAGAAATCATTTTTGTTTTATTGAGATATTTTAATGCTTAATGTTATGAATCATCAAAAATTCCGATATAAAGCAACTAACCAATGGCATTATCATTTTAAGTATTTGTTTGGTGTTTATGTACCTTTATACTGGAAAAAAAAAACGTTATTAAATTAATTCAATTTTTTAAATGTTGTTTTTTATTATTTTTTTTCTAAACGAGAAAATGAGATGCTACGGAAAAATTCAACATTTTATTTTCTTCATCGAATATTTTGACACATTTTTCTCATCGTTGTGATTCATTTCGTTGTGAAATTTGTTTCTATTCTCGAACTTTTTATTAGCTCATTTAATGGTGATAATTGTTTCTTTTTTCTGCCAATTATATTCATAATTTGATACATTTCGATTCGATATAATAATTATTTTCATTAAAAGAAGGTTACGGTTTTTATTTTACTATGCAATGAATTGGGAAGCATTGAGAGCTGCTTTGAAACACAGGCGAAATACAAAACGAATTATTCCAGCTTATATTCATCGTAAGTTTTAGTCAAATTTGTTAGACATTTTTTCCTAACTGTTGAGCTTGAAACGGTTTCTTTTTTTTTTTTAAATCGGGTATAAAAATGTGTAATTAAAAACTGTAACTCATAAAAACTGATTAAAATAAGACATTAAAAGAAAAATCAAATTATTGTATTGTGATATTTGCTTCCCTAAAAGTAAGTTGAGGGTTCACTTCAATATTTTTACCAATCAGTATGAACTGAGAAAATATAAACGAAATTCTCAAGGGGACTTTGCTGGTTTCATGACTTGCCGCATCTATGCATCTCTATTTTTCTATTGCTGTATATCTGGGCTGGTCGTTTTTTTTGCACCATCCGATTCTTGTTTTCTTTTCTTCTATTTTTAAAGGCATCACTAACGAAAAAACGAAGAAGAAGAAGAAGAAGAATAAGAAGAAGAAGAGAAAAGGAAGACGTTTTGGTGTTTTTCCTTTCTTACACCCTTCAGCTCGTTTTTTCTGCCGTTGTGCTTCTTCTAGACGCAACCATTTATCTCTAGACCCGCCCTTTCAGTAGATCTGCGACCGAGAGACGGGTGCCTTCTTTCTTCTTATCTTTTGTCCCCCTGTCTTTTTGTTTCATTTTTTTTCAGTCAATTGAGAAGTCGAGATTATTTTGTTGACGGGGATAACTTTTGATCCAAATCATTATTTTTCGTTGGTTTTTCTTTTTATTGCTCGGCTATTCTGATTTCTGTTCAATTTCAAATTTCACTAGTTTGACTATCAAATTAGAATGAAATTGAAATGAAGACTTCTGTAGTGTCAAGGCTTCTTCATGCTCTTGGAAGATCGCATGAGCATGAAGAGCCTGAAAATCCGCCAGATCCGAATAGCTTATTGGTTTATGTTTGTAAATTAGGTGAGTGAAACGCTGAATTGAATTGATTTTTTTTTGTTTGAGAGTTTCATTTTCATTTTTTGATTTGCAAAATCTCGCGGCGACAAATATTTTGTTATTTAATTCAAAACAAAATTTGTTAAAAAGTCGGCATTGGTTTTGAATTGATTTTTTTTCACCAACAATATTTAAAAGAATATATACACATATATATACATATATATAAATATATATGTATATATATGTTTTTGAAACTGAAAATTCACAAGTTTTGAACCAAAATATATAATTTGATTGTGATGAAACATAGACAATGCGCAAACAAAATGCCCATCATTTTTTGTCTCTGCCCAACAATTTGAAAATTCGATTTAAATCTCAACAAAAAAAAGAGAGGAAAAAAAATCAGAAACTGATGTGTCAAATGTGTCTTTTTTATGCGTCCCTTGTATATCTTGTATTTAAAAAAAACCGCACAAACAAATAGCGAAATTGCAACACAATACTCAATAAGAGGCGTGATTTGAAAGCCTAATTGTGTGCCAAAATGCTCCATATTTTTTTTTTTTTTTTGGAATAAAAATAAAAAAATAAAAGAAAAAAGAGATTTTGGGTAAATTATGAGTCGCCGAATAGAAGCTGATTGTTGGTCAAAAAAAAAGAAAAAACAAAGTCTTGAAATAAAGCCAAAATAAAAATAAACTAAAATAAAATAAATGATTTTTTCTGAAAAATTCCGAAGTTTTGAAACTGATTAAATATACTTTTTTTTTAGCAACATCACGAAGTGATTCAACATCTTCAACCCAATCAGCAACTGCCGGATTCATTCTCAATGAAGAGCCGATAACTTTGTTCCGATTGGAACTAGAACGCTTACAGTATATACTTCACTTTCCGGAAGAAGTTGCTTTTCAAGTTGGTTTTAAAATAGTTTCGAATACTAAAAATAAAAATAAAATCTGAGTTTTAGTTGTCATCTACTGAATACCAACTATTCTATTCAATTCAACCAATGGATTATGTTCGATACGTTAGTTGTGATCTGACTTCTGTTCCAGTTTCTGAAAATCCGAGTCCTGTCAGAAATTTAGTTAAACGATTAAGCGAAGTAATGAATGAAACACTGATTTTTATTGATTGAAATTTTTATTGATTAGGTTTCCTCATGGATCACTCATGTGATTGTTAGTCAACCAACGCACGATGATAGAAAAATTGCGTTGACAGCAATTTTACGAATTGTTGACACATGTTGGAATATTGGTAAAACTTTTGTTACAATTTTTCGAAAAAAAAAACCACGGTTGGTTCAGGAAACTTCAATGCTGCTGTCGAAGTTTTGATGGGTTTAAAAAGTGAAAAGCTTCGACCTTTTTGGTTGTCTTTGCGACAAGAAGAAAAATCGCAGTTTGATTCAGTGAAAAAATAATAATTATTGATTAATTCTTATAAAAACTAAATTTAGTTATGTGAAACTCTTCTTCCGGCCAATCAAGCACTGCCATCGCAAGCTTATATCAATGCAGTTCAACGAGCCCTCCGAATGCCACAATCAAGAGTGATTCCATTTTTTGGAATTTTTCTTCGAGATCTTTACGCGATTGTTAATGATCTACCAAATATTGTTGTCATTGGTCACGAAGGTGAAACACAAAAATTAGAGTTTATGAATGATCCAAATGGTGAAGATCATTTCTCATCAAGAATTGGAGTTGGCGGATTATTGAATGCTGACAAAATAAATTTGGTGGCGATTGGTAAAAAGTCTGTTTTTAAACTTTTATAAAATTGCTTTTTTAGTACTTGATAATTTGGAGCTTTTTCATCGGCATAGTCGAACAATGATCAAACTTCTCGAAGATCAGCATGCTCCAACAGCACAAATTCCACAAAATGAAAAAGACGCTCGAGAAAAAGATGCAAAAAGTAATTTTCAAACGTGAACATTTTTAGCTTTATTCATTGAAAATTTTAGCTTATGAGCCGGTGCAAGTTGTTCGAGGATCATCGCATGGTGTCTCGTTGATTCCATTAGATACACTTTCATTTGATTTGGATATAATTCAAAGATTACAACATGGAACAACAGTTATACATTATGAACCAGATTCTGGCAGAAGTACACTTTGTTTACTTCGTTTGGATCCAAGTTGTGGTCAACTGAACTGGCACAAAATATCATACTCAGTTAATAAAGATCCGAAAGAGAAAGTAAAAATTATGAATTTAATAACAAATAATTGTCTTATGCTTTTTTTTAGGACGTTCTTGCCAAAGTATCCGTATCAAATCTTCAACCATCAGATTCAGCAAGAAGTGCTCCATCACCAATGCCATCCAGCCGACAGCCAGGTCCAAGCGGAATGGGTGTAGAAGAAGGAGAATTGAAACTGAGCTCAGTGAAAGGTGTTGAGCCTGTTGATAGTTATGACATTGATATTGAAACAATTTATCGTCGACATTCGGTGGAGGAAATGTCAGTTCCAGTCTGTTGTTGGAAAGTGAGCTATGGCCAATTGCTTTCCGACAACGAATTCATTTTTTTTCTGGCACCGCAAAAAATTGCTCATTTTTGGACAAATGGATTAATATCAGTTCGTTAATTGTTAAATTAAACTTCTTTTCTTTTTTTTTTTTTGTAAAAAATGCTTTAATAGGTCGTTAAAAGTCTGCAAAGACAACAGAATTATCCGGATCGTCGAATGCTATGGATCAAAAATGTGTACTTATCATTGTATGAAATATCAGGAGAAGCCAATTGTGGACCAAGACCGTTTGAGGCACTTCAAGCATTTGGTGGGCGAGTTGAACGTTGGAAAGGCTTTGGTTTGTTTTGTAATTGTCAAAGTGGTAGTGAACAGTATTTGCCGTTGATTCAGGAATAATTTTAGTTTTATCGTGATCTGTTCGATCACATTAAAAAAAATCCATCAATTTGTGCTAAGCGTTTTGAGTTGGAGCTTCTTCTGGTTATTGATTTTCTTCAGCTTTTCGCTCGATTTGTAATTTGATTGCTTTTGAAAAATTCTAGAAACTTTTCCCTGTTTATTATACATGTTTTTGAATTTTTATCGCATTAAAAGCTGTATTTTGGGGGTATTTTTTTGATTTTTTTTCTCTATTTTTTCGCTACTTTGTCTTAGCCCTTAAACGCGCTTGAAAATTGAAGGCGAGATTGTTCACTCATGATGAATGAACGATGTCTTATTAACTTTGAATTTTTTAGGTTTAAGCCAAACTAACAGTAATGCCACTCGACCCAATGATTCATCATTGTCAAGTGAGCCGGGAGGAGCTAAAAGCAGGTTTGGTTTATTTTTTATTGATAAACTTTATAAAATTTTTGCAAAAAAAAAAAAAAAAACAAAAAACTTTTGTCGATAAAGAAAAGAAAAATAATTTTGTCTGGCAGATTGAAAAATCTCAAAAATGCAATGCAAAAAAAATTGCGAGGAGCGTCGCGAGAAGGAAGCCGTTCACAATCGCCCCAACCGCATTCTCCACTAGTCCGACCGCCATCGATAAAATCACAAATTTCATCTCAATCTGGCCCGCCCGGACCAAATTCACCTGGTTACTTGTTAAAGCCACGTGGCGAATTGACAAATAGTGACGCTGGAGATTTGGATAGTATTTATACGCCAAGATCTCGAACACCGACTAGCAGCTCTTATGGAGGTGACTAAATTTTGTTTTTAAATTTTTTAGCAAAACAAAATATGATTCGAAGACTTTTTTTCAAACCGAAAAATATTAATGAATAATTAATGTTTAGGAAGATCGGTTGGAGGAAGATCAACAAAATCTTGGAGATCGCGCGGCGGGGAAACACCAAACTCGGGTTCAATCAGCAGTTCTGGTCAAATGTCGATTCAAGTATCAGGATTAAGTGGACCATCAGGCAAAGAATTCCAAGAGAAACCATTGACATTGGTTGAATTTGCTGAATTGTTTAGACTATTCAACACAAGAATGAGGAAAGATTTAAGGTGAGAATTCGGTTGAAGAGCTGAAATTGAAATAAAACTTCAGAGATGTTTTCAATGATGTCCTTTCAACTGCCAGCACACCATCTCATTGTCCAAAACGGGAAAGAGAACGACACAGTCCTAGAATGCAATCAAGACTTGCCAGTGTTTCAAACTCCTACAATGCTGATTTTCTTTCAAATGGTATGTTTTTGTTAAAATGTTGAATATTTTTCCATCGAAACCAAATTAGTCATAAAACATTTTTGGAATTCTTCAATGATTTTTTTTAAACTTTCTAAATTTATCGTGTTTTCATTAAGGGAAATTTGAACTTTTATTAAGTCCTCCCATTCATTAAAAATAAGGCAAAAAAAAAAAACTTGAAAACCTGAAAACCTGAAAACTTGTTTACGACAAGAAAATGTATTTACGTGTTTCATTTTTTCAGATTTCTTGACAAGAAATTCAACAGTCATATCTCATCATATCAGTGAAAAACAAAATAAAATTTATAATGCCCTTGCACTTGCCAGCGTTAACAGGTATGTATGTTCCATTTGTCAAGTTAATAGGTTGAAACAAAAAGGAAACGAAAAAGAAAATAACCAACTTTTTGTGAAGAAAAAAAAAGAGAAAAAAATTTCCAAAGAAAAAAAAAGTATGGGAAAATGATGTGGTCCAATACGTAGAAATGTGTGTGTGCTTAGGCGTGTTTGCGTGTGTGAGAGTAAACGTGTATTTTGCCTGCGACGTTTTTTCCAATCAAGCATCTCATTAGAAATTTGATTTCAACCAAAGCCAACCTTTTAACACATTTTAAAATGAAAGAAAAACATGTTAAGCTATGAAAGTGTCGAACAATTCTCAAATTCGCATAACATTTCGAAATTTGACGAGCATTTTTATTTGTGCACTTTTGTGTTTTTCGCCTTTTTGTTTCAGTTTGCAATTATTATTCACAGCTCACATTTTTTTTTGGATTTATTCCTGATGTTGAAAGAAGAAAACAGATTTTAATCTCGTTTGTGTTTGAACTCATTTGGGCTTCTACTTTTTTGTTTGAAGCCGTCAAATCTTTGTTTGTTTTGAAGTAGAAAGAAAATGAAAAAAAAATAAATAAATAAAACTGCGAAAATTTGAGTTGGAGTGGTTTTTAAAATGAAAAAAAAATGATTTATGGGAAAAAATGCTCTTATTTTTATTTCAAATTTCAACAATTTTAATTATTTTGATATTAAGTAAAATTGACTTTTATGAATAATGCATCATTTATTACGAAAAGCTTCTCTGTAATTGAAACAAAAAATAAAACGTTATTGCAGTAGCGTCCCAGATGTTCTGTCTGTTTTTCTAAATATGTACATTTGAAAAGAACGCGAAAATTAAGTTGATGTTTGAATTGCAGACCCTCAATGCGCTTGGGCTTTTTTTTCTTCTTTTTTTCATTGTTTTTACAGATGGGAAGGGAGGAAAAAGAGAATAATGGGAAAAATTGTTTGAGAAAAATGAGTGAAAAACAAAAGCTGCTTCAATGCTTGGGTTTTTTTACTGAATAAAAACTAAACAAATTTCAAAATCAAATTGAAAAAAAACACACCCACAAATTCTTGATTGCTTTTTAGTGTTCAAAAAAAAAAAAATGCATTTTTTGAATTGAAAGTTACGAAAAAGACCAAAAGCTGAATTGCAAAGATAAAATCTTTTTTGATTTAAAAAAAACCAGGTTTTTAAAAAGAAATAATGAGAAAAATCCTTATTTTTTCTCACTTTTTTAAATAATTAATAAAAAGTTGTATTCCTTCAGTATGGGTGGTTTAATGGATACTTCTCGATCATCAATGCTTACTCCACAAATGATACGAGCGTTTGTGAACACTCACCAAATGGAAATGATTGATGAAGCATATGCGATTAAACTAATTCAGGTAAATTTAGACTATTAAAATCGAGACAAATTTATTGATATCGCAATGTTGTTGGGCAAACACAATAGAATTTGGTTTTTTTTTTAAATTTTGGTAAGATTTATCAAATTAAATTGACAAAAAAAAAGTTCCCGTTGCAAAAAATAACACATCAATCTAATATTCCCAATTATTTAATTCAAAAATTATTCCTAGGAAAAAAAAATGTCGTTTCTTTTAGAAAGAATAAACCAAAAGTGTTTTTAAAACCAACCAACTATGCTAGTTGCTTCTTTTTTTTTCGGAAAAAAAACATCAAAAACAATCATATTCACTGAATCGAACAGCAAGCTTCCCTTCGAGCAGCTTCTTTGCTTATTTTTTCTTGTTGTTCGTCTACTTCAGCAGCAAATGATACCTGAAAATATGTTAAATTTTTTTTCAACGCATTTTTCTCAATTTTTTTCTTTTCTTTTTTTTTTTGAAAAAATGCGAAACAAAAAAGTTTACTTTGCCAAATTTTTCGCAATTTGCATGAAAAATTTTCCGAGAAAGAAGAGCGAAAAAAGTTGGGGAAAAAAAAATGAAAAAGAAGAGAAGAAACTTACTTTTTTTGGCATTGATGGTGTCACAATGGATTGTGAATGAATCGCTGTTGTTAAGGAGTTTTTAATATTATTCGAATTTTGATAATTGTTTGAATCTCCGACGGTTGACGTCCAAGCGCTGCTTGTTGAATTGTCGTCTCCTTCAATCCGACGCTGCATTGCTAATAATGAAAAATAGGGCGGGACGTCAATAGGGCACTTTTCTCAAACTCTAGTTGTCTCGTTTCACTCGGAAATTTTTTTATATACATATATATATGTATATAAAGTATATATATATATATATATATAAAATATCTAAATATGTATCAAAAAATATTTATACTGACAGCTTTTTCCTTGCTCGTATTGATGTGACAGGTAAATCTGAAACAATGCACATTATTCATCTAAAATAAAAAAAAAAATATTATTTACATTGGTTTTTGAGAAAAAAACAAGAAATAAAAAAAAAGTTTTAGAGAATAAAAAAAAAATTCGAGTTAATTTTGGAAAAGGAACATTTTGTGGAGTAACCTCTCTAGGGACGCATTGTTTATTGTAATGAATGTATGTACATATTTCGTTGCAAAAAACATTTTTTTTCCGTTGCTGAAAAAAGTTTTACTGTTTTTTCAACTTTTCGCATTAAAAAAATAAGTTCACTTTTTTGTACTTTTTAAGCAAAACAAAAAAATTGACCGGTCAATAATAAAATGAAGAAGAGAAGGCTGAACTTAAAAGCGATAATTTTGTTTATTGCAGGACCATGAACCCGATCCGTTATGTCGGCAAAAAAATCAAATGTCATTTGAAGGTTTCACTAGATTTTTGTGTGATCCGATTAATTTTGCTTTTGTGCCGGAAACCATTGAACCAGATGAAGACGATCTACGATACCCGCTATCCAACTATTATATCAATTCAAGTCACAATACCTATTTGACAGGTCATCAGTTGAAAGGCCCCAGCAGTTCGGAAATGTATCGACAGGTAAATTTATAGTTTTTATAACTTTTTTTTTCAAAAGCTAACAAAAAATATATACACGTTAGTTGGTGAAAAAAAAACAAGAAGAATATAAAAATGAAGATTGAAAACCAAGGAATATAATTTGTAAAATAGAAACAATTGTAGTCAGGTTTGCATAAAAGAAAAAAAGGAAACATGAAAAGAAGTTAAAGGGAAAGAAGAAGAAGAAGAAGAAGAAGAAGAAGAAGAAGAAAAAGCTGCAGCTTTTACATAGCTCTGACTGAAGAAGCTGTCGTTTTCTTCATTGCTCGTCGTCTTTTTTTTTCTTGCCGCCATCTACGTCGTCGTTTTTCTATTTTTCCTCTTTCTCCCATTTTATCCATCAGTATTTTTCTCACAACAGCAAACACAAATATCCGGGTTAACCATAGTGGGCGGAGTCAGTAGGGATCATCAAGATGGAAAAAAAAGTGAGAAAAAAATAGAGAGAAAGACAAAGAGAGATAAAGAGAGAGGGAGAGAAAGAGAGAAAGTTTTAAAGTGTCAATTTCAGAATAAAAAACGACCCCGAAGGTGGAAGTTTGTGCAGAAATTTTTTTCGTTACACTTGTACATTTTTTTCACAACTGGATGTAATACGGATTATCTAAGAGAATGGTTGAAAAAAAATTAAAAAAAAATCAAACAAAAATTTGGGAACCTTTAGAACATTTAGTTCAACTACCAGTAAAAAATGCAATAAATTTATCATTTCTTGAAAATAAATCGAATACATCAATAATAGCATTTCTTATAAGAAAACACTGGGATTAATCAGTTTCCCAACATTTTTTGAAAGTTTTATTTTTAACTTGAAGAAATATTTTGATGAAAATAAAATTGAAAATCATAACGAAACAATGTGGCGCCAACCAACTTCCCCATTACAACACATTTCATTAAAATCATCACATTTTGATTGAAGAAGAGATCAAATCGTTATGATATGATTTTTTCGATTGTCAATCATCATAGTTTAAATTATTTTTATTTCAAATTGTAGGTTCTTCTTACTGGTTGTCGTTGTGTTGAACTCGATTGCTGGGATGGTGATGATGGTCTGCCACTCATTTACCACGGTCATACATTGGTTAGCAAAATTGGTTTTCGACAGGTTTGTTAAAATGTGGAAAACATTTGAGTGTAATAAACCATCTCGCATTTTATGATATAACAAACAAATTTCAACACTTATAAAAATGGAAAAAAAAAACCACGAAAAAGTGAGAAACGTTGAATGCTTTTTTTTTATTTTATTTTTTCAATTAGTATGATGAGTTTTTACTTTACATTGGCTCATTGAAAACATCCCTGAAAATGTGAAAATGAGCAAATGTGTCAATGAAAGGGGAACCTTGTGTATGAACAATTAGAGACAGAGGGAAGGGCACTCAACACTTGAAAGCTCTCTTTACCCCCCCCCCCTTTTTTTTTCCTTGAAAATTAGATTTTACCCAAAAAAAGAAAGAAAAAAATGAGAATGGAAAACGTCAAAAAAAATTAAGAGAACGCATTTTTTGAAGGTAGTGGAAATTATCAAAAAATCCGCTTTTATCACATCGGACTTACCAGTGATTTTATCGATTGAAAATCATTGTTCGCTTCAACAACAAGCTAAAATGGCTCAAATGTTCAAAACAGTGTTGGGCGAGTTGTTAGTCAGCAACTTTTTGTTCGAAGCTGATTTTTCCGACATGCCACGTTTGCCATCGCCAATTCAGCTTCGAAACAAAATTCTAATCAAAAATAAAAAAATGATCGGTAAACTAAACGATGAAGAAGTTGGTCTTACAGTATAAATTTCAGTGGAACCACCCCAACCACTACCGATTTTAGACAGATCGATTCAACGAGGCGAAACCCAATTGAATTTGCATCGGAAACAAAGTAAAAATTCATATGAAAGCAGGTAAGAGATTTAACAAAACGTAGTATTTTTATTTGGTTTCATCAACTTAAATCAATGACATTATTAATGCGAACGAAATTTCAGCAACTCTAATTCAATCTTCCGTTCTAGGTACTAACCAAAATCTAAAATTTTTTTTTTTTTAGTTTTCTGTGTTTCTTCTATTTCTTTTGTTTTCATTTCCAGTTACAAAATTAAATTTAGTTGTTTTCCCTTTGTTTTTTTCTTTTCAACAAAAAAAAAAAAGAAAAAAAATGCAACTTTGTTGACCTAATGCAAGCAGAATGTTTCAACATCATTGTTTCTGAATGATGGCTATCAAAACTAGAAATTAGTGCAAATTGTAGTTGACGTAGAAGTAGACATTACTTTTCTTTTTACCGGACTGCACTTTATTAGTTCAATTCACCGGAAAAGACACGCGGTTTTCTGTTGTTTATATGTACACAAACTTTTTTTTTTTAAATTTATTTTTACTACATATGAGAATGATTTTGGAACTATGTATTATGAAAAATGAAAGCGAAATATTTGAATATTTCAGTACGGTTGATGAAGTTGAAGATGATGACTTAGACGAGTTTCTGGATGATGAGGAAAATGAGGATGATGATCAAGAAGGTTATTAAAAATAAAAACAAAAATTATACAAATAGAAACTTGATTTTCAGATATTGCAGTTCGTGAAAAAAATTGTGATGATAGTCCAAAAATATCAAAACGAGTTGGAAAACAATTGGGAACTATTAAGCAACAAGATTCAATGTGTAGTGACCATTCGGTAGATCATAATAAACCATCGACAAGCAAGCTATTGGTGGGAAAAACTTAAATTTAAAAAAAAAACCGTTTTGTTGAAATTTCAGATAAATGAGCAGAAAACGGACGACGAAATATTTTATGCTCAATTGGCACAAAACGCAATTCGTAATCAGCAGCCAAGAAAAACCAACACTGGTGTTCAAATTGCGCCGGAATTGTCGGATATTGTCGTTTATATGCAAGCGACAAAATTCAAAGTACATATTTCAGAAATTCCAGTAAATACGCATTGATTTTATTCATTCTTCAGGGGTTTCCACCAGTCGATGGTATTCAATCGCCACGTATCACTGATGAGCCATCATCCGCAAGTTTATCGTTCTCATCAAGAGCTCGAACTCCATCAAATTTGTTGAATACCCCAACTCCTCCAAGGCGACAAAGAAGTAGCACACAATTAAGCCAAGTAAGAGAACAAAACTTAGTCAGCAAAGTAATTATAATGAAAAAATGTTATAAATTGATTTTATTTTTTTTCACATCTTGAATTTCATGTCACAAAAAACGTTCTCTCAAATTATTTCATCGATTGTTATTGTTTTAGGAACTAACAGCTGAATTTGTTGGTAGCGGACGGCCGAACGCCACTGCCACGTGTTATCAAGTTACATCTCTGAATGAGAATGCAGCTAAAAAACTGATGAAAAGACATCCTGCCAAATGTATTTCCTACACCAGGGATCATGTAAAAATTCCAACTTTTGATCTTTGATAAAAAAAAGTGAGCACAACGTTCTTTCAGCTTATCCGAACATATCCAAGTGCAAAACATTATGATTCATCAAATTTCAATCCGATAAACTGTTGGGCTCATGGAATGCAGGTGAGAAAAATTGCGGGAAAAAAAATGAAGTCAAAAATTTATGCAACCAATCGTGAGAAAATACTATTCAAACACATTGTAGTTTTCTTATTCTGAAAATGAAGGGAAGTGAAAAACAAAAAACCTAAAGATCTGTGCGAAAAATCGAAATATTGAACAATTTCTCACGTGTTAAGTGAACAAAAAAAATACGCAAAAATATTGAAAAAATTAGGCTTTTAATACTTCCTTTTTCAGATGGTTGCATTGAACTTTCAAACTCCCGATGTCATCATGGCAGTTAATCAGGCAATGTTTGAACAATCCGGAAATTGTGGTTACCATTTGAAGCCAAGATGTCTCTGGGATGAAACACATCTTTTGTACAATAAATTTCTACCACTATCAAAAGATATTGCTGGACATTCAGCGCTTCTTCTAAATTTGACTGTAAAAATCTGAAAACGGTTGATTGAAGTCAAATTGAAATTGTAGATAATTTCGGGACAACACGTTTATCCGAACACTCATTACGCAAGTTTGTATGTTGAAGTGGAAGTCATCGGAGTGCCCAATGATTGTGCTCGCGAAAAATCAAAAGTTGTCCAACGCAATTCAGTCAATCCGATTTGGAATCACACCACTCAATTACGAATCGCTTGTGTTGATTTGGCGTTTCTCCGTATAGCGGTTTGTGATAGCGGGCAGAATGGACGAGTTGTCGCACATCGGGTTGTGCCGGTCAAATGTATTCGACCAGGCTTTCGACATTTGCCATTACGAACTCCAACCAATTTGCCAATTGATAATGCCATGATATTTTTGAGGTTTTGATCATTTAAAAAGAGATCAAACGTTTAAGAAGTTCAACATTTTTTCAGAACTCGATTTGAGCAAGAAGAGCACATTTATTTGCATGATGATGATTCAAATGCATATTGCAATCTTGAGCACAATTTGGCTTATCGAACTGATATGGTATAATATTATAAAAAATATATTTTTATTTACAAATACATACATATTATTTTACCGAATATAAATTTATACATACAGTACCGGACAAAAAGATATCATATTTTAGTTTTTTGAGAACATCTCGATTAAGAGGATTCCAATTGATTTACGGTAAAGACAAAAAATGTTTCTTAGAGCATTTTAAATATAATCCCAATATCTACTTGTTTAGAAAACTTTTTTACTTACTAAAAACAAAAAAAAAATCAAAACAAAAAAAAATTGAAAAACTGAAAAAAAATTTAAATTTGAATTTTCCGCATTTTCTTGTGAAATAGGTAAAATTGCGGACTGAGATTTTGGCAAAATATTTGAAATAGTTCAACAAACATTTTTTGCCTTTACCGCAAATCAATCGGAACCCTCTGAATTGAAATATTCTCAAAAAACTAAAATATGATATCTTTTTGTCCGGTACTGTACATATTTATATTTATGTACAAATATTAATTTAAATTTTAATATACAACATACAATATATAATTACATAAATACCCTGTACAGACGTATGGAAATAAACAAAAGTTCTGAAACTCATCAAGCTGATTTCAGACACCACATTTAACGCCGACGCCAATTTTGAAAAAGCAAATATTTGTGCTCCGCATCACTGGAGCTTTTGCCGATGAGACAACGATAACAGTTCACAGCGAGTCGGGCAGTACGGTGAAAACCGTTATGCAGCAAGCGTTATTGAACGCTGGCAAAAATGCGGATCAAGTTGAAGAATACGTTTTAATTGAAGAAGCGATTCCAGCCACGTCGGGTGAAGATCCAATCGAGCAACGGGTTCATTTTTTTGCCTTTTTTTTTTTTTTTGAAATTTGAAAGATCAAACAAAATGTTGGGTTTCTGTTTTTTTTCCAGATTTTGCCGTTGAACGAGCCAGTCATGGATGCGGTCGCATGCTGGAACGGATCAATGCGACGATTTGTATTGAGAAAAAAAGGCAGTGTGAGTTATGAAGAAAAACGACGCCATCGTAAAACTAGCAAATCTTCACGTAAACTAAATTGGGCGGCTACGTTTGATGCGTCAACATTATCGGCATCCGCCAATATTTGATCTCAAATACAAATAACACTTTTCCCAATACCAAAAGTTGTTTTCTTCTAATATTAATTTTGCATTCAATTTATGTTACTTTAAATCAAAATAATAATTAAACACACACCTACTGTAGTAGTATTTTTTGAAAAAATAATTGTTTTTTTTCTGTTAGAATTAAAATTGTATCTGTAAATATTTAATCGAGTGAAACACAAAAAAAATTTGAAAAAAATGCTTTTCTTAAACGTTTATTTGCTAACAAGTCAAAGCTATGTTTTCAATCAATCAAGATGGTGAATCAATTTTCAATCTAAAAATGGATTCAGTCGGCCATAGGTGAGATAACGACAAGAAGATCCTCAATTTATAAGTTTTCAAATTTCGGGCTACGTTTATAACATTTTGGTTTTCACTGTACATAGTGGCTTTATCGCTTTTTATTTATTGCGCATGATGTTTTAAGTGATTTTTCAGAGCATGTTTGATTTTTTACTATTTTTATCACATTCAAGTTTCAGCTTTTTTTTTGAAAAAAATATTTAGTGCTTGACTGCTGTTTTGAGTGGCCTGTATCGATTTCTGAATCAAATTAAATGTCTATTTTTTTTCTTTCTGAAAAGTTTACCGAGTATGAACAGTTTTGAAAAATTAAAACTGGAACGCGCTTTTCTTCTATAATAGTTTTTTAAAGTTTTATGAAGTGGTTTTTCACATTTTTAAACGATTTCCTCATTAAACAATAATATTTATAGGATCCATCTTCTCGAGCTTGGATAACATCAATAATAAAGTCTGGAACGAGTGGAAGTTCCACATCAGTGTCGCCTAGTCCATTAACAAAAGATGGTCACGTTAAAAGTGCTTCAAGTAATCAACTTCACGGAAAATCATTAGATACTGACGCAAATGTAGAACACCTTGAAGTAACCGAAGGCAAGTGTAAGATTTTTTCAAGTTTTCATTTTATGGCCACAAGTTTTTTTCACTTTTTATGTATTTGTTTTTTAGGGCTCAACCCAAGAGCTCGTTCGATGGGTGATACATTTTTGGTATGTGTTCACAATGTAAGTGAAGATCAACCTTATGCAATTCTACGAGCCAGTATAAATAGCACAGCTGCAGATATAATCAAACAAGTAAACTTTTACTGTCAAACATTATCCTTTTTGAAATGTCAACTTCAGGTTTTTGTCAAAGCCAGACGTCCAAATACAGACGATGCTGAATATGTGCTTGTTGAAGAGACATGTGATGATTCCAAAAGCACTCAAGGCGCAAGTATGCTTCAAGCTTTATCATTGGCAAGAAAAAGGAGCAATGATAGTATGATTGGAATGAGCATTTTCCATTGTTTCACTAGAAAATAGAGCGCACTTTCTGAATATGAATGTTGTAATGTGTATTTCAGTTTTACACTGCATACGTAGCTATTTGAAAAAAAAAACTATTTCAAATTGAAAAAACTATCGACTTCTTTTTCTTGTCAGAGTGTCAGTAAAATATGTTAGTTAATTTTGTGCATTCGAATCTGTGATTAAACACCGTTAAAAAGCAGAAAATCAAAAAAAAAATGAAATGAAAAACCAACAAATTTCAGTGACTGCAAAATATTCGAGCAACAACCGAACAATCAGTCGTGTTCTTGGGCCAAACGACAATGTTTGGAAAGCTCAATCGAGATGGAAAAGCATGGGACGATTTGTACTTGAAAATCGCAAAGACACCGTTCATGCGACACTTGAAAAAGTGAGATCGTTTATCTCGAAGTTGGAAGCAGCCAAATCCAGCATGAATGGCGAATGATTCATCACTTAAAGCACTTCTAATTGTTATTTCCCAAAATTACATATTTCTTACACATTTCCAATACTTCTATGCACTTTTTCATTTCTATGTTGTTTCTCAGTTTTTTTCATTATGAGTAATTTGAATGCAAAATATGTAAAATGTCTTCCTCTAATTTATAAAAAACTGACATGTAATTTATCGATTTTTTCTAAAAAAAAAATTAACCAAACTTTCACTACAAAAAAATCCCAAATTCAAACCATAAATATCCATTTTTAAATCTAATTAAGAAACGTTCAACCTAAACTCAACCAACTAAACTTCAAAGTATTTTTTTTGCAAAAAAAAAAGAAACTGATTCTTTAGGAATTTTTGGAAGTAGCAAAGGTTCTACGTGATAGTGTTCCAAAAAATGATGATATTTATTATATGATCAGATATGCTGGTCTTCCATTTGAAGATATTTAAATTTTTCACTTTTTGAAATCTTTTTTTTTTGTGATTTGTGTTGTATTTGGTATTTTGCAGACAAAGTTGTTGTTCAAATTAACATAATCAAAATATTGAAACGTGACTGAACTTTTTGTTATTTTGAAAAAACTTGAATGTTCATTGAGTCAGAACATTTAAATTTAAGAAAAAAAAAACTTCAAATTATTTGTTGTCAACTTCTTGAAACTGTGGATTAAAAATGTCTGGTAAAAATTGATTTTGTTGGTTTTTGTAAGAAAAAAATAAATTATAAAAGATAAATTGTTTCAAATCAGAAATAGAAACTTTAGGGAAGACGTGTGGAAAACACAATTTCCAGTAGCATCTCACGAAAAATAAGTTTATCAAGTGTTCGTTCGATCGGATTGCCACGAAAAATATCAAGATTCGGAAAATCACTGACAATGGATGCTGGAGCTAAATAAATAAGTTTCAAATGTTGGCGCCGTACTTTCAATTAATTAGTTTATTTAACAATTAAAATGTTCAATTTTGTATTCATTTTGTTTTTAAAACTTTTTATTATTATTCAAGTTACTTTTTACACCCTTGGTGAAAATAAACTAAACCATTTTTTTTCAAAAAACATTCAAAAAGTTTTGTTTGAACAGAAAGAAATGAAATTTGCGTTGGAGCGCAGTTTCCCTTTTTCAAAAAAATTAAATATCTCATTTTTAACGAAAGAAATGGATATTACATTGGAGCGCAGTTAGTTTACTTCTTTTTTTAAATGAGAAAAATGTTTTTTTTAAAAACTAATAAAACCGATCTCGTTTTTTTTTATTCTTCTTATTTTTTTAATTTTATGAAACAGAAAATTAATAATTGTTCAAATACAAATGGAAACTTAAATGAAAAAAAAAAATCGCTTTTCGTGCTCGTTTAAAGTTTTGATTTTCCAAACAACTGAACAAATAAATTATTGTTCAAATTTTTTTTATTTTTGTGAAATTCGGTTTTATTTTATTTAGTTCTCCTCAACAATGATACGAAATCTTTTTCTAATCGTATTATTTGTCAAAACAATAAGGTAAAAATTCAAAAATGCTTACTAAGAAAAACTAGTTTTGCTTTCTACTTTTTGCTTACTTTTAAGAACTAAAAACGCATTGTCGTAATAAAATGGTATTATTTTGAAATGGAAAGTTTGATATGTTTAGCACTTTTTTTAAAGGCTGTCAAAACACAAAATTCTCGAACTTTCTATCCATATCAGAATTCCAGTTTTCTTTTTCAATAGACAAAAGTTTACTATTTCATTTCTATTGATAATAAAAATAATTAGTAATGTATCATTGAAGCTGTCAGTTGCGTTTCGCCAACGATAATTATTTTTTGGAAAGACAGAAAAGAGGTTTTTTTTTTAAACAAATAAATTATTTATTGTACTTTAAAAAGCAACTAAACAATTTTTTATCATAGATATTTCTTGCGAAAATGGGAATGGTTCGTCAAAAGCCGTTTTTTTCAAAGCAACACTTTCTGCTGAAAAGGTTCAATCGATATTTTAAAAATTAATTTACAATTCACAAGTTTTCTCTTTTAGACGTGGGACTGTAACTTAGAAACAAAAGCAAATTTGTTGGTAAAAGAGTGTTTAACTGATAATGGCGGAGTTACAACTGACACTTTTAAAACAAGTTTTATAAACTTGAATAGATCAAAACCTGAAGAAACGTTGAATGATAACTTTCAAGCTTTGTTTGCAGCCGGTTTGGGGTTGAAAACCTCATTTGAGGTTTGATTATAGTTGTTTTTTTTTCAATTTTTCAACTCGAAACTATATCAGCATTGATTTCAGCGTTTTTCTCATGTTGGTTGTTCATTTGCACAATGTCAACAAAGAGTCGATGTTTTGTGCCTTTACAGAAGGTTAATAATTTTTTGAGATTTCTTAAAGTTTTTTGTCAATAATTGTTTGGCTACTTCAACTTGGAATTTCAAGTTAATAATATACTTTAATCTGTTTTTCAGCGTCTTTTTTTCAACAACCATTTTTTCCACTTGATTTATGGATTTTTCTATTACTTCCAACTTCAATAACCCTTCAAATGGCAACACACACACACACACACACATAATTCTCTTCCTGATTCGGACTTCAGCACTTTTTCATTCGAATTTGATTTTTTATCATAAAATACAAAAGTTATCAATTTTAAACAAATTTTTGAGGGTTTATTTGGTTGTTTTATTCATTCACGCACACAATTTAAATAAATGAAAATCATCTTGAAACTTTATTTTCTTTTATGAATACAAAGTGAAAGTGAATTAAGCCGTAAAAATAAAAATTCAAAAAAAAAAAAAAACAAGAAAAAGAAGAAAGAATTGTCAAAACAAAAAAAAAGAGACAGATTTCAACGCATCACAACGAAGGTGTCAATTGAAATGAAACCAGATAAAAGACCTCGGGTATTAATTGGTCGACATTTTAAAGGCAAAGTGTGGTTTAAACCACATAATATCATTAATTTATATAATTCTATTGTAGCAGTTTCTTTTTATTTTTATAAGCCATGCATTTTTTGTTGAAAAGTAAGTCACTATGAGAAAAGCCTACATATTAATTAGTTAAATAGTTCAATGATTAATATGCACTGTAATAATATATACATATTCAATCCCATTAACGACTGTATTAAAGTACTTGTACAATATACAAACGATTCAGCTGAATTTAAAACAACTAACAATTCTTCTACTAGATGAAAAAAAAATTATTTATTCATAACTACTAAAACCCTCAATACTGATTAAACGTTGTTTTTTGAGCAACTATAAATCAGTCCTTCAAACCAGAAGCTTCAAAAGTTTAGAGCTTATCAATAAGCTTTTGTGGCTTCCCGTTCACTTTTTATACATTTTTTTCCTAATAAATAAAAACAATTTTTTTTATTTCTTGGCCGCCAATCTATGAAGTCAATTGTTGGTCGATGTAAAATGTATCTTTTAATTTTTGTTCTCTTTTCAGTGTTTCAATTTCATTGAGTTTCTATCATTTTCTTCTTTCTCTTTTTTTCATCACATTCAGTTTTTTTTTCAAAACCTGTATAGATAGGCTGACAAAAAAATTAAAAAAAAAAACAAAAAGAGGTGGAGCCAATCTTGGTTCAATTTAAAGTCGCTCAATATTTTCATTTAGTATTAACTTCAAGTGTCCAGAAAAAACGTAATGCTTTTTGGATCATTTTTGGAATAATGAATGTGTCAATTGTTTGCCTTACACTTCTCATCATTATCAAATTCACAAAGGTAAATGTTTGAAAATCAGGCTGTTATTCAACTTTTTTTTTAGTCTTTTGTGAGCGAAGAAGGTAGCGGAATTGAAGAAGAATTTAACACGAGTAGTGGCGTTTCGAATAACGAAAACGCTAGTAATGAAACCGACGAAGGTTTGTTGAGTTTGAAAATCAAAATCTTTTATAAAAAACAATAACTTGAATTTCAGAGCTACTAACATTTGAACGAGAGTTATGTCCGGGTTCTTCATTAACATTGGATCAACAAGAAATGATAGTTCAAACTCATAATGATTTAAGAAAACAGTTGGCAACTGGAAAACAAAGAAACAAACGTGGTTTCATGAGCACGGCACGAAACATGTACAAATTGGTAATTATTAAGCAGAAGCTCGTTTAGTTCAATCAATTGTTTAGGACTGGGATTGTGAATTAGAAAAAATGGCGGCTGACTGGTCAGCAACATGTCCATTCAGATACATTCCACAAACTAAATTAGGATCAAATTCTCAACTTTTTAAAAGGTTTTACTTGTTACGGTTTACTATTGCTCAATCATTTGATTTTAAAGATTTTGGTTCCACTTTGATGGAAAATCAGCTTCAAACCACATAAATACAGCGATGCATTATTGGTGGAAGCAAGGACAAGAAAAAGGAAATGACGATTCGAAAAATCGGTTTTACGCTCAAAAAAATTATTTCGCATGGGCGAACGTGAGAATAATGATTAATGACTAACCAAAAAAAAAACGTTTTTTTCCAGATGGCTAAGGGAAAAACGTATCGATTTGGATGTTCTTATGCAAAATGCCCCGATAACCAGTCAGCTTTGTTTGTGTGTATCTACAATGAAAAGTTTCATTTTATATTTTGTTTTTCTTTAATTTTTAAAATTTCCCAAATATTTTTCTAGAGCTCAATGTGAAAAAGAAATGATTTATGAAAAAGGTAAACCATGTGAAAGCGATAAGGATTGCTTTACATATCCGGGCTCAAAATGTCTTGTCAAAGATGGTTTGTGTCAAGCGCCTCGTGTTCCAAATGGTAAGTTACAGTCTTCGAGGGAAACTCAATTGAATCACCTCAAATTTAGATGACAAGTCGAGTCGAATGTGTAAAATTCCACATTTAACCGATTTGACAAGACAGTGGGCATTGGACCAACATAATTTTTATAGGTTTCAAAAAAAAAAAAAAAAAGTTTTTTTTTACTAAAATTTGAATAAAAATTAAGATCTCGATTAGCAAAAGGATTAGAATGGAATGGTGAAACAAACACTTCGCAATCAAAAGCCAGTCAAATGATTAAAATGGTTTTTTTCAAAATTTTAAAAATGGAATCAAAATTTTCTTTTCTTCCAGGAATATGATTGCAAGCTTGAAGAATATGCTCAAGCTTGGGCAAACAAATGTGTTTTTGCACATTCAAAAAATTATGATCGTCCAAATCAAGGACAAAACTTATACATGAGTACATTCACTCACTTAGACCATCGACCACTTTTACATACAGTTTAGTTTACACTTTTTCTTTGTTTTCTTTATTATCGGAAACTGTTGAATCGCGAAAAGCAATCAGAGTTGAGCGATATCAAATCATTGAATCATTAGTTTTTGTTATTTACGCGTTTATCAAGAAGAAATGTTGAGTATCCAGAAAAAAAAACTGAAAAAAAACTTGTTAAGGCTGTCGAAAAATGGTGGCAAGAACTTGAAGAGTTTGGAACACCGGCTGATAACGTTTTGACCGCCGAATTGTGGGAATTGAAAGGCAAAGCTATCGGTCATTATACTCAGGTAAAAAAACTGTTTCGAAACATTTCGAGACAAAAAGTCAACACTTTTGAAAAAATTATTCAGATGGCTTGGGATAGAACGTATCGTTTAGGATGTGGAATTGCGAATTGTCCACAAATGTCATATGTGGTTTGTCACTATGGACCAGCGTAATCGAACAAGAAAAAACCCCACTTTTTTCAATGAAATTTTTTTCCAGGGGCAATCGTCGAAATAATAAAATCTATGAAATGGGAGACCCGTGTTTAAATGATGATGAATGTCCTATTGGAACATACTGTGATATGAAATCTGCTTTATGTGTGATCTCGAATTATAAATATAAACATTGATAACACAATTTCTTTAGTTCTGATAATACAATTTCTTAAATTTATGAAAATAAATCTGCTTGGCAGTTGATATCAAGTAATAAAAATACTGAAAGAATTCAACGAGAAAAAAAAGCAAAGTAATTGAAAAGTTATTAATTTAAAAAAAATAATAAATTTGAGAAAATTATTTGCGGAGGCATGGATCTTCAATGTATTCATGTCGCATTTCAACGGATCGACTGATTGACTGAAAATTTAAATAAAACGTTTTTCAGTTAAGTTTTGTTTTCTATTTTACTGCAATTGGAAATTGAACACATGGATCTGGTTTGGTTTCTTTTGCAACTGCTGCAAGTCTTGTTCTTTCTTCTTCTTCTCTTCGACGAATTTCTTCTTCGCGACGCTTCAGGGTTTCTTGACGTTCTTGTTCACGTTTATGATATTCTTCTAATCTGAAATTACAGCATGACATTAGTCATGTTTTAATGAATAAATAATTTTTGGCTACGAATACCTTCTTTTATGCTCTTCTTCTTGCTCTTTTCTTCTTTGCTCTTGTAAACGGATTTCTTCTGCTCGTTTTTCTTCTTCCAAACGACGTTCTTCTTCTCTTCGCTCCATTTCTAAACGTTTCTGCTCTTCTTCTTGTCGGCGAATCTCTTCAATTCGCAACTTTTCTTCCTCGATTCGACGAATCTCTTCAAGTCTCAATTTTTCTTCTTCCAATCGACGGATTTCATCAAGTTGGAGTTGTTCCTCATCTAAACGTTGATTTTCTTCAATTCGCAGTTTTTCCTCTTCGAGACGTTTTCTTTCTTCATCTATCCGAACTGTTTCAAGTTCGATCGAGTCGGCAGCTTCATCTTTTTCATCAATGGCACGTTCATCACCATCCATGGGTACTAAAGAATCAGAAGTCGTCGAGAGGACTTCAATTTGTGGCTCTTCTACGTCAACCGGTAAGACAACCCCGGTGTCTTTCAAGTTCGATTCAATTACAGTCTGCAAATTAGTCTGGCTGAAAACAAGAAGACTAAAGTTGCAGTAGTTTACCTTTTCATAAAACCTCTTGTATTGAACATAAATGGGAATGCATTGCCTGATTCTTTCATCCATCGATGTTTCCACATAAATTCGTTTTTCATATTTTTGAACAGGAGCATCTCAAATTTTAATTTTTGTTTTGTTTTGAATTTTCAATTATTTTGAGTGAACTATTTCACTCACCTTCAGTGAGCAATTCGATATCTCCAACGTGATAAACTCGTTTTGCTTTGGTTCCTTCTGTTATATATTCTTCTGGAACTATTCTTGTGAAAGTTCTCTGTAAAAAATTTCCAACATTTTTTCAACTTTAAATTGTGCAAGTCACTTTTTCATTCAAGCCTTCGTATCCACAATTGTGCTCAATGAGAATGTATGGCTCAATCGTGGTAAACTGCAAAAAAAAATTGGTTCAAACGTTTTTAACTAAAACCAATTTACTTCATCGGTGAAGCCCTTAACACAGAACACACCACGATGATCAGCAATCACTGAACCGAGTAAATCATCACTGTCAAATACTGTAACTTTAATTTTTCAATTTTTCGCCAAAAAATATTTTTCAGTTTTTCTTACAAGAATCTTCATCGTATAATTGAACGAATGTACCGGGTTGTCGGTGTCCGCGACAATTGATAATTCCTTTCACTGTAACGGCTTGTTCAATGGCAGTGGAAATGATTATCATAAAACATAGAAGCACCAGAATATGATGAAACATAGTTTAAGACTCAGAAGCACCAAATGACAACTAAAAAGGAAGACAGACCGGCAGAATGACAAGAATCACCGACAAATGGAGGAGGGAACATTCGAGCATTTTGATGATTAATTGAGTGAAAAATAAAACGTTTCTTTTTTTCTTCGCGAAAAAAATGTTCCACCTACTTTTGTTTTGTTTTCCTTCCGAATTTAACATTTGCTGTATGCTTTTTTTGACGCGTCTGAAACAAATAATTGACTATACGTTTATTTTTATTCGTTTTTCTTTTTATTTTTTAGTTGTTCTTGCCAATGGGAGAATTGAAAAATGTACGAAACAATGGAATTTATGATAAAATAAAGGGAAACACACTGCGAATATAAATTTTTATTTGGAACAAAATAACAATGAATAAAATTATGATTTGGATTAATAAAAATTCGGCGTACTTTTTTCTCAATATTGATTTTGAGAAAAATGTCGTCAAAGTTTTTAATAATTTTTTTGTTGTTCCAAAAGTCAAAGGTTATGAAAAAATTTTATTGACAATTTATGAAATATTTGAATACTTTTTCATTCAAAAAACAGGAACAGCACTATCAATTTTTAAAAAATTTCAGCCAGTTTTAAAAAAACGTCATTTTTTATTGTCTCTAATTCAACAATTGAACTTTTAGTTCCTTCTGAAAAAAAAGCGGTGGATTATATTTGTCAAAAAATACGGGGAATGTGCCCTCATTTTCAAAAAAAAACTAGGAAATTCTTGATATTTTCATCGGCGTAAAAGAAAAATTCGGTTTTTGTTGACGCGACCAATTACAAAATTTTTTTTTTTACAAAAAATAAAATCAAAATTCAATTTACAAAAAAAAAAAAATAATACAAAAAATGTTTATTGAAGTTTAAATTTATCGAAACAAATTAACAAAATGTGAAGAAATCATTAAATTATTGATGCGCCGTAAATTGTTTCAAACTTGGAATATTTTCTTTTGAAAAATAATAGAGCCAAGCCAAACTAATACAAAATTGAGTTCTAAAAAATTTGACTGCTCATTTATCTTTTTTATACCGCACACACACCATATTCAAAACGTTAGAAAAGTTGAACTCTATTTCAGTTATTGGAATACCGTAACGTGTAAAGAAGAAAACGATGAGAAAGATTTGATGTATGTGAAAATTATTTATTGTTTAAACTTATTTTTTCTTCTTTTTCAAAAGACGGCACTTTTTTTTAGCAATAAAACATGGCTATTCCATCCTACAGACTCAATATTTCTACAGCGTTTTGTGTTTTTGTTCATTCAAATTGCCATTTGCTATCATCGGCATATCGATATTTTTTTGACGTGTTTATTTTTTTTTTTTTTGTATGAATGAATGAAAACGGCAATTTTTTCCAAACATTCCCATTTTCATTCATTCATACGTGCATTGATTTACAGAAATGTGCTCATCTTTGTCTCAAGTGGCTTTTGGTGTCATTATGTTGGGAGCAATTGCTTTAACTTTAGGCTCAACATTTTCAAACAGTTTAGTCGACTTTTTCTCTTTCAGCCTAATTAATATTTGTTTTTCTTACAGAGTGGAGAAAAATTGCGACAATTGCCTCTGATATTCCCGAAATTGTCGAGTCAGCTCAAAAAAATCCAGATAAACTTCAAGGCATCTTACCGTTTTTCTGTGAAACCGAAACGACGAAATGCTCTACATTTTGGGAGGTTGAATAGTATAATTGATTATACACATCTGGAATTTTTTTGTTCGTTTCAGAACATGAAACCATATGAAAAAATTGTTGCCACTTGTATGATTTTGGCACTAATTCTAGAAATAGTTGCATTCATCTGGAATTTTGTGACATCGTCAGCTCAAAGTTGATTGTAGAAACGTTGCAGAATGTGTTAATTTTCAGATGTTCCTGTTGTTTGAAAAAATACCTTATTCATCCTCTTTCGCCACTGTCGTTTTTCATAGCTATTTTGCTTTCAATCGGAATTGGTTTGTTTTATCTCAACAATGAGGATATCAAAAGTAAGAGCATTTAATATTGATTTAAAAAAAAATCAATACATTTTAAGACGATCCCAATATCGTTAAACTTTTAAACGCTGATGTTAATGATTTGCATATCAATGTAAGTTTTTGTTTCATCCCTTTTTATAAATCAAACTTGGAATCATTGAAATTGATGTTAATAAATTTAATTGAATATATAAAGGTTGGATCTGCCTTCTGGATGGCCATCGGCGCTTGGGTCTTAGTCGTAGCGGACACAATCATTGCATCACTCGCCATCTTCTTTGCTGAACGTGGAGTGTAACTTTTTCTTATTGTTAAAATAAAAACGCATTTGAATAGTTAACTGTTAATTTATTCATAAATTATTCAAAATAAAATAGGAAACAAATTCTGACAAACAAGCAAAAGTAATTATTATCAAATGAGAGAGAAAAAGAAAACACACACATTGAAAAATGAAATCAACTGGGAAACACATGTCACGTACGATTTTTTCTGATATATTTTTTGCTGAAAATATTATATATTTGTTTCGTGTATAATAAACTATTTTTTTCACATAAAAAGAAACATAAAACCAGAACCAAAATGATTTTGCAAAAAAAAAAAAGAAAAAAAAAAGAAAGAAAACAGCCAGAGAAGCACAAAGAAAAATCTGAAACAGTTTAAAATACAAATTTTGGTGTTGAAAATTGAAGTTACACCTGAATTGTTTCACTAAACGATATCTGATTAAAAAAATATAGAAGATTGAAAACTGAGACAATAAACAGTTCTAGCAATAAATGTGGTACACCGTATTCCATAAAGAATACGATAACATAAAAGCGAGGGAGGAATGATTTAAAATTTTCTCGGGTGAAAAACACGGATTGTTAAAATGAAGACAGTTTAAAAAAAAAGTAAAATGATTAAGGATCATTATATCAATAGGTTAATCCATTTTTCGATGTCGATTCTTGTCTACCAGAAGTCGTTTCTGGACTAGCCGATGTCGACACTTCAACAAAAATATTACTCGTCGAGCACATTGGACTTTGTCTGCTGCTACTACCAACAATGGTCGATTGAGGGCTGTACGTTTCAATTTTCGATTCAGGACGAGTTGGATCAACCGATGATGATCCACTTGTTTCATCGGAAGGAGCTACTGAAAAAAGATTAAAATGTTTAGTTTTTCGATAAGAACTTGAGCACAAAACTTACATTTAGCTTCATGAAGATAATGCTGAGTCATATGAAGGCGAAGGCTTTCACGTGCCATAAAAACTTTATCACAATTTCGTCTTGGGCATCGGAACTCATTACCGTCCATCATTTTTATGTGGTCAACATGTAAATGAACCTGGAAACGAAAAAAAATTAAAAAACTAAAAAAAACCCCTAATAATCCACCTGAAGGGCAATCGATGAATCAAACTGTTGATTGCAAATTCTGCAATTTGTGTTGACTGGCAAACTTTTGTTGATTTTACGCCGACCATCCAAATCGGCAGATGTTCGAGTTCCGTAATTGTCACCATAAACTTCAGCAACATTTTCTGGCTTCGGCGGTGTCCAAACAATCGATTGCATTTTTTCAATTGGTCCACCAAGCATTACAGTTCCCAATCTGAAACGAGAAAAGTTTTAAATGAGAAGAAAAAACTTCCAACGATACCTTTTCTTTTTACCATCATGAATTTTTGCATTCAACATTGTTGTTGATGTTGAAACTGGAAAGTTAATAGAGTTCGTTGACTTTGGTCTTCCAACAACTGGTGACTCATTTCTCTAAATACGATCAATAAAATGTGTTACTGTTTGATTTTTTTTTTTTGAATACCAATTGTGACATTGTTGGTAGGGATTTGGGAGCTTGAAGATCGAATGGTTCAGCAAACATAATACTTGCCAGAACTTCACCGGTAGGCTGATTCATTAAACCGGCAGCAGATTGACCAATCACTCCCAAAGTTTCAGAGCTCACTATGTTTCGAAAAATATGGTTCACTTTTGAGTTGTCCATTGTTATCAAACGATTTAGCGATGTTATTCTGTGCTAGAAAAAAAAATTAACTTCAAATATTTAGAAAAAAAGAAGAAGCTTAACTAGTGAACTATTAAGGTTAAAAGCTTTAAAAAAAAAATCTAACTTGTACCTCATTTGATGCTACATTTTGTGTTGGTAATGCTTGTGAAGCGGAAATTTCACAATTAACATTGTTTGAAGGCAACACCAACTCCGACTGATCTTGTTGACTAGTTGTTATAGCAGCAGAGGTTGATTGTACTGTCGTTCCTTCCGAATCTCGTCGTAATTCTTGACGTATACTTTCTGCTAGATCTGTAAACAAATTTTTGTTATGCGTTGATGTTAATTTTTTTTAATTTGATAGTTTGAAACTGGAAAACGTTTTACATCGCATGAAAAATTAAATTTCTGGAACCATTAAAACTTTAAAACGAAAAGTAAAAATGTATGGTTTACTCTGGCTCTTCTGCTCTTTCTCAAATTTGAGCTCAAAAAATTAAAATGGCCTTTTTTTTCAATTTTTTAGTGATTCAACATGTAAATGTACGTCACTTACTATACAATGAAAGCCGAGCACGTTCACAATCGGTTGTGTCAATTTCATTCAAACATGCTCCATTATCTCGTTTTGTGATCAACGACAATGTATCTTCCGGCAATCGACCAAGTGTCTCAAGCTTCATCACATGCGTTTTTGATCTTAAATGTTTGGCAAGAATCCCATGCTTCCGGAATCCAATGTCGCAATCCGAGCATACAAAAGATCGTGGATTGTTGGACATTGGATGCAAACCGCCACCCAAAACTGATTGAGTTGAAGCTAACGGATCAATACTAGCTGTCACCGACTCATCCATCTGTAAAATGGCCAAATCTTATGTGTGATTGGTGGGTATGTGATTGTGGATGTGTTGATGTGTTGTTGTGGGGATGTGTGGATGTGCGTGTTTGTGTGTGAGTATTTTTATCAGTGACAACATGTTTCTGTTTTCCTAACCTATGCTTGGATGGAAATAAAATGTATTAATAATGGAAAAGTTAGTAATTGTTTTGAATATTTTCTGAAACTTGATTTTCAAAAAAATCACAAGACAAACTTTCATTCAAAAAAAAAAGAAGAAAAAAGAATGAAGAATAAAAACACATCTACCTTCTTCTGTTAAAACACCGCAAGTTTCAATAATATCACGATTTACAATACCAAAACAATATGTTAAAGAGATTTAAAAAAAGAGAAAGAGAGAGAGAGAGAGAGAGAGAGAGAAGAAAAAAGAAGGAAAAATAGAAGAAAAACTGTAAAGAAAGTTACTTACGTGGATTCCGTGAGCAGATTCCATATGTTTTGCAAGCATTGCTTTTGTGCGAACAGGAAGACGACACTCGACGCACTAAACAGAAAATAAAATAGGTAAAGAGAGAAATAACAGGACACCAAATAATTATCAACGACACTTTCACACTTAATCAATTGGTTTTCAAAACTTTCATCTTACCTGAAACATTCGATTTTTGTTTGTTTGTTTTTCCAAATTGTGCGTATGTTGATGAAGGCTCAGATCGGATGCTTTTCGAAACGTACGATCACATTGATCACAATACAAAATTTCCTAAAATGTGCCGTGTTAACTTTTGACTGATAAACAAATGTGCAAAAATTAGGCAAAAAAAAAAAGAAGATCTTCCTACATCTTTACTTAGAAATGTCAAGCTTGAGACCGGAACTCCGCCAGTCAATGGTTGAAAAAAACCAGTTGGCGAATGGATTGAATGGGATGGTTGAACCTACAACAATTTTTTTAAATCAAACTTCTGACAAATTTTAAGTATTCATTTTGAAATAATACGAAAACTCCAAATGTATGTTTTTTCGAGAAGCTTAAGCAAATTGTTCAAAGATATTTTTTAGTTGCTGAAACATTATCGGTGCTTAAACATTTCGAATGCTCAAAATCTCCAAAAAATTTTATACTTAAAATCAATGCGTTTTACAAATTTTCGAAAAAAAACTTCACGCACAAAAACCAGAAAAAAGCCTTAATGGAGTGATTTTTATGCTTGTAAAGGAAACGTGCAAAATTGCGTGAAAACTGAAAACAAGCACAGTGCAATGAAAAAAAGTTTTTTTGCAGCTTTTTCAAAATTTATTCAATATGTTTTCGTTTTTAAAAATCATTCAACTTGAAATTTGTTTACAGTTTAATTTGTTCGAAATTCACGCACACATTTTCAGATTTGAAAAAGAAACAAAAAGAGAAAACGAGAAAAAAAAAGTTTTATGTAAACAAACCTGCGAAACTTGAGTGCTGAAATTTATTGATGGCGTTTGAAATGGCATTGGTTGTGATGGTAGGGCGGATCGCATCACTGGAGATCCAGACGCCGTCATTGGAGCTGGCGTAACGACGGGATCCTCAACTTCACGTTGCATTGATGATGGTGGCGCGCTGGAACAGTTTCTCGACTGAAGGTTCGGCGCTGGCCAGTTGATGTTGTCGATTTCCTCCGATTCAATGAGCATCCAACGTGTTGGTGGAGTGTGAGCACTTCTTTCTAACAAAATGTGCTCTTGACCAAATTTGTAAGCGTGCTCCGATGACATGTGCTCAATGTGATCATCGTCATCCTCTTCGTCTGATGTGCTGAAAACATTGAAAATTTGTGAAATGATCTGAAAAATTATTTCGTAATACTTCGCATCCATATCGTCTAAAATTCTTGATTTTTTGTCAAATGCCAAGCTTTCCGTCGCTGCAACATCATCATTATCAGTATTTATTCTTCCACCATCTGGAAAGCCCCAAATGTTAGTAAAATTTCAATAAAGCGATAAAATTCTTACGATTGTTAGCTCTTCTTAAATGTGTTTTTGAGCTTAAATGTTTTGTTAAATTTCCTTTAGTTTTAAATGAAAAATTGCACTCAGCACATTTAAAGGGGCGCACATCAGTATGCGATCTGAAACTGTTTGCATAAATAGATTAGATAGTCTTGAGCTAAGTGATATACTTTATGTGTTTTTTCAACATGCTTGGCTTTTTGCAACGAATTCCGCAACGATCACAAACATATCTGCCTCGACCGCGACCACGAACATAAACATAAACTTCATCGGTTCGATGTCCACCTATCCCTTGTTCTCCTTTTACACGTAATCGAAGTGGTTTTGTTTGTTTCTCTTCTTTTTTCACTTTTTTTATTAATGATTTTAATGTGTCATGGCTGACTGATGTTGATTCTATTTCATCTTCTTCGAGTTTAATTTCAATTTTCGGTTCAATCAAACCAAACGTCGATAATGACGATGAAGCTGTTGATGCAGGAATAGTATCAAATGCGGGCGGTGTTGCTGACAATGCTCGTTCTTCAAATGTATCAACATCAACGTCGGGTTCAACAACTTCGACACATGATGATGGACGAGGTGAACGCATTTCGGTTAAAGTTGTGCTACTGCATGGCTTGTTGTTGTCAAACAATTTTTCATCTTCGACACTTGCTTTTTCCACTTGATTTTGATTTGCGTTCAACGATCCACCAACTAGTTTTTCAATTAAAGCTGCATCTTTACCTTCTTCGCTTTTTTCTTCGTTCATCGAAATTTGTCGAATTCTCATTTTTGCGCTCAAATCCCAAAACGACGAGTGTGTCATTCGATATTGTCCTTGATCGCGATTTGCGATTGAGTAACGCCAAAATGGTTTGACACCTGTTCGTGGTTTTGTCGAGCACATTCCCATAAATAAGAGGTTGAGTTTTGATTCAGCTTCGTTGATATTGATTTGTTGCCAATTAGAGTACATTGAAATGTTTCCTTTTTGTTCAACAAACATTGGTTGAGCTCGATGCATGCTGACATAAGTTTCCGATGTAATATTCCGACCACGTAAGCGTCTTGATCCCGAACAATCTGTGCCCATAAACGAGGGTCTCGCGCCAACTTCATCTTTCAAAACCATCCAATATGGTCGATCTACACTTCCATCCAATTTCGGCATTCGACCAACTGAAAGCTCATTTTGGTCAACTTCTGATGTTGATGGTTTTTCATTTGATGTGCTCAAAGTTGATGTAGCCGTGAATGTAGCTG